>BSBK01004699.1:0-405000 GCA_027943335.1 Chamaecyparis obtusa | reverse complement strand
CACTCCTTGTTCATCAGTCTTAAGTGCGCAAGTGTGATGGTTGGTGGGCCCAGTGTCAGAAGGGAAGCAGGGGCACATGTTTTGATTGGTTGTCGCATGGCCGCATGTCAGACTTTTCTGACATGCGATCATGCGACTGCTTGCCACCTGTCTATGTGGATCCTAGTTCTTGGTGAGGTTCAGCTGCCTGGCGGTTAAGTCTTCATTCCACGACCTAGCGATTTGCGGTTATCTCCTAGTCTCCTGATTCTGGTGGTTAAGCCCCTAACATCTGGTGACCTGGCTGGTGGTTTTCTTTGCCTTAGTCACGTGATCACGGAATGGTGGGCCCAGGTTTTCAAGAGGCTTTTGATCTACGACAGGCATGTGATCATAAAGAATATTCTCATCCCTTGCGATCATGCGACCACCATTCAATCTTGGGCTTGTAGAGGGTGGGTCTAGTGTTAGCGAAGGGTGTGAATTGTGAGTGGCGTGATGACATGTGGCATCGGGTGGGCCCAGGTGGGGTCTTTCGGTTGGCCGACAGGTGGTGATGTGGTGGTCTTATGGCCTTGTCGCATGATCGCATGAGCCATCTTTCAGCTATGTGATCATGCCACTAACGTTTTGTGTTGGCAGCGGCACGGTTATGCTGGTGGTTGAGGTTTGCGGGTTGTCGCATGTTCGCATAGCTCATTTCCTGGCTCTGCGATCATGTGACAACTATTATAATGGTGCTGTTGTGGAGTAAGGTGGGTCCACAATGCCGTGCTGCTGACATGCTTGGTTTTCATTCATCGAGGGATTGCTGATGGGGCCGAGGACTTTGCAAAGGGTTTGTGACCGACTGTCGACCATGGCTAAGAGTCTATGATCGCATGATCGCAAGGGTGAGTTGGGTGCCTTGCGATCATGCGACTAGACATAAGTAAAACTAGATTCCTATGGCAGTGAAGTTCATGACCGCGTGACTGCGTAACTAGGGGCAAATAGTTTAGGAACATGAGGCCCGTGAAATACATGGTGACCGTTTATTTTCAAATTTTGATTTTTCCTGAGGATCTGCAGTGACCAAAGGTACCAAAATTTATAGTTTTCTAGCCAGATTTGACTGGTTTGGTGGAGATGACTATTGCAGTGTGGTCTAGGGTGCCATGAGTGTTTGCAGGGATGTTTTGCCATGTGGTGAAGGACATATTTTGTTGTTCGAGGCTTTTTGCAGGAGTTTTTGAATTTTGATGAAATTTTGATTGGTTGGGTGGTTGAAGTCTTAACCCTGGTTACCCGTAGCTTGTTGCATCCTACTGGTTTAGGATTCCAAGGTAACTAGTGGTATAAATAGTCAAAATTTTGACTGTGTAAGGGTTTTGAATTTTGTCAGTTCTAGTAAAGGTTCTATCCTATAGTTTTCTCCTTCTCTCTGCATATAGGGTGTTCTTCTTCTTCCATTGTGGGTTCAGGGGAATAGAATGCATGCTGCAACAGATTTGTCTTTTGTATGAGAACTCAATTTATTCTTACTGTTACCAAGATATCTCCATTTGAGCTTTGAATTCATTGATCATACATCAAGGGTGTTTGATTTATCTGCTTGTATTGCCTATGTGTTTGCAAGTGGAGTTGTCTTCATAGAGATAATTGGTTTAGGGTTAGTATTCATGTATGTATGAGCTGAAATATCAAGGATAGGTCATGCTTGTCTTCTAGTGGATGTTGGTTAATGTATTGTCTATTCATAGGTCTCTTCTAAGGGGAGGGTCAAAATCTTTTGATGGATAATAACATGCTTGAATGCACAGGTGGGTGTTAAGTTGAGGTTTGGTCATGGTGTGTGATTGATGTAAGGCATCAATACATTGAATATATTGTTTCCTTATTTCATAGCTATCTCTTGTAGTAGGGTATTTGACTCTGTGGCCCATTGGATAAGGCACTGGTCTATGAGAGACTTAAGGTATCTCAGGGGTCCCTTCTATCCATTTCAAATCATTTCCCTTCAGCTCCACCCTTTACCTTTCTTGTTGTTAAGATAGGTCTCTAGCTTTCAGTCTCATTCCATGCAAGTAGGGCTATTGCATGAGATTTTCTATCATCAGGGTACAGGATACCTATAGGAGATTGATTGCTATTCCACATTAATCTATCTGCAGGCCTTTGATTTGTCATGAGGTGTCTTGAATGTGCAGATAAGGCAATACCCACTTGAGTGAATGTGGAGCTCAAAGAAGGAGGATTTCTCTTTATCCTCATCAATTGGTTTGTTTTTCTTGTCAAGCTTGAGTGCTTAACCTGTGTTTCTAGCCCAACCATTTGATTCAAGTTTGGGCCTGCAAGAAAAAGAACCAACAGGTTCTATGGATGTATTGGTTATCACTGATGTTTCATGCATTTGTATATACACTTTTGTGATCCAGCATGAGGAGGGAGATTTTTGGCCCATGCTGTGATGTATTCCGTATTGTATATGTTCTGACATGATGCATGAGATACGATGCCACACCCATTGGTATTTTGACATAGTGTTAGTGATGATGCCATGTTGCCGATGGTAGCGAGCTGGGCTCGGGAACATGATGCCATGTACTTAGATATGTGTAGGCATGCAATATGTATATGTATTTTATTCCTACTTGATGTAGAGTGATAGGTAGGTGCTTGCATACTTGTAGAGGGGGGCTCATGGTTGCTCGATTTTGAAGACCGGTAGGCATATGGGAGTACCCTAGCTAGGCATACCTCTGGCTATGACAATCACCTATTGAGAGGTATTGCTATGCAGGGTGTGACCTGCATGTGTTTTCTCCATAAGGTACATTTCCATGTGACATACAACCATTGTGTGCTTTTTTCACTTGGTGTATGGTCATGCCAGGTGATGATGTGTTTTATATATCTACTTGATGCGGGGGAGAGTGCCGAGGTTGCCACCCCATGCCATGTGATCTATGGGGTCTTTTCGGGATACATGAAGGGCTATTGTGAGAGCCAGATGATTATTCCCTCCTTCCTCATTGGGTGACTAGATGTAGTCACATAGTGATGCAATGTGAATTTTATGATATTTTTTTATCTTTTCTTATGTGGGCCAATGATTTATTTATGTTATTTGTAATGATTTAGCCACAAATTATGAGATTTTATTGCATGTAGCTCTTCGAGTTACATTTGATTTATTGTTGCAATTCCATGGATTTTCTTATCTTATTGTTGGAATTGAAGATTTAATTTATTTTATTTGTGGACTTTGTTGGCTTAACTATTTATCCTTTTTTTTAAAAAAAAAAGTTGGTGTTGTGTTGTAATGTGATTCCTTTCTAAGACTGGAGGAGATGGTCTTGGAAAGTGTATACGAGGAAGTAGACGTAGGGAACCTCCATAGTATGGAGGTATGTGAGGTTGTTATGTAGCCATGACCACTACCTGCCTTAGAGAGGTGACTCTCCCTTGGAGGCTAAACACCTTACTCCAAATGAGGGATACTGGTCACGTGGTCTTGTATGGAAAGTTTCACCATATGGTGAGTAACCCATCCCCATCAAGCCACTGAGTGAGATATGGATTCAGATGAGATCATACCTAGAGCACATGTACATACTTGATCTTGAGCCTTGTGTTGTTGTAAATGCATGTTATTATCGCATATTGTGGTAGAAGTGGACCGTTCATATATCATCATGTTTTATGAGTTGTGGTGCTAACTATGTTATGAATTTGTGAAATTGAAAATGTATCATGAAAGAGTGTTTTTTTTGAAATAATTAATGATCTTAAAATGCTTAGTTTAAATATATATTTTTCTTAAAAAGATGATAAATGATAGCAATTTGATTTCTATTGTATGATTTGGCATGCTTGCTAAAGGAGGATTGATAGAAAATAACATATTTGATTAATTGTTTTAAACTATGTATGAATTCTATATGGAGATCATATGAAAAACTTAAAAATACTTATATGATGAGCCTTAAATGTGTATAGTAATGATAAACTTGTAAAAATAATAATAATTATGACATTGATAGCTAAACTCTTCATGATTACTTGATCTACATTGATGTTGATATACACATATGTATTGTATGTAACCATATTAATGAGGATTATTTTATGTCTTTGCTTGGATCTAATGAACATATATATTATTAGTATTGGGTAAAAGATATTTCAGGACTAATGTGTGGTATGTTTCCATCTTAGCCTTTATGACTTCCAAGAGTAAGTCAAGTTTTAGGGGATGAGAATATAGTGTCTCTCCAATTATGTCATTCCAAGGAGGTAATAGAGCCTCAAACTTTCGATTGCAAGTACAATGAGATGAGTATATTTAATATTAAATACTATTTCATCTAATAAATAACATGTTGCAATAAATGAAATACTATGATGTTGTATCATGTTGTTATTTACATTTTTGAATAGTATATTTATGATGGTACTTTATTGAGTTAATATGTTAGTTGTTTACATTAAAAAAAATAGATTAGTAGGTTATGATGATTGCCACTAATTCTTAGACATTGTGTCTTATATGCCACTGCGAATTTTAAGAAGATTTAAATGGACATATGCTCATATTGATAGAAATAATTTATTTAAATACTTCAAGTTAATGCAATATTGTATGAATATATGTTGTGTATGATGTACCACATCTTGTTATGCATTTTGCCCATTGGTACTGGTACGAAGTGAGACAGAGCTGTAGTCACTTGCTTGTGAGATCCACACGGTGTCCCGTTATCCTTCACTATGACTGTCTATGTTTATGTGCTTCGGCTATATATCCTATATGCTAACTTGAATAAGTACCAGACACATTCCACCTGAGCTACAAGATTTGAGTGTGTCTATTTCCCCAATGGTGGTTATTTGGAGATGACACATTGACCAACTTCCTTAAGCCTATCCTCATGATGTTAAATTGAACACGATTTGTCCTTGAAATAATCTTATTACTTTTGGCTACTACTATATGGTAAAGGCCAATAACCCTAACCCTATGTGGATACCCTGTGATAAGTGTCTTTGTGTTTAGATGTCTTTTGTAAAAGTTTTATTGTAAATTATGAGATTTGTTAGATTAATAATTTTATTTAATAGTAAATTTTGATTAAATGAGTTTAAATAAATTATTATATGATTTTTTTTAATGATGAAATAATGATTGAATAATATTTGGGGCATTTGGAAATAATTGAGGATTAGAAGGAAGTGAATATTTATTAAGTCTATGATTTAGTGTTATATTAAGTTTTATAGTGTAAATATTTATTAAATATTTAAAATAGATTAATTGATATTTAAAAAAAAAAGATGAATATGACATATATGTGCTTATTTTGATAGGCATTGCATTATCATGATAAATTGTATATTTGAGAATAAAGAATATATTTTAATTATTAGTTATTTTAAATATTTCAAAAAGTGAAGTGAAAAATCTTTTTTTGAAAAGAAAGAAAGAAATAAAAAAAAGAAAAAAAAAGTTCTTTTTTGGGAGGTTATTTTTGGAAAAATTGTTTTTAGCTCTCAAACCCTTCTACATAAAAAAATTGATTTTTTTGTTGGGAAAAATCTATTGGAAAGATTTTTGTGGGTATGAGCTCAATGGATTAGTCTCTTCAAATTCTTCTTGCTATCCAAAAGATTAAAATGAGTTTAAATAAATTATTATATGATTTTTTTTAATCATGAAATAATGATTGAATAATATTTGAAGCATTTGGGAATAATTGAGGATTAGAAAGAAATGAATATTTATTAAATCTATGATTTAGTGTTATATTGAGTTTTATAATGTAAATATTTATTAAATACTTAAAATAGATTAATTGATAATTAAAAAAAAAAGATGAATATGACATATATGTGCTTATTTTGATAGGCATTGCATTATCATGATAAATTATGTATTTGAGAATAAAAAATATATTTTAATTATTAGTTATTTTAAATATTTCAAAAAGTGAAGTGAAATTTTTTTTTTTGAAAAGAAAGAAAGAAATAGAAAAAGAAAAAAAAAAAGTTCTTTATTGGGGGGTTATTTTTGGAAAAATGTTTTTAGCTCTAAAACCCTTCTACATAAAAAAATTGATTTTTTTATTGGGAGAAATCTATTGGAAATATTTTTGTGGGTATGAGCTCAATGGATTAGTCTCTTCAAATTCTTCTTGCTATCCAAAAGATTAAAGCTATGATCAGGTATGTGAAGAGTTCTTCAATTTTAAAGTTTTGCTCAAGTTGAGATAGATTTTTGTTGATTTCTCTTTCTCTACTCAATATTTTCAATCCAAATCAGTTTTGTTTGTTTAGTAATAAGATTTAGAATGTTTCATATTATTACATATTTTAGTTTCATTCATTGTATCATTTGTTTCAAAAAAAAAAGAGTCAAAAACATGTCCTAGGTAGTGTTATGTTGCCCAAATTTTTAGTAGTAGTGAAAATGTAAATTTTATGTTAAAAGAGGGGTGTTGGGCACATTTAGAACCAAAGGGTATATTTAAAATTTTGATTTTTGAAAGTTGAAAATTAAAATTATTTTAATAGAGTTTATGAGAGTTTATGGTTTTGCTTGAAAAATAGAAGAAATATAAAAAGTGAAATTTGAGTGTTTTGAATTCATATTATTTTGTGGAATAATAGAATTATATAATAGAATTTTTTATTTGATTCAATTTGAGTCTATTCTCATATAGTTATGGTCATTTGAAGATTGCATGTAAATAGTGATATAAAAATATAAATGTGATACTTTATGTGAATAACAGAACTTCATTGTGAATCTGAAATTGAAATTTTATTTGAAAAGTGTGTTGTTGGGTAGATTTAGACCAATGGATTTTAATTTTGTAGCTTAAATCCAAATTTGATTTTTGAACTTTTTATTTATGGCACCATTTTGCCTGCTATCCAGAACCCGTCATTCATCATGTTGGACATGAACTTGATTTTGATATAGGTTGTCTTTGCTACAAGAAATAAGAAAAATAAATTGAAATGGTCATAAAACATTTTGAATATTTTTATATTTTGGTCTGAAAGTGGTCTTTCAAGTTAAAATGCTGCTTTTAGAACCCTTATAGAATTTTACTAGAAATTGATATTTTTGTGTTTTGAAGCTCTCTGCTCAATTTTTGAATAATAGACTTGTCATGAAATATGTAGGAATATTTAGATTCAATATTTATTTATCGGATCACCTTGGGATCCATGTTCTTGACGTTGTGTCCAATTGAGTGTGTGTTATGTAATCTGCTTGCCTCGGGTGTTTTTTGTGTTAGTATAATTTTGCATTTATTATTGTTCTTATTTTTGACCTTTTATACTGAGCTAATATCATCCATTTTGAAAAGATGTATTTTTAAGTAATTATTAAATTACTCTCTCGAATAAGTTAGTAATTTCAAAATTTCTATTGCATATTGTGAAGGTGGTTTATGTGTGTTTTATATGTATGTTTTTCTCATGGCTTAGAACTTGTTGACCTTGGGATGTGATGTGGAGATGAAACTGCCTATGAGAGGCAAGGTATTGATTTTGGACTCCTTGATTCTATGAGAGGATTATTCATTTTGTGTGAGCTACTTGTGCTACACGATGACACTTTCTTATTTATCTTACCCTATCACCTAACCTCATTATAGATGAAGTAGAAACTTATATGCATTACTTTGTAAAAGTAAATAATAGATCTTTGTTATTCATGTGCTAAAGTGAATGTCCTATGTTTGGCGTGTGTGTAAGCCTACTCCCTAGTGTTTCATTTTTATTGTGTTTGGGTCATGTGTTCATCTCCTAGCACGGTGGGGTGGGCCTAAGGGTTCCACATGGTCAGGTGGCGTGGCCAATCACCATTGGGGACCAAGGTTCTTTGTCAGTAGTGACTTCAACTTTCAACATTGGGGTTCATCTTTTCTCTCTCATCCTCACTCATCTCTTACTATATTTGGTTCATGTTATGTCTTTCTTATGTATGTTATTAAGGACTCGTGTCTTAGATAATGTAATCTTGTAAAATGGATCCTTTGTATGAAGGAAATGTAAATATAAGTAATAATGAGATACTTAGTAGTAGTTTTCATGTTTCAGTGTTGGTACTGAACATGCTTGTTATAACTCCTCTCTTGATATTTGCATAGTTAAGGTTATCATAGGAACACTTCAATTGGTGCTCTAAAATGAATATTAGTATAATCTTGTGGTTATATTTCTGGTGCAATCGAGTGCTTTCCACCTTGATGTGCCTATTTATGGTACTCTGTGTGGTGGGGTCTATCCTTCATTTTTATTTTCTTAACTTTTTCTTTCAAGGAAGTCAATAAGATTATTGTTTGAAAGAGTATTCTATTGTAAAAACTGGTATTTCATCATACGACAAAATAATTCTTTGTACGATTTAGGAACTTCATCGTATGTCATTTAGATTTTTATTTTTTGTGCTTAAATATTTTATCATATGATAAAGTAAATGAGTTTATCATTTATCAAATAGTGGGCACTTACGCTTTGGCCAAAAGATGTAAGTTGACTTTTAGATACCCTTTTTGGGAAACACACCCTCCCCAATTTTAAATAGATCAATCTTTTGATTATCTTAATAACAATTATATGTGTATTTATGTTGTCTATGTGATTAATTAGTAAATAAACTTGTATGATTAACCATGGTAGGAATTGTCCCTTGGTCTTGAAAAGAACATTATAGAAATGTATATCATAGGAACTAGATAAACTCTTGTATATTAATCACTTAAACAATAGCGAGCTAGTAGACTCATGTAACCGTCCTTTGAATTTTAGTGGTGTGCTTGGGAATCTTTGGCAGTGTTGTAAGACTTCCACTTGCATATGTAGATATAAAGTTGTGTCATATTTCTTACACTTATTATATTAGTTAATGCTTATTATTTTAGTTGGTTTCATTGTTGTAATATTAGTAAAAAAAAATTAAAAAAATAATGTTTGTTTTAATCCTTGTTCCAAGGATTTTCGGGCGGGGCATGACACTTAACATCAGATTCAAGATTTTCTTCTTTAATTTCTACAAATCCTATGTCATCATTATTTTTAGTATCACTTTCACTTAAAGTTCTTTCTATACTAGCTTCAAGATTTTCATCATTAGCATAATAACATTCCTTAGATCTTCTAAGTTTAAAATTGCTTATGTACTTTTTAACTCTCTTAGGACATTTAGATGCAAAATGGCCATATTCTTGACAAGTCCAACATTTAAATATTTTCTTACCATTTGGTTCTCTTTTCACAATCAAGGCAATACCTTCTTCAATCTTCTTGTCTTCTTCATTTCTAGATCTGCTGCTGCCAACATAATCTCCGCTCACACTGATGCTTCTTGACAAAGTAGGGCGATCACTAAGAGCATTGAATGCTGTCTCCATTCTAGGCAAGTCTCCTAATAATCTCAAGTTCATTTTTGCTGCTTCCAATCTTCCAAGAAGAGTCTCTCTTGTAAAGTTTGTTGTACAAGGTATCACTTGTTCAATCATCTGTGTTGTTTGCTTAATTATAGGAGTTCATGTCCTCAAAATTTTCCATATCACTTCATTCTCTGTCTTTGTTCCTCCACAAGATTTTATACCTAAAATGATCTTTGACATTCTACCAATATAAATTTTAACAGATTCATCCTCCAACATTCTTATATCTTCAAATGCACATATCCAATTATGTAATCTAACTCTTTTTGCATGTTCATCACCTTCAAAAGTAGAGTGTAAAGCATTCCAAATTTTATGAGATTTTTTCAAATATTTTACCTGACTGTACTCATTCTCTAGAAGTGTTGTCAAAAGTGCTTCTCTTGCAAGTATGTTACACATGAATAAACGTCTCTCTTCCGTAGTACATGTTTCAAGACTGTCCTCTTCAATGATAGTCTTATTATTCTTTGTAATCAACCAATAACCTGGTCCTAAACATAATAGCTGTGTCATCATCTTTTCTTTCTAGCTATCAAAATTTACTTCATCAAACTTAGGGCTTTCTTTCCTGAAATTCACCATGGATCTCCTTAAGTTATTAAACTTCTTCTTCAAGGACCTATGGCTCTGATACCAATTATTAGAAAGTAAAGTCCACCAAGATAACTGAGAGGGGGGGGGGGTGAATTAGTTATCAGATAATTATAACTTTTATCATCTTCAACAACATTAAACCATATAAGCAATATAATTACCAACCATAGAAAGATATTCATACACAATAACACAATGACACAAGATATGTTGACTAGGGAACCTCTTGATCAAAGAGTAAACCCCGATGTGAATGATGCCCACAAAAGATGTACTAATATGAATATTCCTTGTGAGAGGATGGAATCTGTTAGGAGTCTTATGAAATACATTCAGTACATATGAATCTCTGTTAGGAGATTTTGAATCCCTGTTAAAAGATTCTAAACCGGTTAAGAGTTATGGAAGACAAAAGGATCCACTGCCCAAATAGCTTCAAGGTAAGATCACTAAACACACTGTCCAAATAATCTTTGCATTACTCAATAGAATAATATGTTACCTCTTCTTTGACTATGGTAAACTGCACTCATTGTTACATCAAATCTCAATTTTAGATCTCTATACTTTGCATGTCTTCCTTCACAAATTTGCTTTCATACTTAGCTCTTTTCTTCACTTCATGCATACAACATCACACACCATCACTAAAACTACATTAAAACAATGAAATACACTCCTTCCTTTATACCACACTCAAATAATTACAAATGAGTCGGCATACAATTACAAAATAAAAGTTTCCAAACGCTACACCAAAATTACATAAAACTATCAGCTTCCAAATACAATAAATCTTCACTTGTGTGACCTCAAAGTCTACACTATCATCCTCATCACTATCAATGTATCTCTAACTTCCCTTTAACTGCACAAAACTAGATTCCATCCTGATTAGGAGATATCATCCGATTTCAACAAACCGCTACTTAGGAACACTGCCTGAACATTGCTTCCACCAAAATGATCATAACTTCCATGAATCAATGAATTAATATCTGCACTCTTAACCATAGACATATGACATATCAATGAGTATATTCTCAATGTCACATATCTCCAACTACAATAACCAATGTGTGCTAATCCAAACTCTGTCTACTTCTCTCCAAGTCTTTGGTAAATCACTGTGTTGACATCAATGACAATCATAGTCATGAATACAACAACAAATACTACAAAATGGCTGCCAAACACTTTAGCATTCATTCCTAATAGTTCAATTATCAATAGTGTATTCTCATCCTTGATCCATGAAATCTGATAGGGTTTTGGGTGTTTCAATCTTTCCAACAGAAAATATGCAACCATTTCCTTAGATGCCAAATTCTACGAGCTTCCACTACCAATGATTACCTTCCACACTTCATCAAAAACTTTGTATCTGGTATTAAATAGACTTTTCCTTACCAGATCTTCCTTATTACTTTCACTCTAAAGTGCTCTCCTGACCATCAAGTTCTTTTTTTTGTCAGGCTCATTCGGTGAGTCTTCTTGCACCAAAGCATTTATATTGCTATCGACCTTCTTACTTGCATGTGTACACTCAAATGACCTATTTCCTTCTTTTCCACAATTGTAACAAGTTCCTCAAAATTCATCTTTTCTATAACCAACTCGGTAATTAATGCCTCTTCCTCTAGAAAAACTTTCACCTTTCCACTCGGTCTTACCTTTATCCAGATTTATTTTATCTTGATTAGATCTATTATTTTCACCATAGGATCTACCTCTTCCTCTACAAAATCTACCACCTCTTCCTCTTTGTCTTTGCTCATGTCTTTTGTTGAATTTCTCCTCAGTTTTCAAGTAAAATTGATAAGCTTCCTCAATGCTTTCTAACTTAACCAAACTAATTTCCTCTTGGATAGAAACTCTTAAACCATTCAAGTGCCTAGAAATTCTTTCTACTTCATCTTCATCATGTCCAGACCTAATATCTAATCTATAGAATTCCTTAGTATAATCTTTTACTAAGCTATGTTTCTATCTCAAAATTTTCATTAGCCTAACTAGGTTAATCTGATAAGCACATGGTAAGAACTTGCCTTTTAACTTATTCACCATTTTATTACATACCTTGATTTTGTATTTGCCTTTCCTTTTTCTATCCGATTGCATATGTTCCCACCACAAGGATGCATGGATTTTCAACTTTGTGCTTGCAATCTTCACCTTCTTTTCCTTAGGGACATTTTCATACTCAAAATACTTCTCCAACTCAGTGATCCAATTCATCAATTCATCTGAATCTATCTTTCCACTATACTCAAGAGGATTGAAACATGGTGTAGATTTCAAATTTTTCAATGCCTTCAACAATCTTTCCTCGCCTTGATCCATAACAGGTGCAGGTTCTGCCTCACCTTTTTTCTCTTGAATTTATTCATCACTAACATATTCAAGATGTCTTCTTTTGTGTTGGGCTATCTCAACAACTTCTAACCTAGTAGCAATTTGTCTTAACATATCTGCCAATCTTGGATCTGCATCTCACCTCCCATGAACCATCTTAAAAACCTCTACAATTGTAGGTCAGATCACAATTTTCTATCCCACAAAATATCAACTAGGGTTTAAGAAGGAGCCCTCAACCTAAATTCACAAATCTAGATCTAGATCTCAACCTCGCTCTGATATTACCTAATGCAAGACATAAAAGGATGAATTGCCAAAGGCACACCTTAATTGCAACCCTCTTGCAAAGATCACACACATGGAAGTAAACACATAACAATGAAAGAGAAAATGCATAAAAGATCATATATTATTCATCAATAACCTCATACATGCCAAGCTATAAGGCCTTCCATGTTATGGCCAAATACATTCAAATTTCTTACAACATTCCTCCAACATGCGAGGATTCATAAAACTATCTTCTATCTTCTAGGACTTGACCTCCAACTGCTAATCTACTCACTGATCCCCTTCAAAAAGTATTAACAACTTATATATTTATACAATAGGCTACTGAAACAAGTCATCATTCAGATCCATCATTGGAGAAAGAAATGACCAGATCTAGGTCCATACGCTTCCCAATGATCAATAACAACATTAACTTCGCAACTAAAATTCAATGCACAAGTCGGCCTCAACAAGAAATTAAAATAAACCACTCAATGAGAAAGGTTACCAAGTGCCAAGAAATAACTCGGAAAACCAACCGAACAACTCGGTGAAAGAAGGAACCGAGCAATTACCGAGTCAACTCATTCAATGAAGGAACTGAGAAAACTAAATAACTCAAACTTGTTTTTGGTGATACAGGATTGCTAAGAACCTGAGATGCTCCTGCATTAGAAATTAGGTAAATCCAGTACCGATAATTCAAATACCTTATGCTTCAAGGTATCAAAACTTCTTTTAGCTCCATGTCTCCACTTGATATCTTTCTTGTCTCCTCTCATTTTCTATATCATAGAATTACAAATAGAACTAAAAATCCTTATGAATTTTTGGTAGAAACTTACCAATCCATGAAAATATTGGACTTCACTATCATTTTCAAGTGTAGGGAATTCAACAATTTCTCTAACTTTCTCAGGATCCATCTTCAAACTTTCAACTGAAATCACAAAACCCAAGTACATTATCTCTTTATTGATGAAAGATCATTTATTCAAGTTAATCAACATTTTTTCCTCTTTCAATCTCTTCAATACTTGTGTTAGATGCAATAAATGATATTCCACACTCTTACTAAATATCAAAATGTCATCCAAGTAAATAATCACAAACCTACCCAAGAATTTCTTCAAGACCTAATTCATAGACCTCATAAAAGTACTAGGTGCATTAGTCAAACCAAAAGGCATAAATAACCACTCATAAAAACCTTATCTTATCTTGAAAGAAGTCTTCCATTATTCTCTTTCTCTAATTCTAATCTAATGATAACTATTCTTTAAATATATCTTGGTTTTTATTATTTTTCTCCACTTAAACAATCCATGATATCATCCATCCTAGGAAATGGAAACTAGTATTTCACCGTGATCCTATTTATAGATCTTGAATCTGTACACATCCTCCATTCTCCAATTTTCTTAGGTGCCAACATATCTGGTACTACACACGTACTCAAAACTTATTTGATCAAACCCTTCTACATTAATTATTGAACTTGTCTATTCAATTCTTCATTCTTTGCAGGTGTCATCTGGTGATGTGCCTTATCAGATAAAATAGCTCCCGATATAAAATCCATGCAATGAATGATGCTTTTAATAGGAGGTAACCCATCATGTACATTATATAAAATGATATCTTTAAATTTTGTCAAAAATTCTTTAACTTCCAATGGTGAATCATCCTCTATCTTTACAACTAGTCTTTTAGGAATCAAGGCATTGAAAACATCATTCTTCTTCAAACCCTTTATGAACTCTTTTCCTTCAACCAAGAAAAATCTAATAGTAGTAAAATTCTCACTCTTATATTCTTCTACCAGAGGTAACAAGCCTTGTTTCTTTCCATTACACACAATATTATACCTATTCGATCTATCATCATGTATAGCTCGTCTATCATACTTCCATGGTCTACCCAACAAGATGTGACAACAATCCATCAACATAATATCATTGAAAAATTCATCATGATAGTTTACAATCTTAAATTTCACAAGACATTATTTACTTATGAAAATTTTATGCTCATCCTAATCCAAGAAATATGATATGGCTTAGAGTGCTTCATTCTCAATAACTACAAATTTGTAACCAGATCTTCTGATGCCAAATTCTTTGAACTTCCACTATCAATGATCACATCACAAAAATTTCTAGAAACTTTACATCTAGTTTTGAATAAGCCTCTCCTTAGAGGGTCCTCTTTAGTTCCTTCATTCCATAAATCTATGCTAATCATAAATTTTTCACCACCTTCTGGTTTGTTCATTGAATCAAGTGAATCTTCTTGCACAAGTGCATTCTTGTTACTGCTACCAACCTTCTTACATTCAAATTCCCTATGTCCTTCTTCACCAAACTTGAAACAAGTGCCCTTAAACTAGGTTTTTTCTTCTCTTTTATGATCATTACCTCTAGGGTAAGTACCTCTTACATAACCTCCTCTTCCTCTGTATGAAATTTCTCCTTTCCATTCCAATTTAATTTTATCCTGATCAGATCTACTACTTTCTCCATAAGATCTACTTATTCCTCTATAAAATCTACCACTTCTGCCTATCTACCTTTGTTCATTCCTTTTGTTTAGCTTATCTTCTTCCTTTAATGAAAATTGATAGGCTTCCTCAATGCTATTCATCTTGTATAGAAGTTCTCAATCCATTTAGGTGCCTTGCAACTCTTTTAACTTCATGATCTATATGTCCATATCTGATATCCAATCTGTATAACTCTTAAGTATATTCCTTTATATTAGTGTCCCTTTGCTTCAATTTTTTCATTCTTCTCAATAAACTAACTTGATAGTCACTTGATAGGAATTTACCTTTCAATTTGTTTACCATCTTATCACATACCTTGATATTTTCGTTTCCTCTTCTCTATTGATCAAGTTGCACATGTTCCCACCACAAAGGTGCATATCCTTTCAATTTTGTACCAAATAACTTCATCTTATTATCCACCAGTGTACTTTCATATTTAAAACATATCTCCATTTTAGAGATCCAGTCCAATAATTCATCTGAATCCAAGTTTCCATTATTGGAAACTATAATTGAAACAATTGTTATATTGTCATTGATGTCAAACTTTAACTGGTGAGACATGTGATATCTATTAGAGTACCATATCTTTTGTCATTGATGTCAAACCTTAACTGGTGAGACATGTGATATCTAGTAGAGTACCATATCTTTTGATTGATGAAGAGAATTTGAAAAGAGGAGATAATAAGAGGACCTAAAGAAAGGTTGAGTTATGTGATACTACAATGGGTACTTGATTAGTTGGTACATTGATAGGTTTATGTATTTTTTATCTTTAACACTAAGTGAAGAAGTCAATAGATTTGAAGCATAGGCTTAACTGAGCAAAAGATAAGAAATTCAGTTTAAGCTGAGTGATGCTAGTGTTGACCGAGTGCCAGTATAAGCTGAGTAAATTTTAGTGTTGATCGAGCATTAGTAATTACTAAGTATCAGAGAATTAACTAAGCAAAGATACTATTTTCTGAGTAGAAAATTTTTAGTGATGATCAAGTTACTTAGTGATGACTGAGTAGATGAACACAGTATTGACCGAGTGTCAGTAATTTACAGTTTGTGAAGAAATTGATAATCCCAACTAACATAGTTGAATTCTTGGGATATGTAAAATATGTTGACATTAATAATGAATGATATTGATCATTTAATGCATGGTAAACCATTTTCTTATGGATTCAAGGAGTTTTGAGAAGTATCTAGAATGATAACAAAGAGAGCTAAATGATAGAAGGATTCAATGAATCTGACCAAAACCTAAGATCCATGGAAAAGATTAAGAGACAAAAGATTAATCTACCTAACCAAGGAGGTATAAGGATGACCTAATTTTGGGTTATGTTGGATGGTGGAAGAGGTTGATGTTATTGGTTGATGAATCTAAGGAGAAGGATAAGAAGAGTTGTGAAGAGATGAATAGAGTTGAGGTGATTGCTTGAAGGGATTTCTAAGCATATCAGAGATGGAGATGGAAATGAAGGTCAGTCAGTAAATCATCATATGAGCATATTGGATCTATATTTGCAAAGTGATTTGTATATTTTAGATCAGATCCTATTGTTTCTTTCTAACCATTATATTAGTTAAAATCCTTTAATCAAGGTTGACCTAATAGTCATTTTGTAAACCCTTTAATCAAGGTGACATTCTGATGGAATGTTCTTAAGCACTCTAACCAGGCCACTCTTAACAGGGTGATTAAATCCTTTAATAGGGTCAAACCTAACAATGTGTATTGTAAACCTTTAACATGGTTGGCTTCTCATAGATCTCACTTCATAAGAGTCAGCATGTTACTGGTGGGTTTTCCCATATTGGGTTTCCATGTTAAATTCTGGTGTCATACTTGTGTGAATTTTATTTGATGTGTTATGTTGTTGAAAGTTTTATACTCTCCAAGTTGATTACTTTTAGACAATGGAATACAAGTTTTATGTTACTGATATATTCTATAGAGATCGAGTGAATTGCTAAATAGATCTAGGATTGTTGTAGTATTTGAAAGTTAAATTGGTACATCTAGACCTCAGGATAACTAATTCACCCCCCTCTTAGTTATTCTAAAATCATTCTAACAACCATTATATTCAGGAGGATTTAAATGTGGTTTTGCATTCACACTTGTTAAAGCTCCCTAGAATCTTTCTTTACCTTGTTCAAGAATAGGGTCTTGTTTTGGTCCTTCTACTTCTTTGGCTTCATCTTCACTAAAATCTTCAATAGGTCTTTCTCTTCTTTAGGATATCTTAAAATATTCAAGCCTAGCAAAAATTTATCTCAACATATCCAACACAATAGGATTAGCATCTCTCCTTCCATGAACCATTTTTGCAACCCTATGTAATTGTAGACCATACCACAATTTGCCATCCTACAACCAATTAAACTAGGGCTTGTTACCAACATAAATTGCTTTGATACCACTTGACGTAGTGCCAAGGTGTGAGAATCCCCAAAGGATATTCCCAACCTCGTAGCTAAGATTAACATGGGGAAGAAACAAAACAAAAGTAGAGAGAGAACACACGATCCAATATATTCACTCAAAGATTAAATAACATACATGTTAGGATGTCAGGCCTTCCCATTTATGGCTGTATACAATGAAATGAATCTCAAATCCTAATTTTGATCTACCAAAGTCTCAAATCAAGGTTCTATGAACCAACTATTACTACCACTCAAGATACATCTAGTTATTATAGGAAACACCTCTAAAGGCTGTCCAAGAGAAAATTACATTGTCCAAGAAGGAAATATGTACAAACAGATATGTATGACCAAAGTGAATCAAATATCCAAGAAAGGAAACAATAATATGCACGATCATAAGAAATGATTCATATGAGATCTAAAAATAACATGTTATGATCACAATGATCATAAGACAAAGATCAATGACCGCACATTAAATCTCAAAATAGGTCCAAGAAAGAAAGAAACACATTACCCACATATAGAAAATGGATCAAATCTCAAACAACCACAAGAAACAAGAGGTACAATCATAGGAAGATGATCCTAGATAGGTCTAGAATAATAATTTATGATCACACATGCTATCTCAAATAAATGATGATTGACCCACATAAACTCTCCATCCAGTAAAGACCAACAAAAAACAACATAGAACTATTTTTGGTTAATGTAAGATTTCCATGAATCCAAGATGCTCCTCCATGAGATGCAAACCTTTTTGTGTTTTCCTAGACCCTTGTGGAACCTTCTCCTTGGTTTACATCCCATTTTTTTAATTCATATATAAGATCTTGTAGGTTCTTGTAAGGACCTAACTTTTCTTCAAGTTTCATGACTAACATGTATTTCCTACTCTTGTGAAGGATTCTCCCAATTGGTGAAACTTAATTGTTCATTTCTCAATGTTATTATATTTGTGGTTGACCTAAATGAATGATCATGATTCATTTTCTATGAATTGGCAAGTGATCCTTATGATTTGGGTCCTGTCATATACTTGTAATATGTTTTCTTCTCATTGCGGAATGCAATATTTCTTAGGATGACTTGTGGCTTGCAAAGGATTTATAAAATCTTGTAATCGATCCCTTAGGGTATCAAAGTGAGACCATAGAAGATGAAAAAGGAAGAATCATCCATAAAGCTTTAATGTAGTTAGAGTTTAGAATAGATATTATAAAAAGATAACCTACAAAAGGTTCATGAATCTAGCTTGTAAGCATGGAATGTAGGACTGCATATTATAGATTCTTTTTAATTGATTACCTGATAATAAGAAGGATGATATTACATTATCTCAATTATTTTCTATATTTAATCTATTGTATGACTCTTGCTACAAGGATTAGATTGAACTCCAAGTTATCTTTGTCCTTGACTACACCAGAATGACCAATATTGAGGACATGCATCAATTTTCTTTAAGGGTGGAAGAGAAGCTTAATAAAATATGTGAAGGAAAATAAAGAGGGTGAAGTCAAGGAGGAAGTGGTGGTGGAAGATCCTTTGGGAGTCTAAATGAGGACTAGAGGAGTGCCAATCTATTTTGAATCATCCATGCCAAATTTCTTCAACAAATCTTTCACATACTTAGACTGTGATATGAAAATCACTTTTTCAGATCGAGTAATTTGTAGACCAAGAAATAATTTCATCTCACCTATCATGGAAATCTCAAATTCATTTTGCATATTACCAAAAACTTCCTTGATCAACTTTTCATCACTACCAAAAATGATATCATCCTTAAATAATTCAACAATCAAGATATTGTCATGATCAATTTCAAAATATAAATTACAACCAAAAACACCTTTACTAAAACCAATTTTCAACAAGTATTTGTCTAACCTTGCATACCAAGATTTTGTTTCTTGTTTCAATCCATATAATGATTTCTTCAATCAGAAAACCATGTCACTTTCATCATTTAAAGGAAATCCATTAGGCTTCTCAACATAGAATTCCTCTTCCAACTTTCCATTCGAGAATGTAGACTTAACATCCATCTGATATACCTTAAAATATTTGTAAGTATCATATGCAATAAATATCCCAACAGGCTCAATTCTAGTAATAGGAGAAAAGGAATCCTCAAAGTCCATACCTTCCATTTGTGAATATCCTTTGTAAAAAATTCTATCTTTATTCCTTACTACTTCACTTTCTTCATTTAGTTTGTTCTTAAACACCCATTTAGTACCAATCATCTTCTTATCCTTAGGTATGGTAACTAGAATCCATGTTTTGTTCTTTTCAATCTGTTCTAACTCTTTTTCCATTTCCTTAACCCAAATTTCATATTTTCATGCTTCATAAATATCCTTAGGTTCAACTTTAGAAATAAAGAAAATTTCATCTCTATTTCTATCAATTATTCCTCTAGTTAGAACACCTTGATTCCTATCACTAATGATCTGATTTTTTGAATGATTTATCCTTACATACCTTGGAGTCTTTGAGTTTTCTTTTGTAGTAAAATTTTGGGTTTCCACTTCTTCCTCATTTGTAACTTCGTCATCTTGTTTTGCTGATCCATTATGATTTTGTACTTGCACAATTTGATTCTCTTCTTTATCATCTGATTCATAACTACAAGATCTAGCCTATTTCTAATAACTTTCATCTAGTTTTACATTAACACTTTCAAATATCTTTCTCAACCTATTGTTGTAACACTTGTATGCTTTTATTTTTGTAGAATAAAAAAGAAAGATACCCTCATTACATCTAGGATCAAATTTATGTAAGTCTTTATCTTACTTGATATAGCATTTTCTTCCAAAAATTGTAAAATACCTCATTGTAGGGACATGACCATACCAAAGTTCACAGGGTGTCTTACCAGTACCTTTCTTTATTTGAGTTTGGTTCAATGTATAAATTATAGTGCTAAATATTTCTCTCTAGTAGATCTGTGGTACATATCCTTCCATCATCATATTCCTTGCAGTGTCAAGGATAGATCTATTTATTTTCTCTACAACTTCATTCTACTGTGGTGTTCACAAACCAAACATCTATCTGTTTATTCCATGCTCCTCATAGTATGCATTAGACTATCTTGAAGTAAATTCTCCACCTCTATTCAATCTCAGACATTTTAGCTTTATTCCTGTCATAGTCTCAACCATATCTCTAAAGATATTGAATTTATCAAATGCCTCATATTTCTCTTTCAAAAATGTAACCCGCATCATTTTGGTAATCATCAATTAATAGTATGAAATATCTATCTCCATAATAACTCCTAGTCCTAGTAAGACTACATAAATATATATGCACAAAATATAACAATATGCTTGAAGAATAAGTCTTTATTTTAAAGGTAGATTTAGTTAGCTCACCCAATTGATATTC
This sequence comes from Chamaecyparis obtusa, assembly GCA_027943335.1. Taxonomy (NCBI): domain Eukaryota; kingdom Viridiplantae; phylum Streptophyta; class Pinopsida; order Cupressales; family Cupressaceae; genus Chamaecyparis; species Chamaecyparis obtusa. Next base: position 383,961 of record BSBK01004699.1, on the reverse strand, counting down.
CTTACACATCACATTAGTAGGAAACAATCTAGGAAAAAATATTACAACATTTGAAGTGCTTATCTTTACAATTTTACCAAAGTTTACATGAATTTTTTTTTGTGCCACAACTAACTATCATCAATTTTAGCAATCAAACACCTATTATATGTTCTATTCAAATTTAATACATCACCTCTAGTCTTTGTACTTGATACAATCTCATCTCCATAACTTCTCATAATTATGCACTTTCCATCCTTGAATTGTAATTTTTAACCTTTATCAAGTTGTTCAACATCACTCAAAAGATTATGTTTCAAACACTCAATAGATAAGACATAATAAATGTTATTCTTACCATCAATTGTAATCGAACCTCTCCCTTTGATCATACAAGGAGTATTGTCACCAAATCTGACAACACCACCATTATAATTTCCAAATTTCACAAATTTGTTCTTATCTCCAGTAATGTGATGTGAACAACTGATATCTATTACCAATTCATCATTTATTTCAACTTGTGAAACTAGGACCTTTTCTTTATTCAAGAAATTTGGATTCTCATTTCTAATAGCAATAAACACAGTCTCTTCTTCACTCTTTTCAAATTCATCACTAGTTACACCTTTGCTAGAAGAAAAATAACACTTCTTATGATATTTAGGCTGAAATTTTCTAGGCTTATACTTTGATAATCTCTTAGTATATCTAAAATAAAAGTGACCAATCTTATCACATGAAAAATGTTTCAAAGGTAGCTTTCATTTATACTTACCTTCTCCCTTAGGAACTCTCTTTGCAATTAGGGCTTCTATCTCTTCCATCTTTCTTTCTTATTCTTCAATTTATTCACATTCGTTAACATATCTAGATCCATACTTAGAAGAAATTTCTCCATAGTCATACTTTTTCTTATCCTTAGAAATAGTAGCTTCAAATGTAGATTTAATTTTAGGAAAATTATCACAAAATCTAGTCATTTAAAAAGTAGATAATTTATCAACCAAAGTATCCCTTGTCATAGTAGTCATAGTCCTGATTTATTCAATAGAAGAAACTTTGTTATCATAAGCATGAGAAAAATATCTTAGTATCTGCTAGGCCCAAAGAAAAGAAGCACAAATAAGAAGGGAAGTGAATCAGTTGTACAACACTTTAAAATTTGAACACACATAATCCAACTAATTATCTAAAAGATAAAAAATAATGCAAGATCTATAACACATAACAAAAAATACTAGATTTGTCCCCAAGGAAACCTGGTTAATGGAAAACTCTGGTGAGAGTCAAAACCACTAGATATATGTACTCTGCTAAAAGAAATGTCTGGTTAAGAGAAAAAAGAATAAGGAATTCACATGCATTCATAGGCCCACTAAATAGATATCATTTCACACAATACAATACAATGATCTGGCCCTCAATCGGGTTCATTGATCAATCTTCAATTAAAATTCACAAAGATAGACAAACTATCCAATATAACTAAACCGACTCATAGCATCAGAAATGCGAGTATAGTTATGATAAATTAAAATTTATTCCTCAGTCATAGAATACAAACACCTTCTTCCTTTTCTTCTATAAATTTTCACAAAACACACACACACACACTCACTTTGTAATCACAAATAATTGCCTATTTAAACATATTACAATGAATAGTCCACAACAAGGTCAACTAAGACCTATAAGAAAAAATGAAATCAAAATTAAAGTAAAAATAAAATGTGATCCAAATCAAGCCGGAGAAAACTTAGATATGACCCAAAACTTCATCCTCAAACATGTAATAGCTTCGCTAAATCTGCACCAAGAATTGTAACACATTACTTCACCAAGTTAGCTAGGACCTAAATGAAGAAACACCAACACACTAGAAAATCACCAAATGTGATCACCAAGATCAATAAAAAATATCAATATGATCATAAAACATGATCCAATAATATCAACAAGAAGCAAGAGTTTCTTCTGGAACCTTTACATTAACTCCATCTCAAAATCCAAACTGAACACTATACTGATCATCAACAATATTGAACTTCAAACTCTGTCACACTAAAAAGATAACTTTTTGAACTCTAAATCATGATCAATACCATTTGGGGAAACAAAAATGAATCCCAATATTACCACTAGATTCACACCAACTGAATCAACCAAGATGATCCGTATCAAAGAAGAAACTCAATCTATGACACTTCCTAAACAACTGGAATACTGAAATACAAGTAACTAATAAATCATTCATAGCTCACTCAATTTTTTGTGAAAACCTCTGTAAGTTGACCAAAATTAACTACACATGTATCTGAAACTCATATAGAATCATAGAAAAAGATCCTCGACATATCACCGGAACAACTAAAATCATCTTCTTTGAACAAACTATGAACCCTATTTGCAATAATAATAGTATGTTGACATCAATGAAAAAACACTAATGTCAACAAACATAAACAAGGTTTAATAAAAAATCTTTGACATGCTCATCAATCTCCCCCTTTGGCATTGATGGTAACATATGAAGTGAAAAATGGAGCAATGCACAAAGACATCAATATATCAACTTGATCACTCTGAAAATATATCCACTTGATCACTCTGAATATCTAGCTTTAAACCTCTCAACACAATCTTTCCTAATTTTCCTATTTCTCACACAATCTCCCCCCCTTTGAAATCAATGGAAATGGGAAAAATATATCAAAAGAATTGGAACCACCTTTAAAGACATAATAGGTAATTATTTCACATCAGCATATTCAAAAGTCTTCTCCCCCTAAGGAGAGGTCCCAAAACTCATCAATCTACAAAATGATATCCTGCTAAATTTTTGGACTGATGCCATCCTTGGCTTCATTATCTCTAATCATGAGGGGTTATAACCCAAAGCTTATCTTTGAGGTACTCAAATGTATCCTTAAATAAAGGCTTTATATATCAACAATATGTTCCTTAGTAGATACATATTCTAATTTTACTTCCTTTCATTGACTTTATCCCTCAAGAAATGATATCTAATAGAAATATGCTTTGTCTTTGAATGTTGCACAAGATTCATTGAAATATTTATAGTACTAGAGTTATCAAAGTAAAGAAAAATGGGTTCATAAATATTTATCCTTAAATCCTTCAAAATTTTCTTCATCCAAACAACTTGAGTGCAATTTCTAGCAGAAGAAACATACAAAGCTTTAGCAGTAGACTAGGAAATGCAATCCTGTTTCTTACTAGCCCAAGATATTAGTCTTTTACCCAAAAATAATGCACTTCTAGTTGTACTTTTCCTATCATCAACATTACCTGATTAATCAACATTTGTATATGCACAAAGTGTGAAATCATTATCTCTATCATACCATAAGCCATAGTCAATTATTCCATTCAAGTATCTAAATATTCTCTTAGCATCAACATCACGTGATTCCTTCAAATTTTCTTGATATTTTTCCACAACACAAACAACATTCATTATATTAGGTCTAGTCTAAGTCAAGTATAGAAATCCACTAATCGTTGATCTATATCTTGTTTGATTTGTGCAAGGGAATTCATCATCCTTAGTCAATGTACAACTAGTAAACATCATATTCCCTACTAGTTTTGAATCTTACATACTAATTTTATTCAACAATTCTCTAACATACTTAGATTGTGTAATGAAAATTCCCTTATTGAACTGTGTGATTTGCAATCCAAGAAAGAATTTCATCTCACCTATCATAGACATTTGAATTTTTTTTCATTTCATCAATAAAACCTCTACTCAATTCATAATTACCACCAAATATGATATCATAAACAAACTTCAACAATCAAGATATTATCATCAACTATTTTTAAATATAAGTTTCTATCAGTGGTACCTTTACTGAATCCAATCTTTTTCAAGTATATGTCCAATCTAGTATACCAGGCTCTAGGAGATTTATTCAAACCATACATTTCTTTCTATGATTTACAAACCATATCTCCTTCCTTAGTTAGTGGAAATCCATTAGGCTTCTCAATATAAAGAACTTCCTGTAAATCACCATTCAAGAATACAGACTTAACATTCATCTGATATAATTTGAAATTTTTGTAAGTTGCATATTCAAGAAGTAATCTAAAATCTTCAAGTCTAGCTATAGGGGAAATGGTATCTTTAAAATCAACACCTTCCATCTAGGAATACCCTTTTCATAGCAGGCTATCTTTGTTCCAAATCACCTTACCATCTTCATTCAACTTGTTTCTGAATACCCATTTCATTTTGATCACATTCTTGCTCATAAGCCTGTGAAAAAGAATCTAGGTCTTGTTATTCTCAATCTAATCAAGCTCTTCTTTCATTTTTATCACCCAACTTTCATCATTACATACTTTATTTACATCTTTAGGTTCAAATTTAGATAACAAACATGTTTCATCTCTATCAATTATTCTTCTAGTTTAAACATCTCTATTCTTATCACCAATAATGAAATTTACAAAATGATTAATCCTCACATATCATGGAGTATTTGGAGTCATCTTAGTAGAAGAACATTTGGTTGCAATTTCTTCCACTAGTTCAACTTATTCTTCCAAACCATTTTGATCTCGAATCTGATTCTGCACTTCCACAATCTGATTTTCCTCTTTAGCTATATCATACCTATAAGTTCTTTTTGATCTTTTCATAATTTCATCTACTTTTACATTTTTAATTTCAAAAATCTTCTTTAGTCTAAGGTTATAACATTTGTATGCTTCACTCTTAGTAGAATATCCAAGAAATATCCCTTCATCACTTCTAGGATTAAATTAATCCAATATCCTCATCTCTCTTAATATAACATTTTATTCCAAAAATTCTAAAATAATTCACTCTATGAATATGAACAAACCAAAGTTCATAAGGAGTCTAACCAGTTCCTTGCTTTATCTTCACTCAGTTCAAAGTGTATACTACAATGCTCATTGTTTCTCTCGAGTAGATCTATGGAATATTTCCTTCAATCATCGTGGTTCTAGCTATGTCAAGAATAGTTCTATTCTTTTGATTTGCAACACCATTCTTCTACAGGGTTCATAGAAAAAAAGTCTTCCTCTTTATCCAATGTTCTTAACAAAAAACATAAAACTCATCAGATGTGAGTTCTCCACCTCTGTCCAGTCTTAAGTACTTCAATGTCTATCCAAACTCTATCTCAACCATCATCTTGAATGTCTGAAATTTTTGAAAGGATTCTAATTTCTCTCTTTAAAATTTGACCCACATTATTCTTGAATAATCATTAATAAATAGAATGAAGTATCTATCTCCATAATAACTTCTTGCATTAATAGGATCACAAAAGTATGTATGCACCAAATGTAGTAAACCATTTGAAATGTATTTCTAATTCTTAAAAGTAGATCTAGTTAGCTTTCCTAACTGATATTCTTTCCACATATTGTTAGGCTTCACGAGCTTAGGAAAATCTCTTAAAACATTAGTAGTGCTAACCTTCATCATATTATCAAAGTTCACATGTAAAAATATTCTATAGCACAACCAAATGTCGTTAATCTTAGCAACCAAAACTTATTCTCAATAGTTTTTAAATGAAATAGATTACCTACAGTCTATGTACTAGACGCAATTAGATTTCTAGTACTTCTGATGATTTTTCACATTACTTCCATGAGTTCCAATCGGTAGCCCTTATCTAGTAGTTGTCCAATGCTCAAAAAGTTATATCTTAAGCATTCAACATACAAGGCATCATTAGTACTATTTTTACCATCAAGAGTAATAGATCATTTTCCTTTAATCAATTAGGGACTACTGTTACCAAATCTAACAATGCCACTTTCATAGTATTCAAGATTCAAATTTTTATTTTTTTATCACTAATCATATGATGAGAACATCCACTATCAGTGAACCATTCATTTCTTTTATTGACATATGAAACCAAGGCTTTATCTTCATTAGGATTATCTTCTTTGATATAAATAAACATAATCTCTTCTTTAATAGCACCAGATTCATCATCACTCACACCTTCTTTAGCATAAAAACTTTTATGAGCCTTAGGGTGGAATTTCATAGCTTTGAACTTAGATTATTTAGAGACTTTATTCAGACATCTAGTTGCAATATGACCAATCTTATTACAGTTAAAGGATTTCAAAGGAAAATTTCCTTCATACTTACTAGAGCCCTTAGGTAGTCTTTTTGCAATCAAGGCTTCAAGTTCATCAATCTTCCTTTCTTCTTCCATGATCTCTTCCCATTGATTAGCATATTTGTTATCTTTAAATATCCTAGAAGTTCTCTCTTCCTTATCATGCTTAGTCACTCTGACTTTGAATATAGTTATAACCTTTGGAATTTCCTTACCAAGAGTAGTCATCTCATATGCACAAAGTCTACCATCCAAAGCTTCTCTTGAAATACATGTTATAGTTCTCAATTCCTCAATAGATGTAATCGTCTCATTGTAACACGAGAAAATATGTCAAAATTTTTCTTACAACTTCATCATCACTCAAGGTACCACTAACACATCTGATTAAACAAACAAGATTATTTACTCTCTTCATATAGGATGAAACAATTTTTCTTTCACTCATCATCATATCTTCATACTTCCCTTAAAGACCCTGCAACTTATCTTGCTTAACATACTAGTCACCTTCATAAACAATTTCTAATTTAGTCCATACATAATGTAATATTCTTAATCCATCAATGTGAGAATATTCTGTATTTGATAAAGCATTGATCAAAGCTTCCCTTGCTACCATATTCTCCTTGAATTTATTCTTTTCATTAGTAGTAGCTTGAGATAAGTCATTAGGAATGGGCTAAGGATTCTTTTTGATATCCTAATATCCATCTCCCATGCATAGTAGATAAGTAGTCATCCGACTGTTCCATACTAGGTAGTTGCTTCCATCAAACTTAAGGCTATCTTTCCTTGTGATTGACATGTCATATCTCCTTCAAGAAATTAATCTTCTTCAAAAGGACTTAGCTTTGATACCAATTTTTAGGCCTAAAGAAGACACACACAATTGAGAGGGGGAGTGAATCATTTGTACAACACTTTAAAATTTAACACACTTAATCCAATAAATGATCTGAAAGATAAATACTAATGCAAGATCAACAACATGTAACACAAAATACTAATTTTTTCTTGAGGAAACTTGGCTAAGGGAAAACCTCAGTGAGTGTAAAAACAACTAGATAGATGTACTCTACTAAAAGTAATGGTCGGTTAAGAGAAAATAAAAATAAAAGATGAATGCATATGCATTCACAGGCCCACTACCTAGAGCTCACTACTCACAATACTATACAATGATTCAGACCTCTATTGGGTTCATTGATCAATCTCTGATTACAATTCACAAAGGTGGAAAAAATGTCCAATATAACTAAACTGACTCACAACATTAGTAATGCCAATATAGTTCTGATGAAGTATAATTTTTGGCTTAGTCACAAAATACAAACACCCTCTGTGGCTTTTCTTCTATCTTTCCGTGCACGCACACATAGACACACACACACACACACACACACACACACACACTTTGAAATTACAAATGATTTCCCATCATACATATTACACTGAATAGTCTACAACAAGGTCAATTAAGACCTATAAGAACAAATGATATAAAAACTATAGTCTAAATACAATGTGATCCAAATCAAATTGGCCAAGACTTATATAGGAGCCAAAAGTTCATCCTCAAATATGAAACAAATTTTCCAAATCTGCACCAAGAATCACAACACATTACTTCACTACGTTAGCTAGGACCTAAATGAAGAAACACCAAAATGCTATAAAATCACCAAATCTAATCACCATTATCAATGAAAACCATCAACATAGTCATAAAATGATCCAATAATACTATCAAGAATAAAGAGTATCTTCCCGAACCTTCGCATCAAATCAATCTAAAAATCCAAACTCGTCTCTGTAATGATCATAAAAAATATTGAACATCAAACTCTATCACACTGAAAAGATAACTTTATGAACTTTGAATCATGATCAACACCTATTGAGGAAAGAAACAATGAATCCAAACATTACCACCACCTTTTCACTAACTAAATCAACCAATACAATCCATACTAAAGAAAAACCTCAATCTCTAAAACTTCCTAAACAAGTGGAACATTGAAATATAAGTAATAGATAAATTAATCAAAGCTCACTCAGATTGTTATGTGAACCTCTGTAAGTTTACCATATTAATCAACTATAGACATATCTGAAACATCATCTAGAATCACAACAAAAGATCCTAAACATACCACTCGAACAACTGAAATCATCTTCTTTAAATAAACTAATCACACTGGCTACAAAAATAATAGTATGTTGACATCAATGAAAAAACACTAATGTTAGCACACTAACAAAGTCTAATAAGAAATTTTTGACATGCTCAATAGTGTCTTGGAAATAACTTTATCTTCCTCCAATTTTCCACTAGAACTGTTGATTCCACAAACAAACTTGATTACTTTTTGTACATAGTCTTGAATATTTTCTTCCTCACTCATCTTCAAAGATTCATACTTAAATTTCAAGCTCTATAGCTTCATTTTATTAACAAAGGAATCTCCTTTATGTAAGGTCTCCAATTTTATCCATATATCATGTGCAATCTCTAACTCCATAACATTTGTATATTCAACATCTAATAAGGCACTCAACAAGGCTTATTTTTTCTCTCACATTATACTCAAATTATTTCTTCTCATCAAGGGTAGAAATAGATAGATCTACAGGATTTTTGTAATATTTCTTTGTGATTGACCAATTGTCTTCTTTGGCATATCTCAAATGTTTAATCATCTAACCCTTCCATATATTATAGTTTGATACATCAAATCTTAGACTCTCCTTCTTAAAGGATGCCATCCTAGAGCACCTCAAGTGGTCAAGCTTCAACAAGAGGACTTATCTCTGATACCAATGATTATAAACAAGCAAGAAATCACAACTTAGAGGGATGGGAGAATGAATCAGTTGTATCCAAATCACAAAACTTTATCCAATAATTAACATTAAAACTTAGATCTGAAAGATAAATATTAAAGCACTGAACCATAAAGAATAAGAACACATAATGATAGTATTTTTTATGTGGAAATTTGATTAAAAGGAAAAAACCATGGTGGGGATCAAACCCACAAGATGATGAACTAGAAAATAACCTTTTTATAGGTACAAAGGAGAATGCCCATGAATTCAATCTTACAACCTAGAGTTCACTACTCAAATACAATTGAGAGAAACTACCCTAAGGGAAACAACCTTAAGAATACAAAAAAGGCTACAACCCCAAATGGACTACAATTTACTAGTTTATCAACTGATTGATAACATCTCAATTATGCCAATACAACTTTGATGAAGTACAACAAATCTCTATCTCAATTATAGATTCCAATCATGCCTCTTCACACAATCTATGATACACACACATACATCCACTCTCACACTTCATAATTAGTATTGATTACATCTTTAAATATATTACATTAACCTTGAAAGCACAAACAAGGTCGATATCAACCTTAACAAATCAATTAAAAATAATTAATCAATTAAAGTCCAAACATTAGTGCGACCTAAGATATGTCAATAATGACATATCTAGGACCCAAATCTTCATCCTCAAACACACTCCATATTCACAAATCATGCCATGATCCTTCAAAACATGCTATACCACCAAGTTGTCCAAGAATAAATAAATATCAACACAGCACATGAAAATCACTGAATCTGATTACATAACCCAATGTGATCTAGCAACATGAATAGAAAATAATCTAGAAACATCAATATTCAATGTGAAATGTCACATCAACAACACAAACAAATCTATTCATCAAGAACAGTGAACAAAAACCTCTGTCACTCAAGAAAAAATAGCTTGCTAGCATCCAAATCACAAACCATTCAAGTTGAGGACACACATCCATGTCTTAAATTCACCACTACGTTAGCAACCAAAAATATTATATAAATGAACTATACCAATCCAAAAATTGCAACACTATGACTTCCTGAATAACCAGAAAAACCAGTCTCTGATAAATTACTTGAAACTCACTCAAATCATAATGTGAACCTGTGTAAGTCAATATAGGGAAACTAAAGACATCCCTACAACCATCTACTAGTTCGTAAGATCTCATCCTTAATACAATAGCCATACTAATCCAAACCCTTCACCGAACAAACCAAGAACACCATTAGAAATAAAGAAATATATTGATATTAATGAGAAAACATCAATGTCAGCATATATATGCATGATATCTTAGCAACCAACAACAACATGTTCTTTCCAAATTGAAGATTAATTAATCTAAGTGTAAATGCTCTAATAAAGATGCAAAATTATAAGAAAGTGAAGCAAAACTTGAAAAACTATAGTTAGTGGTCTTATTTTGGTCTTTGAAATGTGTATGTAGCTACAAAAATGGTTAGTGGTTAGCCCAAAAAGTCAAAACTTAAAATAAATTGAAGTAGGGTGGAAACACCGATTGGCATGTGCAAGCATTGATCTGCAGAAATACCAATTAGCATTTAGACAATGATCAACTAAGAATTTAACTAATATAGAAAGCAATAAATATTTTTGTATTTTTTACAATTCTTTTAGATTTTTAGGATTTTTTAAATTAAAGAAAGACAAAAATTGAAAGATAAATGTTAAGGAATGCACCTACTCTTATTAGAGTGGAAATGTTGATTTAGAGTAGAGGCACTGAAAATCATAGACACTAGTTGGTGGAAATTATTCTGTACCCATAGTTAGTACACAATAAAATTTTAATAGCATGCAACTTTATAAAAACTAATTTTTGACAAAAAAAGAGAATTAGAAGCTCAAAAATGATATAAATGAAGGTTTTAATGACTTGTCTCTGCAAAACCAAGTTAGCACATTAGTCCTAAATACCTAAAAAATTACAAAACTAAAGGTGAAAGGAAGTTAGTGGAGGTGTTGATTGAGGCAGGCATTGATGCATGTAACATAGGCACCATTCCAAGAGTCTGACCTGTAGCTTCACCAAAAAAAAATTGATTTAAAAATCCAAGTGATGTGGTTCCTATTAGGCATGCCAAAATGTATATGTATAAATTCACTCATTAGTCAAATGAAAATAACATAAAATAATTTGAAACAAAACATCTATCTGCCTAAAACTTGCACCTACCTCCGATTGAGCTTGAATGGACTTGTAGTCTCATTCCATTGATTTTCTCTTAAATGGATAAATATGGATATGCTCTCCAAAACACAACTAAGATATTCTCTAAATAATCTCTAAGCCTAATGTTGATGAAATAGATATCTAAGCATGTAACTAGATGGAGAAATGAGATGAACAAGTGAGTGGAGATGTATAAACTAATGGAATGATAAAAAAAAAACTAAATTATATTAACCATGATTCTAAGATAAGAAATGCGATGATATAAGTTCTAATATAACACTAAATGCTCAAATGATCTTAATATTTCTACAAACAAACTAGCATGATAACAATATGAAAATACAAGTGATGAAATGCTCAAGGAGACACTCCTATTTATAGGATTGAGAGGAAAATGGATGGTGAGGATTCAAAATAGAATGGAGGGTCAAGATGCAAGATGATCAATGGGGTGGATGCCAGGTGGAGGACAAATATTGTATGCCATGCAAGAAAAGTGGTTGGTCATGCAAGATGGATGAATTTCTCACATGTGTCAACAACCTTTGAAAGTGATGGCTCATTAAGATGAGGGGACACAGAGGAAGAGAGAAGGTGGCCAAGATGTTTGACACGTGTGAGCACATCCCAAAGAAGTAAGATGGGACATTCATGTAAGAATGTAGGTGGTTATTTAAGGAAGACAATTAGTCACCTTGGGAAGGGTTGCTCACTCATGTGTGAGAAACACAAGGATGCTAATTGTTGTAGGAATTATAAAACTTGTCCTAATTAATCATGATTAGCCAATAGGAGTAGGTTTAGAGGTAATGGTGATGGTTCTAGGTTAGGGGTTTAGGCTAGGTTTAGATTTGATTTATTATAAATTAATTAGATCAAGGATTAAAACATGAAATGGGGAATATTCAAACAATACCAATTATTTAAATAAAAGATCAAGAGGGTTTAATGTATTTTACTAAAATTAAACACATTATGTATTAGAAACAAGTATGAATATAACTAATTAAATCAAATTAATTAATTATATAAAAGAAACATAGTAACATAATTAATTAATTAAAATTAATTATATTACTAAGGTCAAGTAATTAATTAAATAGAATTTAATGAATTAAGAGGTTGGGTTAGCATAGAATTGGAAGAGACAATTTTAACAATAGACATGTATCCATGTGTGTATACATATATACATGTGTATGTACATATAGATATTTATACATACATACATACATACATACATACGTGTGTGTGTGTGTGTGTGTGTGTACACACACACACACACACATATATATACATATGCATATGTACATATATATGTACACACACACATATATGCATGTATGCATGTATTCATGTATACATACATACATACATACATACATACACACACACACACACACACAAATCTATATATACATACATATATTTATTTATATCTATGTACACACAAATGCTTTATTTGCTAGTTGAGTGAACAATAACTTCAATCTAATCTATTTCAATGTTGAGGGTGTAGGTTGACATAAGAAAATCTTGTGTGAGAAAAAATTCTATTAAGAATGCAACAATTGATTATGAAAGATTTAGTTAGTCTAAAGTAGTTATTATTTAATGGCTTTTATAAAATTCATAAAGAATTAGGAAACCACATGTAGGATGTACACAAATATCACTTTTTTATTTAAAGAAAAAATATTGTTTGATAGTATTTTTATTATTATTATGGTAGAATAAGTTATTGTGATATAGTTGTCAATTAATAGTTTTTATAAAGCCACATGAACATTATGTGACATAAGTATCACAAATAGCTTCATTCCTTTAAATAAAATTTAAAGCTTTTGATGACATGCTTGTTTACTTGAGTGAAACTAAATTTAATCCAAACTACTCCTACATCAAGAACATGCTTGGACATAAGGAAACCGCATGTGAGAAGGAAATCTAATAAATTTAAAATACAACATGTTTGAATATGGAAGATTTACATTTGATTGTTTTAATATAGGAAAAGTTCATGTGGTAAGTATCATAAATATGTACTTCTACTTCGAAAAAGTATTAATCAATGATATGTTTTTTATTAAGTGAGTGGGAAAGAAATTCAATACAAACAACTTCAACATTGATAGATCAACTAAAGTTATTAAAGTTGGAAAAATCTCATGGGAAAATGAAATGCAACAAATAAAAATAAATAATTGAAAGGGAATTTTGTTAGAAGGATATTACTAGGCTACTTGGACTTAATGAAACCTCATGTGGGATGTCTGATATATATTTTCATATATTTGAAAAATATTATTGTTTGATGGTATGTTTGTTATTATGTTCATGTCAAAGACATGCATATTTATGCATTTATTAGATCTAACTTTTCTATTAATTTAACCAATCATATCATAGAATTAAAACTTTTGAACAAATATTCTATTGTACATATTAATTTCTTATTTTAAATATTTATAGAAATATAAATTTTCTCTCTTCATTTTTTCTTATTGCAAAAAGTCAATACAAAATTTAATTTAATTTTTCTTTAAATTATATATTTCAATTTATTTAATGCATCATGTTCAAATGTCAAATATATTAAATGCTTAATGAAATGCTCACTATTATATATGTTATAAAGTTTGACACTATTATATACTTTATTAAAATCCTCAATCTAAAAAAATATTATATATATATTTCATTATTATATATTGTCTATATTTTTTTCTCTTTGTTTGTTCATATAGAAAATAGTCAATACAAAATTTTATTTTATTTATGTTTCAATTATATATTTCAATTTATTTAATACATTACATCTAATGTTAAATATATTAATTAGATATATTAAACGCTTGAATGAAATGTTTACCATTATTATATATTTTATTAAAATCTCCAATCTATAAAGAAAAATATGTCTAAAACTTATTTTTCCTTTTAAATAACTTCCACATAATAATAAACAATGAAGATCTGATGGGGAGGCTAGGATAGACTAGCTAGTCTATTCTCTGATCCTTACCCAAGGACCCGAGTGTACTCCTGACACCTATGAATGGTCTATAGGATACCTCACACATCTAAGGACCCCCTGACCTACCTAGCCTGACCACCAAGTTTAGCTACTTGTCATTGCAACATTCCAAGCTCCAGTTCTAGCTTCATCCCTTACATAGGCTTATAAGGGTCTTCTAGGGTTCAACACCACTCCAAGCTCCAACAGATGATTTCATGAGTTCTAAGATGTTTTTAGGGCATTTGAAAACTTTTCATTGCATTGGCATGGTTGGGTCATCACCTAATTTGAGGGTTCCTTTGCAATTTAGGGCTACAAGGAAGCCGTCTAATTAGCCCTCCTTCCAGTTTTATAGGCTTTTAACACCTTCCCCTCAAAGATTCAAAACTCCTATTCTAAAGAACATATACTACATATGACCCACTCTCAAGGATTTATGGGGTCTCAAGCCTCCATCCGTCCATACAACACGCGTGCCAAATAAGAGGGTTTTAAGGGCTTTTTGGGGTTTTCAGGGTCACAATGCTTGAAGTCTATAGTAGCACCACTTCTAGACTAGTTCAGGACCTCTCCACCACAACATTGAGCCTTCATACAACCTTCTTGACTCCCTCCAAAGGGAAAGCCATGGAACTCATTCCTGTGCTCTCAAGAGCTTCTACACTGTTGCTTGCTCCCATCCGGGCACTATCAAGCTCACCTAGGGCTTTGTCAAACCTGTGTTTGCACTTGCTTGTTGGGCCCCAGCTTTCATAGTATTACAAGTTAGGGTCTATATTCTTAGATTCCATAGTCCCATAGTGTGTCTATAGTGGAATCAAGATCTATAGCCCCATAAGTACAAAGCTCTCCAAAACTGGCAGAGCACTAAACAAATGAAAGAACTCAAATAAAATGCACACCAAAACTTCTAAGAACTAATCTAATGCACTCATGTGAAGGATAAACACACAAAAAACAAATTCTCACACAAAGATACACTCCAAACTCCAAATATTCACATTACAACAATCTGAAACAGTGACTGTTACACTCCAGCAGCGTTCAGACTGGTCTGCCATACTATCTCCGTACAATAGGATTGCCAACCCTTGCATTAGGGTTTTTAAGGTCTAATATAAGCTTCTCCTTAGTATTTGTGTGAGGTTAGGGCTTCTTAGCCACTTAGGTTAGGTTAGGTTATTACAATGAAAAAGTTGCTGACAACTTTTAAGCAACTTTTGTTGCACAAAACAACTTTGCTTCCATTCTTCAATGACCTCTATTATAAGCCTCCTAAAGCACTCCCATGTGCTCAAATTTCAAACAAATCTAACCTAGGACTTCAAACCTCCTATCAAAGCACTGATTTTAGGATGACAACATTCCCTGAATCAGTGTGCCATTCACATTGGAAAGACCAACTGAACTTCTAGGACCTAGACTAGGCCTAGACACACAAAATGAGCTTTAAGATCTTATTTTTATTTACATGCTTCTCTCAGGAAGACTAACACACCAAAAAATGTGAAGGTGGGAGCCCTTAGAAGGGTGCTCCTGCACCAAGATAGTCTATTTCATTCCAAGCATGGCTAAAAATATAGTCTTGCCTTATTTTTCCACATATTCTCACAAAGTAATATGTGAATGTTTGAAGTTAAAATAAATACGATGGGATTGAATATGGAAAATTTAATGAATGAGGAGTAGTTAGGGTCATATAATAAAGATGATCTTATATTTGAACAAGCTTTCTTTTTTATTAGTTGAGTGAATAAACTCAATATAATGTATATGAATGTCAAGAGTGTAGTATGGCATATGTGAATATGATACATGGGAAGAAATGTGTTTTTGTTAGTGAGATGTAATTATAACTTGATAGTTTTTATTAAGGTCATATTGAATTAGGCAGCCACATATGGGATGTACACAAATATCTATTTTCCATTTAAAGGGAATAAAGTATTGCTTGGTGGTATTCTTTTATTATTGTAGAAGATTTAGTTAGTGGGTGTAGTTGTCAATTAATAGTTTTTATAAAAGCCATGTGGATAGGAAAACCATGTGTTGGAAGTATTCCAAATAGATTCATTTCTTGAAAAAATCATTCAACTTAATAAAAAATAAATTTAATTCAAATTAATCCAATAGGAAAAGCAGTCCTAGACATATAGAAACCTCGTGTGAAAAGGAAATCTAATAAATTTAAAGTGCAACAATCAAATATGACAGATTTAGTTGGTGGGGTGTAGTTATAATTTGATAGATTTTAATTTTGGGAAATATCTTGTGGGAAGTATCATAGATATTATATTTTTACTTTAGAAAATAATTATTATATGATTTTTTTGTTTTTGATAAGGGATAAATAAAGTTTGAAGAGATTTGAAATCTTATATAAATAGGTTTTTTTTTAGATCTAAAACTAAAGTGTAGATAACTGCTAGAAAATAACACACTGACAAAGAACAATCAACCAACAAATCAAAAAAATCTAAACATGAGAGTTGTTATTACACCAAAAGGTTAAAGCCTCCAAAGAGATGAAAATGGGATTTGAAAAACTCCCATAACCTTCATAATGGTAAGATGATGTATTTGTTGAACACATTGTAGATTTTATCTATTGCAGTGCTCATCCAGAGCATTCTAAAGGAAATTTGAGGTAGTCTAGAAGTGACAGGTTGAGTAGAAATGAGAAAAATAAAAAAATTCATTTTTTTGGTATTTTACTATGTTTTAGAAAACTACATTTTCTAAGGCCTTGGGAATAGAATTTAGGGTTGAAATTATTGTATATCCCTTAACACAATGTTTCAAAGTATTGGTGCTAAGGGATTGATTTTATATCTCTTGAAGGATTTTCTAGCGGTTTATGTTTCTTTGAATTTTGAGAAATGACTTGAAAGTTATGAGCCCGCAAAGTTGGGGCAACAAAATGTTAAAATGAGACAATTTAAACTAGATTTGCATATTTTTTCCTTCAAACTCTTTCACCTTTCATTTTTTATTGTGGTAGCGATTTCCATGTATTAGTACCGTGGAGTTTTTGAAGGATAAAGGGAAGGAAAATACTAAAGAAATTTCGCTAGCATGCCTGGTGTCCAAGTTACAGCCAAGCTAGTTGATGAACTTATGAGGTCCACATCCTTCAAGGTGAAATTTCACTTTCCACCAAAGAATCCCAAGGTAGATTTGATCTAAATATGCAACTACCAGGAACACACGAAAAGGGACAAATCGTTGTGAGTTGGGTTAGAAGCTTACTCCCTCATGATGGTGATGAGGTTGAAAAAAGTAGAAGTGGTGCTAATGCTACACATGTGAAAAGAGAATAATGATAAAAGAGTTAGCATGGAAAGATGGCTATAGCAACCTGCATGATGTGATCTCCACATGGCACATTTTTAGAGCCCCTCTTTGGTTGCATTTTTTAGATTCACTTGAAGGAATTCTTCTATAAAATCTTGCGAGCACATTGTAATAAGGGGGATCAGAGAATTTATTTTGGAGTCTTTTATTCACCATTATAAAAGAGAACACTTATGAAATATCTATTGTATCATTCTTCAATCTTATCTTTATATTCAAATAATCAATAGAGGAGACATAATGGGCTATGCCTAATTTTCTTTTACGGTCTATTTTTCTCTAGTTTTGTGAATAATTTTAGGCTTCATGTCATTATAGAGGGACATAGCTATCATCTATTATTTTAGGCTTAAATATAATTTTATTATAGATGCACAAGTCATTGAACCATGTTTTTAACTCTTTCAATTTTTGTGACACAGGGTTAAACTATGCCATTTTTGTGAGCAAAATGTGATGCCCAAAAGTTCAGGTCAAAACACAACCAACAATTTATTTTTTAAAAGTGAATAAGTTCCACGTTTGAGATGCGGAAAGAGGATTCAACGACGAGGTCACAAAAGATTCAGGTGATCAACCTCAACAATGTTGTTTCCATAGGATGCTAGATGATATCAATATAATCGAAGAAGATCGTTGATCATCTTCTCGATCGATATCGTCGATTATTGATCTAAAAAGCTTAAAGGTTATCTAATAGGAATTGAATGTTTATGGTTAACGTTATTCTAAAAATAGGTTAACCATTTTCCACATTAGTAAATAACAAGGTCAATTTGGTTATTAACATTGGATTGTCAATTTAGGAAAATATTGATTATAAAATTTGATAACAACTACACCTATATTCATTTCAATAAAAGTATAAATTAATTTGATTAACGATTTCAATATACAAATTAATCGATGCACCTTTTAAACTAATTGATTAAATTAAAGGAAACATTATTTAACAATATTTATACAAGGTTTATAACTAAATTATATATATGCAATTAAATAATAATTATAATATATTAATTAATTAATATAATTATTAATTAATTAATGTACTATAATGCATTAATTAACATCATAGATATATATATGTCATAAAATTAAATGACATGAAAACAAATATAAAGTAAAACAAATATTAATACAATGCTCAATAAAATCTAACTAATGTTATTAACATGACTTAATATCAAGTTAACTCAATTAAACAACATCCTAAACTAACTTATTCTACATTAACTATCTAATCTACACTACTAAACATACTCATTAAATTAATCAACCTAGGCTACCTAGAAAACTAGCCTTACTATCTATCAAATCAAACCTAATAAGGCAGCCCTACTCTAAGCTACCTAAAAACCCATCAAGTCAACCTACACACATCACCCAACCACTTATGACTCCCTTTTCCCCAAGCTAATATGGCGCAGGTTTATGGATTGGATATTAAATTTTATTTGTTCAAACACTTTTTCATCCTCCCCTATGCGTCATTTCATTTTCATTCTCAAGGGTCCTTGATGCAGTATTACGTTGTCTAACTAACACTACGCTAACATGAACAAATGCTAAAGAACTTTTAAGTACATAATGAAAGTAAATCATTGTGAGTCTATGTTCAATGTGCTTGTTAACTTTAGTAAACAAAAAAAAAATTGTTGCATAACTTAGCGTAGCTTTTAGTGTTAATCTCTTGGGTCCCCTGGCGCGGCGTTACACAAAATTCTTCCAGAATTGCTGGTTTAGCGAGATAATAGGAACATTTCCTATGAGCCTTAGTGGCTGCTTCTCATAGGAAGATCTAAATACTTTTATCTATATCCATATGACTTTAGCATTCTATTCTCTTTCCAAAAATAAAGAGTCTATGATATTTCATGCTCACTTTTGGGGTCTTATCTTCTTGTTATTTATAAAGGGAAATTCTTAGGGTTTCAAAATCTTTAGGAAATTGCCTTAGTTCTTGTGTTTAATCTTTCTTCCCCTTTCCAAAAAATAGTAGTAAAAAGAGTCAATTTCTAAAATCCCAAAGGTTATTTCATAGGGTGAAATTTATCCCACTCTTGTGAAGATTCCCAATTTCTCTTATTTAGGCATAAGCCTCATAGGGATCAAAAAACACCACAAGATTGGGTGTGTGGGGAGGTGAATTAGTCTTGAACATAAAATTCAACTTTTACAATTTTAAACTCACATCAATTAATCTTAATACCAAGGAAACATAAAGAAATGAACAATATTTACATGAACTCCAAATACTTATGTGGAAATGCCAATGTGGGAAATTGCATAGTGATATCTAACTCACTATATGAATAATTGATTACATCTCAAGGGAAAGGAAGCTCACTACTCCTGATTTGACTTGTAGTGATCTAGTGTGTGTTGGGAGATGTTTGGTGTAGTGTGAGGATGATTTAGAGCACAAAAAAAAATGTCTAGAATAGTTCAAGGATGATCTAGACCTTGTTGGGAATGATGCAAAGAAGTTTGAAGGTGAAAAAAGTGAGAAAAAATAGAAAGTTCAAAAATCTAATTTTTTATTATTTTTGATGTTCTAACAAATCACATTTTTGAAGGTCTTAGGAACAAAATTTGGGTTGGAAGTGTCGACAGTTACATAAATCAATACTCAAATGAATGTTTTTAAGGAACTAAAATTAGATCTCTTCAATACCTTCCAAGTATGTAATTGATTTTGAATTTTGAACATCAAGTAGAAATTTGTTACCCTGCCAAGTTGGGGTATCCAATTTTGTAGTTTTCTGAATATTTATAATTTCTCTTATTATTTTATCATCCAAAACTCTTTAGTTTAAATTGGTTAGAATCCTAATACTATTGGGATTATATATGTGTGTATAAAACTCATTTTAGATAAGTTAATAGTTTCTTTTGATGCATACAACCCATGTTACAAGTTTTGTTACTATCCATTTTTCTAAAAAGTACTTGTAGGATTTTGTATACCAAGTATTGTATCTAAATTTTCAATTAAATTAAAATCCTTGGTATTAGAGTGGGTATAATCCTTTAATTCATATTCCATTAATCTATCTTCCATTTAGGTGTAGCCAACCAAACATGTCAAAACCAAATATAGACCCTATAAAATATATGGTGGAAGAACCCCTAAGAAAATATAGGGAAAATATGTTGATGAAATTATTTCAAATTCTTCGATATACTTGGGAATCAAATATGGAAGGAAAACCACTTAGTAGTCACACTACACTCAAGGTGTATGTGAATTTGATATCCCAAAATTTGAAGGTAAGATTGATGCAAATGCTATGGTCGAATGCTTAACAAAGATAGATAGGTGTTTCTCTGTGAATACCTTTTTAAATTGTGAAAAGATAAAATTTGAACTCCTTAAAGCCAAATAACATGCAAAGAAATTTTGGTAAGGAAATTCTACCTCAAAGAAGAACAACTCTATAATAGATGAAGAGGAATAATTAGATGGAGAAATAGATGAACAACTCTATCATACATGGGTGATTTTGTGGAATTCATTAAAGAAGATTATTTCCCTAAAGATACATGTTGGGAAAAGTCAATGGAATGAAAAGTTCTACAAAAAAATAAAGATCAAACAATGAAACATTGCACCAATAAGTTTGATGCTTTATCGACAAACTTGGCATCTAGGATTTAGAAAAATACCGTGTTAAAAATTGTAACTTGGGGTGAATAGATATATCTAAAGAGATATATACTTCTTGAGTATAGAAACATTGGGGAATCCTTATAAATATGCCACAAAAATTAAGGAAAATATTAAACAAAAAGGAAAAAGTATAGGTAAATACCCAATAAAAAAACCACTACAAAATTTTCACCATAATCACCAATACCTAATAAAGTTACCAACTAGTCACCAAAGGATATATATATGTGTTGTGAAATCGATGATAACTATTGGCATAATATAAAATATTTTTGAGAAATTAAAAAATCAATAGTAGAAACACAAAAAATAGTGAAGGAATCTCATTTACTGCCAATAGAACCTTTTTATCAAAAGGACAGTGAGTAGATCATTAACGAAGATCCTCATACCTTAGTGCGAATACAAGAATATCACCTCAAGAAAATGCATAATAAATTTTTTGATCACAAATGTGGGTAACTAGAAAACTATTAAATGTTATCATTGATAGTGGAAGTCACAAGAATTTAAGAGATTGAAGTTGAAGACTAAACCTCACCCACAACCATATTCATGTTAGAATTTAAAGTTGATGCTATTCATGTTGTTGTCATTAATGGTTGTCATTGATGTCAAAATATCCTATGAATTTTATGTTTTAATTGTATAAGTTGTTGTGTACTGATAATATTGGTGGTATCAATTGTTGTACAAATAGGATCTGTGTCTTAGTAGAAGTATTCACTGATAAATTTCTCTTTTGGTGGTGTTTCTATAGCATGTGCAACATTTGATTGATCGATTGTTTGGGTCAATCCTATTTGGAGAATGTTTGTTTTTATTTTGGTCCCAACCATTTTTAAGTAATGTGCTCATCATGTTGTTATAACGATTTTAGAATAAATGAGAGGGGGGGGGGGGGTGAATGAGTTATCCTCAAGTCTTGAAGTACCACTTTAAACTTTAACACTTCAAAAAGGTTAGATCTATTCAAAAATTCACTCCATCTCTATAGAATATATAAGTAACATAAAACTTGTAGTCCACTGTCCAAAAGTAATCAACTTGCAAAAAATAAAACTTTCAACAACATAACATAGACAATAACATTCACACAAGTATGACACTAGGATTTAACATGGAAACCCAACATGGGAAAAACCACCAGTAACATGGTACCAAATTTTCACTCTCCTAAAGTGAGCTTTGGGAGAAGCCAACCCTATTAAAGGTTACAATACACACTGTTAGGTGTGACCCTGTTAAAGGATTTAATCACCTTGTTAGGAGTGGCTTGGTTAGAGGACTTAAGAACATTCCATTAGAATGTAAAATTGATTAAAATGGTTTACAAAATGTCTATTAGGTCAACCTTGATTAAAAGGATTTAATTGATACAATGGTTAGAAAGTAACAATAGGTTCTAATTTGAAATATACAAATCACTTTGCAAATACAGATCCAATATGCTCATATGCTGATTTACTGACTGACCTTCATTACCATCTCCATCTCTGATCTTCTCAAAAATCCCTTCAAGAAATCACCTCAACTCTATTCAACTCATCTTCGCCTTCTTCTTAGGTTTGTCAGTCAATAACATCAACCAATTTCCTCTCCTTATTTCATAACCCACAATTAGGTCATCCTTATACCTCCTTGATTAGGCAGATTAATCTTTTTTCACTTAATCTCTTTTGTAGATCTTAGGTTTAGGTTAGATTCATCAAATCCTTCCACTATTTGGTTCTCCTCTACGTACTTCTAGATACTTCTCAAAACATCTCCTTGAATCCATAATAAAATGGTTTACTATGCATTAAATACTCCAGGTCATTCATATTTAATGCCAACACATTTTACATATCCCAAGAATTCAATTATGTTGGCTGGGATTCTCAATTCCTTCACAAATGATAAATTACAAACACTTAGTCAATACTGTGTTCATCTACTCGGTCATCACTGAATAACTCAGTCATCGCTAAATTTTTTCTACTCGACAAAGACTATCTTTGATTGGTTAATTCTCTGATACTTGACAATTACTGATGCTCGGTTGACACTAAAATTTACTTGGATTATAATGGAACTCATTCGACACTAGCATCACATGGCTTAAACTAAATTTCTTGTCTTTTGCTCAGTTAAGCCTATGCTTCAAATCAAATGAATTCTTCACTTAGTGTTAAAGATAAACAACACATTACCTTGCCAATGTGCTAGCTAATCAAGTACCCATTTCAGTATCTCATAACTCAACCTTTCACTAGGTCCTCTTGTTATCTCCTCTTTTCAAATCCTCTTCATCAATCAAAAGATATGGTACTCTACTATATAGCAACTGTCTTACCAGTTAAGGTTTGACATAAATGACAATATAACAATTATTTCAATTGCAATCTCCATCTTTGGCATTGATGGAAACACCACATGTTCAACCATACACTCCATATGCATAGTCACCATACAATCCAAAAAGTTATGTTCAATTAGTTTACTGAAATTCCCCCTCTTTTCTTAGGGTAATTCTTTCAAAATATCTTTCTATATCTCTCCCTTAGTTTTAGTAAATCTCCCCCTCTTTGACAACAATGCCAAAGACATTCATCTTCACCATGTAGTTATCTTCATGTCAGTTCTTCTGAACTTTATTACTGGCTTTTTCATCTTTCTAATGACTAACCAACATCTTGTGCTTGAATCTTCACAACTTTAGGTAACTCCTAAGGTGTGACCTCCTTTGCATCAATTTGTCAAATATTCTAATTAATACATTTGATGCAATGCTCCTATATGATTTTAGGTAGGCTCAGTTAGGGGTATCACCCCTAATTTACCTCTTATATATTCATGAGCATCCTTAGGTAATGCCTTAGTGAATATATCTACTAATTGTTCCTTTGTATTCACATACTACAATCTTACTTCTTTGTTTTGAACTAGCTCTCTCTCAAGTAATGATACTTGATAGCAATATGCTTAGTCTTAGTGTTCATTACAAGATTATTTTATATATTGATATCACTTGAATTATCAAAGAAAATAATAACTAGCTCAGTGATTTATTCCTTCATACCTTTCAACAATTTCTTGATCCACACTAAATTTGAACAACTCACTATTGCTACTACATATTCAGCTTCTACCATAGATTGGGAAATGTAGTTCTATTTCTTTCTTGTCCAAGAGACTAATATTTTTCCTAGAAAGAAAGTGCCACCACTTATACTCTTTTTGTCATCCACATTTCCTACTGAATCTGCATCAGTGTAAACTTTCATTTCAAACTTGTCATTTTTCTTGAAATATAGTCCAGAGTCCTCTATTCCTTTTAGATATCTTAATATCTTTTTCACTGCCATCATGTGACTCTCCTTAGGATTTGCAAAAAATATTGCAACAATCCCAACTACTAGGGTAGTATCTGGTCTACTATGAACAACATACTGTAGCTTTCAAATTACATACCTATACAAGGTTTGATTCACTTCAACTATATCATCATTATTTGATAGTTTTTGTCTAGTAACCATGGGTTTACTTACTGGTATAGAATCTTCCATACCAAAAGTTCTCAGTATCTCCTTGACATAGATTTTGTAATATAGACACCTTTCTTCATCTCATAAAATTTCAAACCAATAAAGAATTTGATCTCTCCAAACATAGACATTTCAAATTCACTTTGCATCTCATCTGAAAAAGATTGACATAGGGCATCTTGTCCTCCAAATATGATATCATCAACAAAGATTTCAGCTAACAATATCCCTTTACCTTTTTTAGTCTTCAAATAAAGATTTTTGTTATCATTTGTTCTTACAAATCCAATTTTTATCAAGTAGTTGTGCAATCTCGCATACCATGCTCTAGGGGTTTGTTTCAATCCATACAATGTCTTGTGTAGTTTACAAACCATGTTCTTCTTGCTCGGATCAAAAAATCCTTTTCTCTATTCAATGTATACTTCTTATCCCAGTATAACATTAAGAAATGTATATTTGATATCCATTTGATACATTTTCAATCCTCTAAAAGGTGCATATGCAAGTAGAGTTATCACTCATTCCAATCTTGCAATTGGGGAAAATGTATCCCCATAGTCAATCCCTTTTTCTTGTGCATATCCCTTGCATACCAATTTAGCTTTGTCCCTAGTGACTTCTCCGTGTTCATTTAGCTTATTTTTTAACATCCACTTTGTTCCAATAACATTCTTGTCCTCTGGTCTCAGCACTAGTGTCAAGGTTTTGTTCTTTTCTATCTGCTCAATTTCTTCATTCATGGCCTGAATCCAATCTTCATTCTCTAAAGAATATTTCACTGTCTTAGGCTCAAACTCACATAACAAGCATGTTTGATATTTCAAATACTTCTTGTCATGACTCTAGATTCTTTATCTCCTATGATTTGTTCTCATTTATGATGTCTTCTCACATACTGTGCTAATGTAGGCTCATATCTCCTTTCTTCTTGTTCTTGATCTTCAGGTTCATCTTGTAGATTCTCTACCTCCTCTATTGATTGCTTGTCATCCTCATCCTAATGCTTGACATTTTCTTGCAATGACTTGACAGGTTCATGTTGTTTCTCAACATCTTTTCTTTCTAGTTCAAATATATTACTTGTCTCTCCTTCTTCCATGTATACAAACAATCTGTAATCTTGAGGTTTTTTCTTGCACTCAACTTCATTCTTTTCTGTATATTCATCAACTCTAACATTTTCACTTTCCATAATTTTGTTAGTGTTAGAATTCAAACATTTGTAGTCTTTTCTCTTAGTGGAATATCCTAGGAATATGCCTTCATCACTTTTAGCATCAAGTTTTCCATTCCTATTATTCTTCAGTATATAACATTTCCTTCCAAAGAATTTAAAGTATTTTACATTAGGTGCATAACCATGCCACAATTCAAAGGTTGTAGCATTTTGAGGCAGGAGCATCCTGGGTGTAAGAGCAATCTCTCATCACCCAAAAATATTTCTGGTTTTGTTTTCAATAAGGGCCATCTTGTGCAGAGATTCTATTTTTGAAAATTTGCTATTTTTAGTGAGTTTTCCGTTTGTGCTCAGAATGGTCTATTTTCTTCCTTGGAGGTTCATTTTGGTTATATCAGCCTACCAGTAAAGTTTCATTGCTGGACCAAGTCTAGTTTTGAAGATATTAGAAATTTTTAGTATTGGAAATAGGGTACATAAACTTTGAACTTAGTTTTGAAGGCTTTAGAGGCCCCAGAAGAGGTCGAAACTTTGGTTGAATACTTCATTCATGTGTTGTAGAGCACTTCATGCCCTTTCTGAAATGGGGTCATAATAGTCAATCGGGTCAATGGGTGATGACTTAAGGTCTCCCAAAGTTGGGCCACCTGAAATGGTGGAAAATAAATTTCCTTCAAAATTTTTGTTTGGGTTTCAAAAGTTGTTTTGAGCTGACTATGACGTAATAAAATGAAAAATAAAATAATTCTAAGTTTGGTCGGCCTTATTGGCTAAAATTTTTGAACCTTCCTAGGCGGTGGAAAATGGCCTATATAAGGAAGGCTGTAGTGTTGTCTTAGGCAGTTCGGGATAGATCTGGGTATTGATTCGAGGCTTTGTCCTACAAAATATTGTAAGGGAATGCCCATGTGGCTTTGCATATTGTTACTCTAAAAGTTTGTAATTCCACATTTGTGGAGATAATAAGAAGCCCATTTTCTATTCTTGCATATTGTTGTTGTTTCTCTATTTCTGTTATGTGTTTGTGGTATTAAGGGGAGCACCCTTCATCAAGTGGTATCAGAGTAGGAGTTCCTGAGTGTGTAAACAGATCACCGATTGTGAGGTAGTTTGCACCAGGATTGTGGGTTAAGGTTTTTGTGTAAACAGATCACCGACTGTGAGGTAGTTTGCTCCATAATCATGGTTAGAGTTTTAGTGCACATCACAAAAATGCCTCCACAAAGGGAATGTGGTAGAAGAGTTGGTGTTGTAATACCTAAAGTTAGAGTGCTCCAGAGACAAGTGCGAGCATTGCAAGAAGTCATTCACAAAGGAATGAATCTTAATGTCAGAGATGAAAGCGAGGATGAAGCTAAAGAAGAAGATCAAGAAGGAGAAGTCAAAATTGTGAACCAGGAGGAAGAAAGACTTTTTTGGGCCATTTCCACGATCGGGAAAAGACCTAAGATTGAGGTTCCTACATTTTTAGAAAATCTTAACCCAGAGGAGTTGATCGACTGGATCAATGAATGTGAAGAATATTTTGAGTATGAAGATATTGAAGATCCTGATAGGGTCAAATTCGTGAAGGCCAAACTGAAAGGTCATGTGAAGATCTGGTGGCAAGAGATTCAATTGGAGTGAAATAGAAGAGGGAAAGATAAAATCACAAGATGGGATCAGATGGTGGATAAATTAAAGTGACAGTTCATCCTTGTTGATTATGAGGTTGACCTACTGAAGAAAATGAAAAGTTTGAAGCAAGTGGGACAATCTGTTCAGGAGTATACAGAGGAGTTCTATCAAATCCTCATTAGAACATGCCATGTGGAAGCTGATGAGAAAGTTGCCTGTTACCTTAATGGGTTAAGGCCGAGCATTCAGGAGGAGCTAAATCTGGTTTGAATGAGTAGTATTAAAGAGGCATACTAGTTTTCCCTAAAAGTAGAGGAAAATATGAACAAGAAGTTTGAGAGAAGACAAAGCGAAAGAGGTCACGATGGAAGATTTGGTGGACAGTCACATGGAGATCAAAATGAAGATCTAAAAAAGAAGGATGAGGCCAGTAATAGAAAGAATCAGAGAGGAGATAATTTCAATCATTTCCATGATTAGAATAATAGAGATCAGAGAGGAAGAGGAAGAGGAAAAGGATATGGAAGGGGAGGCTTCTGTGGAACATGTTTTCATTGTGGAGAAGAAGGTCACAGGGCATTTGAATGTCCTCATAACCAAGGAAGGATGAATAGGAGGAATGAAGGCTAGACCAGAGTTGCACATGTAGATGAAGATGCCAGATCATCAAATTATGAAGATGCTAAAAGAGGAGAAATGCTGATCAACAAAAGAGTCATGCTGAGTGGTGAGAATGAACCTGAGCAAAGGAGGAACCTATTTAACACCAAGTGCAAGTGTGAAGGTAAGTGTTGTGATGTGATTATTGATAGTGACAATACTGATAATTTGGTGTCAAAAGAAATGGTGACAAAGTTGAAGCTCAAGAGGCAGAAACATCTACATCCATATCGGGTTGCTTGGGTATAGGGTGACCATAAGGTCATGGTCAATGAACAGTGCCTAGTGAAGTTCAAGATCAATGGGTACCATGATGAGGTACTATGTGATAGCATATCTATGGATGCATGTCATATGTTGTTGGGTAGACCTTGGCAGTTTGATAGATGTGTTGTACATGATGGTTGTGCAAATACCTATTCCTTGATAAAGGATGGAGTGCAACATAAGCTAAAACCATTGAAGGAAATAGAAGAAAAGGTATGTAGTAATGCAAGAATAACTTTTATTGATAGAGGAAATTTCTTAGATGGTATGCGACATGAGCATATGTTTTTTACCTTAATTCCAAAGGCTGGGAAAGAGGAAGTAGAAGATGTACCTATACAAGTTGTAGAATTATTGAATGAGTTTTAGGATATTGTATCTAATAATATGTCTGATGGATTACCACCAATAAGAAAGATCAGTCATCAGATGGACTTGATTCTAGGAGCTAGTTTGCTAAGTAAGGCAACACATAGAATGACACTAGCAGAAAGTGAAGAGTTGAAGATAGATTTGAAGTTTAGTTCATCTCATCATCCACATATTGTATATGAAAGTAATCTTAGAAATGCATATGAGTTGAGGAAGATACATAAAGGAGAAATAAGTAGTGCTGAAGCTGAGGATTTTGCAGAATATTTGAATAACATCCATGAGGAGGTGAGGAAGCACATTAGCAAGATGAATGCATAGTATAAGGCTAAGGTAGATGAGAAAAGGAGGCATAAGGAATTTTTGGTTGGAGATGAAGTCATGGTTCATTTATGGAAGGAGCGATTTCCAGTTGGTACAAATAAAAAGCTGAAAAATGAAGAAGTTTGGGCCATGTAAGATATTGAGGAAGCATGATTCAGGAAATGCAGATGAGGTCGAGTTGCCTACTAAGCTGAATATTTCACCAGTATTTAATGTTTCAAATCTGACAGAGTATCACAAAGGAGGTGTTGAAGATGAGGTTACAATAGCATAGTGGAGTATTCCAGCAAGCAGTTCAGATATCAAAGAGATTGAAGACATACTGGATAGTCATGTTGGTAGAAGCACAAGGAACATGATATATGAAGAATATCTGGTCAAATGGAAAGGATGAGCTATTGAAGATTCATCATGGCTAACAAAGGAGGAGGTTAATCATCTTAGTTTTCCTCTTCACACTTGAGTCATGACAGGGTCACTTCTCAAATTACCCCAGGTGTCTAATGCAAGAGCATCCTAGGTGTAAGAGCAATCTTGCATCACCCAAAAATATTTCTAGTTTTGTTTTCAATAAGGGCCATCTTGTGCAGAGCTTTTATTTTTGGAAATTTACTATTTTTAGTAAGTTTTTTGTTCGTGCTCATAATGGTCTATTTTCTTCCATGGAGGTTCATTTTGGTTATATCAGCTTGCCAGTAAAGTTTCATTGCCAGACCAAGTCTAGTTTTGAAGATATTGAAAATTTTTGGTATTGGAAATAGGGTACATAAACTTTGAACTCAGTTTTGAAGGCTTTAGAGGCCCCAAATGAGGTTGAAACTTTGGTTGAATGAAGCTTGCTTCATTCATGTGTTGTAGAGCACTTCATGCCCTTTCTGAAATGGGGTCATAATAGTCAATCGGGTCAACGGGTGATGACTTATGGTCTCTGAAAGTTGGGCCACCTGAAATGGTGGAAAATAAATTTCCTTCAAAATTTTTGTTTGGGTTTCAAAAGTTGTTTTGAGTCGACTATGATGTAATAAAATGAAAAATAAAACAATTCTAAGTTTGGTTGGCCTTATTGGCTAAAAGTTTTGAACCTTCTCAGGTGGTGGAAAATTGCCTATATAAGGAAGGCTATAGTGTTGTCTTAGGTAGTTCAGGATAGATCTGGTTATTGATTCAAGACTTTTTCCTATAGAATATTGTAAGGGAATGCCCATGTGGCTTTGCATATTGTAACTCTGAAAGTTTGTAATTCCACATTTGTGGAGATAATAAGAAGCCCATTTTCTATTTTTGCATATTGTTGTTGTTTCTCTATTTTTGTTATGTGTTTGTGGTATTAAGGGGAGCACCCTTCATCAAGTCATATTAGAGCAGTAGTTCCTAAGTGTGTAAATAGATCACCGATTGTGAGGTAGTTTACACCAGTACTGTGGGTTAGGGTTTTTGTGTAAATAGATCACCGAATGTGAGGCAGTTTTCTCCAGAACCGTGGTTAGAGTTTTAGCACACATCGCAAAAATGCCTCCACAAAGGGAATGTGACAGAAGAGCTAGTGTTGTAACACCTGAGGTTAGAGTGCTCTAGAGACAAGTGCAAGCATTGCAAGAAGAGATTCACAGAGGAATGAATCTTAATGTTAGAGATGAAAGCAAGGATGAAGCTAAAGAAGAAGCTCAAGAAGGAGAAGTCAAAATTGTTAACCAGGAGGAAGAAAGACTTTTTTGGGCCATTTCCAAGATTAGAAAAAGACCTAAGATTGAGGTTCTTACATTTTCAAGAAATTTTAACCCAGAGGAGTTGATCGACTGGATCAATGAATGTGAAGAATATTTTGAGTATGAAGATATTGAAGATCTTGATAGGGTCAAATTCATGAAGGCCAAACTGAAAGGTCATGTGAAGATCTAGTGGCAAGAGATTTAATGGAGTGATATAGAAGAGGGAAAGATAAAATCACAAGATGGGATCGGATGGTGGATAAATTGAAGCGAGAGTTCATCCCTGTTGATTATGAGCTTGACCTACTAAAGAAAATGCAAAGTTTGAAGCAAGCGAGACAATCTATTTAGGAGTATACAGATGAGTTCTATTGAGTCCTCATCAGAATAGGCCATGTGGAAGCTAATAAGGAGAAAGTTGCATGTTACCTTATTGGGTTGAGGCTGAGCATTCAGGAGGAGCTAAATCATGTTCGAATGAACAATAATGAAGAGGCATACCGGTTTGCCCTAAAAGTAGAGGAAGATCTGGTGGATGGTCATATGGAGATCAAAATAAAGATCCAAAAAAGTAGGATGAGGCCAGTAATAGACAAAATCAAAGAGGAGATAATTTCAATCATTTCCATGATCAGAATAATAGAGATCAGAGAGGAAGAGGAAGAGGACAAGGATATGGAAGAGGAGGCTTTTGTGGAACATGTTTTCACTATGGAGAAGAAGGTCATAGGGTATTTGAATGTCCTCAACACCAAGGAAGGATAGATAGGAGGAACGAGGGCTAGGCTAGAGTTGCATATGACATAGATGAAGATGCCAGATCATCAAATTATGAAGATGCTAAAAGAGGAGAAACACTGATCAACAGAAGAGTCATGCTGAGTAGTGAGAATGAACCTGAGCAAAGGAGGAGCCTGTTTCACACCAGGTGCAAGTGTGAGGGTAAGTGTTGTGATGTGATTATTGATAGTGACAGTACTAATAATTTGGTGTCAGAAGAAATGGTGACAAAGTTGAAGCTCAAGAGGTAGAAACATCTACATCCATACCGGGTTGCTTGGGTGTAGGATGACCACAAGGTCATGGTCAATTAACAGTGCCTAGTGAAGTTCAAGATCAATGGGTACCATGATGAGGTGCTATGTGATATCATATCTATGGATGCATGTCATATGTTGTTGGGTAGACCTTGACAGTTTGATAGATGTGTTGTACATGATGGTCATGCAAATACCTATTCCTTGATAAAAGATGGAGTGCAACATAAGCTAAAACCATTGAAGGAAACAAAAGAAAAGGTATGTAGTAATGAAAGAATAACTTTTATTGATAGAGGAAATTTCTTAGATGGTATGCAACATGAGCATATGTGTTTTACCTTAATTCCAAAGGCTGGGAAAGAGGAAGTCAAAGATGTACCTATAGAAGTTGCAGAATTATTGAATGAGTTTTAGGATATTGTATCTGATAATGTGCCTGATGGATTACCACCAGTAAGAAAGATCAGTCATCAGATGGACTTGATTCCAAGAGCCAGTTTTCCAAGTAAGGCAACACATAGAATGACACTAGCAGAAAGTGAAGAGTTGAAGACAGATTTGAAGTTTATTTCATCACATCATCCACATATTGTATATGGAAGTAATCCCAGAAATGCATCTGAGTTGAGGAAGATAGATAAAGGAGAAATAAGTAGTGCTGAAGCTGAGGATTTTGCAGAACATTTGAAGAACATCCATGAGGAGGTGAGGAAGCACATTAGAAAGATGAATGCATAGTATAAGGCTAAGGCAGATGAGAAAAGGAGGCATAATGAATTTCTAGTTGGAGATGAAGTCATGGTTCATTTGTGGAAGGAGCGATTTCCAGTTGGTACATATAACAAACTGAAAAATGAAGAAGTTTGGGCCATGTAAGATATTGAAGAAGCATGATTCAAGAAATGCAGATGAGGTCGAGTTGCCTACTGAGCTAAATATTTCACCAGTATTTAATGTTTTAGATCTGATAGAGTATCATGAAGGAGGTGTTAAAGATGAGGTTACAATAGCACAGTGGAGTATTCCAGCAACCAGTTTAGATATCAAGGAGATTGAAGACATACTGGATAGTCATGTTGGTAGAAGCATAAGGAACATGATATATGAAGAATATCTAGTCAAATGGAAAGGATGATCTATTGAAGATTCATCATGGCTAACAAAGGAGGAGGTTAACCATCTTGGTTTTCCTCTTCACACCTGAGTCGTGACAGGGTCACTTCTCAAATTACCCCAAGTGTCTAATGTAGGAGCATCCTGGGTGTAAGAGCAATCTTGCATCACCCAAAAATATTTTTGGTTTTATTTTCAATAAGGGCCATCTTGTACAGAGCTTTTATTTTTCAAAATTTACTATTTTTAGTAAGTTTTTTGTTCGTACTGGTCTATTTTCTTCCCTGGAGGTTCATTTTGGTTATACCATCCTACCAATAAAGTTTCATTGCCAGACCAAGTCTAGTTTTGAAGATATTGAAAATTTTTGGTATTGGAAATAGGGTACATAAACTTTGAACTCAGTTTTGAAGGCTTTAGACGCCCCAGATGAGGTCAAAACTTCAAATGAATGAAGCTTGCTTGATTCAAGTGTTGTAGAGTGCTTCATGCCCTTTTTGAAATGGGGTCATAATAGTCAATCCAGTCAATGGGTGATGACTTATGGTCTCTGAAAGTTGGGCCACCTGAAATGGCGAAAAATAAATTTCCTTCAAAATTTTTGTTTGGGTTTCAAAAAATTTTTTGATCCGACTATGATGTAATAAAATGAAATATAAAATAATTCTATGTTTGGTCGGCCTTATTGGCTAAAATTTTGGAACCTTCTCAGGCGGTGGAAAATTGCCTATATAAGGAAGGCTATAGTGTTGTCTTAGGCAATGCAGGATAGATCTGGGTATTGAGTCGAGGCTTTATCCTACATAATATTGTAAGGGAATTCCCATGTGGCTTTGAATATTGTAACTCTAAAATTTTTTAATTGCACATGTGTGGAGATAATAAGAAGCCCATTTTCTGTTCTTGCATATTGTTGTTGTTTCTTTGTTTTTGTTATGTGTCTGTGGTATTAAGGGGAGCACCCTTCATCACATTTGCACCTTTCTTGATTTGTACTTGGTTCAAGGTATAAACAAATATACTAACAAATTATCTCTAGTATTTTTGTGCAACATTCTTCTCTATGATCAGTGTTCTATCACAATCTATAATTGATATATTTCTTCTCTATATTATACCATTATGTGGAGGTGTCTTTGGTGCAGACATTTGTCTCTTTATTCTTCTATCATAAAAAATTATGTTGAACTCATTTGATATGAACTCTCCTCCTCTGTCAGATCTCAAACATTTCAAGATTTTACCTGTTTGTTTCTCAACTTTTTCCAAATACCACTTAAACAACTAAAAGGAATTAGTTTTTTCTTTTAGAAACATCACAATCATCATTCTAGAATATTCATCAACAAATAGAATGAAATATTTATCACCATAGTAACTTTGTACACCAATAGGTCTAAAATGGTCAGTATGAACCAATTCCAAAATATTATCAGAAGTATATGTCTTTCTCTTAAAACTAGACTTTGTCATTTTTCCCAATTGACATTATGTGCACATCAGATTATCACATTTCTTCATTCTCGGTAAACCTCTAACTTTCTTCATCTTACTAATGTTTACCAAATTGTCAAAGTTTACATGACATAACCTCTTATGCCATAACCATAAATCATAAAATTGTGTCAAAAAACAAGTTTCTTCAGATAGGTCTAGATAGAACAAATTACCTCTTGTTTGTTCTCCACTTCCAACTAGTTCACCAATGGTATCAAATATTTTATCCTTCTTTTGATGAAACTCAACTCGGTAACCAGTACTATTCAACTCTTCAACACTGAGAAAATTATAGTTAAGACCTTCAACCCAATAAGAATTATCACATTTGATCTTATTAGTCAACCTTATTGATCCTTTTCCCTTTACAAGACATGGTGCATCATTACCAAACTTAACACCCCTACCAATGTAATAATTTAAGATTTCAAATTTACTTTTATCACCATTCAGGTGATGTGAGAAACCACTATCAATAAAATATTTATCACCTTTACTCACATATAAAATAAGTTCAATTGTCTCATCTTCATCTGAATCATCTTTCATAGCATCATAAACAAATTCTACATCACAATCATTAGATCCACTAATTTCACTGTCAGTTTCTTCTTCAACAATATAACAAGACTTCTTACTTTTATCTTTTCAGTCCTTATACCTTCTTTGATCTCTATCATTCCTTTTGTCTTTATACTTTCTTTCCCTTGTTTCATCCTTGTCATTCTTGTAAGGGCATCTTGCTACAATATGACCAACTTTGTTACATGAAAAATAGATTATAGGAAGTTTACCTTTAAATTTTCCTTTTCCTCTCAGTAGCCTTCTAGCCATAAGTGCCTCAAGGTCATCTAAATCATCATCAAAAGTGTCAGTGTCACTATTCACACATCTTTCTTTTCCTTTCTTAGACTTATGAAGAACCATTTGAGACTTGAAAGAAGATTCAATATAATTACGCATAGTGAAATTATCAAAATTTGACAACTCAAAAGTAGTAAACCTACCAACAAGACCTTCCAAAGTTAGGATGTTACTAGGAGTAGATCTTGATTCTTATATTTTAGAAACTCTAATAGCATAGATAGGAAGTAGGGTTCTCAAAATTTTTCTATTAATAGTTTCATCATCAATGTTTCTAGTAGATCCTTTGATATGATTTACTACCTCTTTAACTCTGCTACAATATTGAACAATATTTTCACCTTCTAATACTTTTATTTCATCAAACTTACCTCTCAAGCTTTTTGATTTGTCTCTCAGCACATTTGTTACCCCACCATAGATACCTGCTAGTGTGTCCCACATTTTCTTTTCATTATTATAGTTCTTGATGTCTTCAAATTCTAGATAACTTAGGGTTGATGCAATCTCCAACATTGTCTAGTTGTGTTCTTTCTTTTCCTTCATCTCCTTGGCTATCATAGGTGTAGCAACTAGTACATAATCATGTTCTACATAGTGTTTTGTTGAATCACCAATTCCAACTAGGTGAAATTTCACTAATATTTTCCATGCAAGGAAATTCTCCTTGTTCAACTTCAATACCTCCTTTTTGTACATCTTGATTATTTTCTTCAAGTACATTTAAAATTTATCCTTACAAGCACCAAAATCTCTGATACCAATTGTTAGAATGATTTTAGAATAACTGAGAGGGGGGGGGGGTGAATTAGTTATGCTCAAGTCTTGAAGTACCACTTTAAACTTTTAACACTTCAACAAACTTAGATCTATTCAATAATTCACTTGCTCTCAATAGAGTATATTAGTAACATTAAACTTATAGTCCACTATCCAAAAGTAATAAAATTGTAGAATATAAAACTTTCAACAACATAACACATCAAATAACATTCACAAAAGTATGAAAACATGATTTAAAGTGGAAACCCAATATGGGAGAAACCACCAATAACATGCTACCAAATTTTCACTCTTCTGAAGTGAGCTTTGTGAGAATCTAACCCCATTAAAGGTTACAATACACACTATTAGGTGTGACCCTATTAAAGGATTTGATCACCCTATTAGGAGTGGTCTGGTTAGAGGAATTAAGAACATTCCATTAGAATTTTAACTTGATTAAAAGGGTCTACAAAATGACTGCTAGGTCAACCTTGATTAAAAGGATTTAACTGATACAATGGTTAGAAAGTAATAGTAGGTTCTGATCTAAAATATACAACTCACTTTGCAAATGCAGATCCAATACTCTCATATGTTGATTTAATGACTGGCATTCATTACCATCTCCATATCTGATTTTCTCAAAAATCCCTTTAAGCAATCACCTCAACCTTGTTCATCCCTTCACAGCTCTTCTTAGCCTTCTGCTTAAGTTCATTAGTCAATAACATCAACCAGTTTCCTCTCCTCATTTTATAACCCACAATCAGGTCATCCTTATATCTCCTTGATTAGGTAGATTAATCTTTTTCCACTTAATCTCTTCTATATATCCTAGGTTTAGATCAGATTCATCAAATCCTTCCACCATTTGGTTCTCCTCCTAGTCCTATATACTTCTCAAAACTTCTCTTTGAATCCATAAGAAAATGGTTTACCATACATTAAATGATCTAGGTCATTTATCTTTTATGTCAACATGTTTAACATATCCCAAGATTTCAACTATGTTGGCTAGGATTCTCAATTCCTTCACAAACTGTAAATTACTGAGACTCGGTCAATATTGTGTTCATCTACTCGATCATCACCCAATAACTCAGTCATCACTAAAACTATTTTACTTGGAAAAGACTATCTTTACTCAGTTAATTCTCTGATACTTGGCAATTAATGATGCTCGATCAACCCTAAAATTTACTTGGCTTATATTGGCGCTCAGTCGACACTAGCATCACTCAGCTTAAACTAAATTTCTTATCTTTTTCTCAGTTAAGCCTATGCTTCAAATCAACTGACTTCTTCACTTAGTGTTAAGGATAAACAACGTATTACCTTACCATTGTGCCAACTAATTAAGTACCAATTATAGTATCTCATAACTCAACTTTTCACTAGGTCCTCTTGTTATCTCCTCTTTTTAAATCCTCTTCATCAATAAAAAGATATGGTACTCTACTAGATAGCAACTATCTTACTAGTTAAGGTTTGACATCAATGAAAATATAACAATTATTTCAATAGTAGTTTCCAACAATCTCCCTCTTTGGCATTGATGGAAACATCATATGTTCACAACCATGAGCTCCATATGCATAGTTACCATACAATCCAAAAAGTTATGTTGAATCAGTTTATCAAAACTCTCCCTCTTTTCTTAGGGTAATTTTTTTAGAATCTCTTTCTATATCTCTCCCCCATGTTTAGTAAATCTCGCCCTCTTTTACAACAATGCAAAAGAAATTTATCTTCACCATGTTGATATCTTCATGGAATTTCTTCTAAACTTTATTACTCCCTTTGTCATCTTTCTTATGACTGATCAACATCTTTTGCCTGAATCTTCATAACTCTAGGTAAATCCTAAAATTTGACCTCCTTTGCATTAGTTTATTAGATATTTTGATTAATACATTTGATGCAATGATCCTATATGATTTTAGGTAGCCTCATTTTGGGGTATCACCCCTAATTTACCACTTAGATATTCATGAGCATCATAAGGTAATGCCTTAGTAAATATATCTGCTAACTGTTCCTTTGTATTCAAATACTCCAATCTCACTTCTTTGTCTTGAACTAGCTCTCTCAAGTAATGATACTTGATAGAAATATAATTAGTCTTAGTGTGCATCAAAGGATTCTCTGATATATTGATACCAATTATGTTATCACAGAAAATAAAAACTGGCTTAGTCATTTCTTCCTTCATACCTTTTAACAATTGCTTGATCCACACTAAATTTGAACAATTCACTGCTCCTGCTACATATTCAACTTCTGTCATAGATTGGGAAATGCAATTCTATTTCTTTCTTGTCCAAGAGACTAATCTCTTTCCTAGAAAGAATGCACCACCACTTATACTCTTTCTATCATCGACATTTCCTATCCAATCTGCATCAGTGTAAACTTTCAGTTCAAAGTTGTCATTTTTCTTGTAATATAGTCCATAGTCCTCTATTCCTTTTAGATATCTCAATATTCTTTTCACTGCCACCATGAGACTCTCCTTAGGATTTGTAGAAAATATTGCAACAATCCCAACTGCTAGGGAAATATCTGGTTTTCTATGAACAATATACTGTAGCTTTCCAATCATATACCTATACAAGGTCTGATTCACTTCAACTGTATCATCATTCTTTGCTAGTTTTTGTCCAGTAGCCATTGGTGTACTTACTAGTCTAGAATCTTCCATACCAAATTTTTTTAATATCTCCTTGACATACTTAGATTGTGTAATATAGATGCCTTTCTTCATCTGATAAAATTGTAAACCAACAAAGAATTTGATCTCTCCAAACATAGACATTTCAAATTTAGTTTGCATCTCATTTGAAAAAGTTTGACATAGGGAATCTTGTCCTCCAAGTATAATATCATCAAAAAATATTTTAGCTAACAATATCCCTTTACTTTTTTCAGTCTTCAAATATAGATTATTATTATCATTTGTTCCTACAAATTCAATTTTTATCAAGTAGTTGTGCAATCTCTCATACCATGCTCTAGGGGCTTGTTTCAATCCATAAAGTGCCTTGTGTAGTTTACAAACCATTTTCTTCTTTCTTGGATAAAAAAATCCTTATGGCTATTCAATGTATACTTCTTCTTCTAGTATTCCATTCAGAAATGCAGAATTGACATCCACTTGATACTTTTTGAATCCTTTAAAAAATGCATATGCAAGTAGAGTTCTTGTTAGAAAGTAGAGTCCACCAAGATAACTGAGAGGGGGGTGGGGGGTGAATCAGTTATCTGATAATTATAACTTTTATCATCTTCAACAACATTAAACCATATAAGCAATATAATTACCAACAATAGAAAGATATTCATACACAATAACACAATGACACAAGATATGTTGACTAGGGAACCTCTTGATCAAAGAGTAAACCTTTGTGGGAATGATGCCCACAAAAGATGCACTAATATGAATATTACTTGTGAAAGGATGGAATCTATTAGGATTCTTATGAAATACATTTAGTATATATGAATCCCTGTTAGGAGATTTTGAATCCCTATTAAAAGATTCTAACCCTATTAAGAGTTATGGAAGACAGAAGGACCCACTACCCAAATAGCTTCAGGATAAGATCACTGAACACACTATCCAAATAATCTTTGTATTACTCAAAAGAATAATAAGTTACCTCTTCTCTGACTATGCCAAACCACACTCGCTATTACACCAGATCTCAATTTCAGATCTCTATACCTCGCATGTCTTCCTTCACATATTCTCTTTCACAATTAGCTCTTTTCTTCACTTCATGCATACAACATCACACACAACCACTTCTAACATATTGAAAAAAACATTAAAAAAAGGAAATACATTCCTTCCTTTATACCACACTCAAATAATTACAAATGAGTTGGCATACAATTACAACATAAAAGTTTCCACATGCTACACCAAAATTACACAAAACTGTCAGCTTCCAAATACAATAAATCTTCACTCGTGTGACCTCAAAGTTTTCACTATCATCCACATCACTATAAATATGTCTCCAACTTCCATTTAACTATGAAAAACCATATTCCATCCTGATTAGGAAATATCATCTGATTTCCACAAATCGCTACTCAGGAACACTGCTTGAATACTGCTTCCACAAAAATGCTCATAACTTCCATGAATAAATGGATTACTATCTGTGCTCTTTACCATAGACATATAACACATCAAAGAATATATCCTCAACATCACATAGCTCCAACTACAATAACCCATGTGCGCTAATCCGAACTCTATTTGCTTCTTTGCAAGTCTCCAGTAGATCACTGTGTTGACATCAATGAAAATCATAGTCATCAATGCAAAAAAAACTACTATAGAATGGCTGCCAAACATTTAGCATTCATTCCTAATAATCTCCCCCATTGGCATTGATGGCAACATAGATGAAAAACATCCAATGTTCAAAAAATCCAATACTGTAACACTGCTTCTTCAAATCCTCTTCATCAATCAAATCTTGCTTTGTTTTCCTATTCAATTCTCTCCAACAGATGTCTCAAATGGTTTTTCATGTATACTTCTCCCCCATTGACATCAATGACAAAAATTTCATCACTATGTCAACAACAACTCCAATGTCAAAATACACTATTCAGAAAATACATTCACTAGAGTCCTCATAACTCAGCTCAGATACATATACTCCCCCATAGAGGAAGTACCAACATCTAGTCTAGAAGAAAGATAAGGCTCATATACCACTAGATGGATGCAACCAATTGCATCATTTTTCAAAATTAGGCTGGGGCATAACCCCAAGCATACCTCTTAGATACTCAAATGTATGCTTAGGCAAAGGCTTTGTGAATATATCTGCTATCTGCTCCTTTGTACTTATGTACTAAAGTCTGACTTCTTTCTCAACAACTTTCTCTCTTACAACATGATACTTAATCTCTATATGCTTTGTCTTAGAATGTAATATAGGATTCTTAGATAGACTAAATATGTTGGTTTTGTCACAATATATGACAATAGGTTCAACAAATTTTATTCTGATATCCTTCAGCATTTGCTTCATCCAAATTATTTGATTACAATTGTTTTCTACTGCTACATATTCTTCTTCTACTTTGCTTTGTGAGATACAATTCTGCTTCTTGCTTAGCCAAGAAACAAATCTTCCTCCAAGGAAAAATGCTCCACCAATGGTGCTTTTCTTATCATCAATGCTGCCTCCCCAATCGACATTTATATATGCACATAGGGTAAAATCATCAGATTTTTATACCATAGTCCATAGTCCATTGTGCCTCTTAAATATCTCAGTATCCTCTTTACTACTACATAATGTGATTCTCTAGGTTCAACTTGAAATCTTGCTACAATTCCAATTGAATGTGCTATATTAGGTCTTGTATGAGTCAAATACTGCAATCCTCCAATCATAGATCTGTATTTCTTTTTTTCCACTATAGGAGTCTCATCTGTGCTAGATAACTTATGTCCAATCACCATAGGTGTTCCAACTAGTTTACAGTCTTCCTTTCCAAATCTTTTCAACAAGTCATTCAGATACTTTGTCTGACTTACAAAGATACCATCATTATTTGGTGTTATCTGTAATCCCATAAAGTATTTAATTTCACCAATCATACTCATTTCAAATTCAATCTTCATTTCATTAGCAAATTTTTCACTAGCTTCATCTTCTCCTCCAAAGATAATGTCATCAAAAAAATAACTATAACCAAAAAACCATTTTCAATTTCTTTTGTGCATAGATTGCTATCAACTATTGCTTTTGTAAATCCCAATTTTAAAAAATACTTATCCAATCTTGCATACCAAGTTCTAGGTGCTTGTTTAAGTCCATATAAAGCTTTCTTTAGTTTACATACCATGTCTCCTTCTTGAGTCAAAGGAAAACCTTTAGGCTGCTCAATGTAGACTTCTTCCAATTCTCCATTCAGAAATGCTGACTTCACATCCATCTAATATACTTTGAATTTCTTGTAAGCTGCATAAGCTAAAAACATTCTTACTACTTCAATTCTTGCAACAGATGCAAAGGTTTCTTCATAGTTAATTCCTTCTTGTTGTGAGTAACCCTTACATACCAATCTTTCTTTGTTTCTTACTACTTATCCTTGTTCATTCATCTTGTTTCTGAATACCCATTTAGTTCCAATAACATTCTTGTCTTTAGGTCTAGGGACCAATTCCCATGTCTTATTCTTTTCAATCTGATCTAGTTCTTCTTTCATAGCATTAGTCCAACTTTCATCTTCACAAGCTTCATTAGTAGTCTTAGGTTCAATTTGAGAAATCAAACATAACTATTCTTGTACCTTATTTTGAGTTGGAACTCCTCTTTTGATGCTTCCAATAATTTGTCCAATAGGATGATTTCTTAACAAACTCTTGCTAGGTGTCACTATCTCAGATCTCTCTTCAGATGTAGGTTCTTCAATGACTTCACTGTGGCTTTTATTCAACAAATCACTATCAGTTTCAGAAAATAATTCAGTAGAT
Source organism: Chamaecyparis obtusa (assembly GCA_027943335.1). Taxonomy (NCBI): domain Eukaryota; kingdom Viridiplantae; phylum Streptophyta; class Pinopsida; order Cupressales; family Cupressaceae; genus Chamaecyparis; species Chamaecyparis obtusa. The sequence continues at coordinate 341,257 of BSBK01004699.1, read as the reverse complement.
CTAGTGTTAGGTTTAGGATGAGCTTCTTCATTTGATTCATAATCAAGCATCCTTTCCTGAATTTTGAACTTTTCATCGACTTTAACATTTGCGCTTTCAACAATAGTCTTAGTTCTCTTATTGTAACATCTATAGGCTTTACTTTTCAAAGAATATCCAAGAAATATACCTTCATCACTTCTAGGATCAAATTTTCCAATATTGTCATCTCTCTTTATATAACATTTGCTTCCAAAAATTTTAAAATACTCAACTAAGGGTGCATGTCCAAACCATAATTCATAAGGTGTCTTGTCTATGTCTACTCTGATTTGTACTATGTTCATTGTATACACTACTGTGTTCATTTCTTCTCTCCAGAATATCTTTGCCAAATCATTCTCAAATAACATAGCTCTTGCTTCTTCAGTCACTGATTTGTTTCTTCTTTCTGCAATGCCATTTTGTTCAGGTGTTCTAGGGGCTGAATACTATCTCTTACGGCCATTTTCTTCACAAAATTTGTTAAACTCTGTAGAAGTAAATTCTCCACCTCTATCAAATATCAAACATTTAATCTTCATTCTAGATTCATTTTCAACTTTGTTCTTAACAATCTTAAACTTATCAAATGCTTCAGATTTTTCTTTAAGAAATGCAATCCACATCATTCTTGTAAAATCATCAACAAGAATCATAAAATACCTTTCTCCATAGAATCCTCTAGTCCTAGTAGGACCGCTGAAATCTATATGAACAATTTCCAGCTTCTCTATAGATGTAAAATTTTTACTGGGAAAAGAACTTCTCTTCTATTTAGCCATTACACATTCTTTGCAAATCATATTAGTAGGCTTCATAATTTTAGGTAAATCTCTTACTACAAGTGTAGTACTTACTTTTACAATGTTATCAAAGTTTATAAGACAAAACCTTCTATGTCATAACCAACTGTCATCAATCTTAGTAATCAAACATGTTATCTCAGTAGGATTCAATTGAAATACATTACCTCTGGTTCTAGATCCAGTTCCAATAAGATTTCCATATTTATCCTTTATCACACAAGTTTTCTCAGTAAACCAAACTTGATATCCCTTATCAACTAACTGTCCAACACTCAAAATATTATTTTTCAATCCATCCACAAAATAAACATCATCAGTATTAGTCTTTCCACCAAGAGTAATATATCCTATACCTTTAATCAAACAAGGTGCATTATTTCCAACTCTAACAACTCCTCCATCATATTCATTAAACTTTATGAACTTTTTCATGTATCCAGTCATATGATGTAAACAACCACTATCTATAATCTAATCAGATTTCTTTTCAACTTGAGAAACTAAGGCTTTTTCTTCCTTAACAACAGTTTCAGGATTCTCTTCTTTAATTGCTACAAATCCTATGTCATCATTATTCTTAGTATCACTTTCACTTAAAGTTCTTTCTATACTAGCTTCAAGATCTTCATAATTAGCATAATAACATTCCTTAGATCTTCTAGGTTTGAAATTGTTTCTGTACTTTTGAACTCTCTTAGGACATTTTGATGCAAAATGACCATATTCTTGACAAGTCCAACATTTAAATATTTTCTTACCGCCTGGTTCTCTTTTCACAAGCAAGGCAATACCTTCTTCAATCTTCTTCATTTCTAGATCTGCCGCTACCAACATAATCTCTTCTCACACTGATGCTTCTTGAAAAAGTTGGGTGAACACTAAGAGCACTGAATGCTATCTCCATTCTAGGTAAGTCTCCTGATAATCTCAAGTTCATTTTTGCTACTTCCAATCTTCCAAGAAGAGTCTCTCTTGTAAAGTTTGTTGTACAAGGTATAACTTGTTCAATCATCTGTGTTGTCTGCTTAAATGCAGGAGTCAATGTCCTTAGAATTTTCCATATCACTTCATTCTCTATCTTTGTTCCTCCACAAGATTTTATACCTGTAATAATTTTTGACATTCTACCAATATAGCTTCTAATAGATTCATCTTCCAACATTCTTATATCTTCAAATGCACATATCCAATTATGTAATCTAACTCTTTTTGCATGTTCATCACCTTCAAAAGTAGAGTGTAAAGCATTCCAAATTTCATGAGATTTTTTCAAATATTTTACCTGACTGTACTCATTCTTTGGAAGGGCTGCCAAAAGTGCTTCTCTTGCAAGTATGTTACACATGAATAGATCTCTCTCATCAGTGGTACATGTTTTAGGATTAACCTCTTTAATGATAGTCTTATCATTCTTTGTAATCAACCAATAACCTAGTCCTAACATAGTAGGTGTGTCTTCATCTTTTCTTTCCAGCTATCAAAATTTACTCCATCAAACTTAGGGCTTTCTTTCCTGAAATTCATCATGGATCTCCGTAAGCTGTTAAACTTCTTTTTCAAGGACCTGCTACTCTGATACCAATTGTTAGGAAGTAAATTCCACCAAGATAACTTAGAGGGTGTTGGTTCCTGAAAAGGAGTTTACACTCAAAGAGACACTGATATGCCTATGATGGATATTAAGGATTGGTTAGTTCCAAATGTGGGAAATCTATAGGCAACCAGACCAACTATAGGGACAAGACTGACCTCTTCTGCTTCTGGCTCTGCAAAACCAAGGCGGGTGCACCTAACCTAGTATAAAATAGACTTCATACACCAAGAACTAGGTTCATATAACAGATGACTGGATAGTAAGAGGGTACTAAATGATAACCACACATTCATTGACTCCTCATCACTATGGGGTAGGACCTTACATAAATGTAAATGAAAGTAAAATTGGTATTGATTTAATGTTTTCTTGCAGAGTGTAAACAATCATGCAACACATGTAACAGCACAAGGGATACTAGCTTATGATCAGTCCCTTATCCATTGGGAATTATACCTGAAGCAGAAATGAAATACAAGAACAACTACTAGATTCATCTGAGAAACCAAGCCATAAACATAGTCAAACATCTCTTACACTACTTGCAGATATCCTTCCTGATTGAAACAAATAAATCTATGCTTCACTCAGAGGCTTTTAACCTAATCCTAGATCAAGGCTGAGAGACAAAACACATACATGAGTAACCTAATGCAATGAGTTAGAAAACTCAAAATTCATCAAGAACAAGTGAAGGAGACATCCAAGAATGAGAAACTATATTAAGTATGTGGTTTCAAATCCCTGTATTACAAACTGATTCAATGATACCATAGACAATATGTAAAAGATACATAAGTTTTCTTCCTAGTATTGATATAGAAGCAAAATGTTACAACTTGGACTGAGGATACACACTTGGCTTTTCAGCTTCCTGTGTCAAGAATTTCCAGCCAGCCCCTCAAAATGATTATTAAATTCCCTTTATACCAGGGTTACAAAGCAAGCACAATCATTTCAAATTCAAAATTTTAAAATCACCTAACCCCACCGAGGAATAAACATAGACATGATAGGGGTCAAGCCACAGCAATTGACAATCCATCAAATTAGTCAAATCTGGCCACGAAAGCATTTAAAACCAGTCCCTCCAATTGCAAAAAGTCACTACAAGTTCAAAGGGTCACATGCACTCGCAGGCTCTAAGTTTCTTGACCATTTGCCCCCAGTCATGCAATTGTGCAATCACAAACCTTACCGCCATAGGAATCTGGGCTCTAATTTATGTTTGGTCACATGATTGCAAGCTGTGGAAATGGCCCTTGCGATCATGCGACCGCGGTCTCCTAACCACAGCCAACGGTCGGTCCAAAAACCTTGCAAAATCCTCGGCCACCGCACCAACAAGCAACCAATCAAAATTAGACATCTTGACAAGACTGGCACACGGACCCACCTCAAAATTTTGCAACTGTGATGTCTGGTGGTTAGTCGCATGATTGCATAGCCTAGAAATGGGCTATGCAAACATGCGACAACCGCAATCCATTACCTCTGCATAACCACCACCGCTTAAACTTGGGCCCACCATACACCATGTGTCATGCCACTACTCGCTGCAATCACTGAGTCACACCTACCATAGGACCCACCTGCAAACCCTTGGCCACCTGGCACACCGGCACCAATCAGGACACAACATGTCACCATCTGCCATCAGGCCCCAACACCACATGGCACCCGGTTGCATGATTGCATAGCCAAAAACTGGGCTATGTGATCATGCAGACAACCAACCAAAGACCACCACGTAACCACCACAGGACCACGAAACTGCAACCAGACCATTTTCTCCAATGGGCTCCAAAGACATGTGGCAAGTGGTCGCATGATCTCATAGCCAAAAATTGGGCTATGCAACCATGCGACAGCCAATCATAGGCTGCCACATCATCACCTCTGACAGCGGGCCCACAACGAACACACCCATCGGCACCCAATCAGATGGTGGGTGCATGATCGCATGGGGTGAGAATATTCCATGCGATCACACGCTGACCGTAGATCCTTTTATCTCTGACATCGGGCCCCGTTGACAAGTCTGACAAGTCACCGCCACATGGACCAATCGGACATGAGCCTTACCTTTTTGGAGGATCAGACGGTTGTCACAAAAGTGCATAGCCTTGATAAATCCTTTGCGCTTTAATGACAACTGTTGATGCTCTAACACGTCAGGACCCTCTGACCAATCTGAAAACCAGGTCCCACCACACATTGCACTTGCGCACTAAGGCAAAGAAGACCGCCAGGTAGCTGAACTGAACCGGGACCCACATGGCCAGATGGCAAGCGGTCACATGATCACATGTCAAAAAAGTCTGACATGCGGCCATGTGATAGCCTATAAGGAAGAATTTGGACCCACCACACGGTCAGACTTGCGTAGTTAAAATAAAGTTGAAAACATACAAAGTTTTTGGCACCAAAAGACAAGTGCACCGAGCTAGAAGGCAAAGGGTCAAAAACAACACAGGTTTTCAGCAAAAGATAAAAGATGCACAAAATTTTCAACATGACACAAAGGCAAACAAGGAAGCTGAAAACATTGAGGGTTTTTATGCAGGCCAAAAAGGTCGAAAACAACGTGGATTTTTGAAAACACCATGGGTTTTCAACACTGTGGCAAAATTTTGAAAACATTTCCAGCAGACTTTAGAACTCGAATAACTTTTTGGACTATGCACCTCAACAAGTGTGAATTGGACCAAAGCTTGGTGACAACACAAGGAACACAGGGTAGGGCACAAACCATGAAACATTTGCAGGGAGGAGGCCATTTTCAAAAGATTTTTGCATGACAGAAAAATGGCCTAATAGAGGGGGAGGGGGTTGAATCAATTATCTGATAATTATAAATTTTATCATCTTCAACAACATTAAACTATATAAGCAATATAATTACCAACCATAGAAAGATATTCATACATAATAACACAATGACACAAGATATGTTGACTAGGGAACCTCTTGATCAAAGAGTAAACCCCGGTGGGAATGATGCCCACAAAAGATGCACTAATATGAATATTCCTTGTGAAAGGATGGAATTTGTTAGGAGTCTTATGAAATACATTCAGTACATATGAATCCTTGTTAGGAGATTTTGAATCCCTATTAGGAGATTTTGAATCCCTGTTAAAAGATTCTAACCCTGTTAAGAGTTATGGAAGACAGAAGGACCCACTGCCTAAACAGCTTCAGGGTAAGATCACTGAACATATTGTCCAAATAATCTTTGTATTACTTAATAGAATAATATGTTACCTCTTCTCTAACTATGCCAAACCACACTCACTATTACACCAGATCTCAATTTCAAATCTCTGTACCTCCCATGTCTTCCTTCACATATTCAGTTTCACAATTAGCTCTTTTCTTTACTTCATGCATACAACATCACACACAACCACTTCTACCATATCACAAAAAAATTACAACAAGGAAATACATTCCTTCCTTTATACCACACTCAAATAATTATAAATGAGTCAGCATATAATTACAACATAAAAGTTTCCACACAGTACACCAAAATTACACAAAACTGTCAGCTTCCAAACACAATAAATCTTCACTCCTGTGACCTCAAAGTTTGTGCTATCATTCACATCACTATCAATGTGTCTCCAACTTCCCTTTAATTGCACAAAACCAGATTCCATCCCAATTAGGAGATATCATCCGATTTTCACAAACCACTACTCGGGAACACTGCCTGGATACTACTTCCACCAAAATGCTCATAACTTCCATGAATAAATGAATTAATGTCTACACTCTTAACCATAGACATATAACACATCAAAGAATATATCCTCAACATCACATAGCTCCAACTACAATAACCCATGTGCGCTAATCCAAACTCTATCTGCTTCTCTGCAAGTCTCTGGTAGATCATTGTGTTGACATCAATGACAATCATAGTCATCAATGCAACAAAAACTGCTACAGAATGGCTGCCAAACATTTAGCATTCATTCCTAATAGTTCTCACTCCTTCTAATCTTGCAACTAGAGAAAATGTCTCCCCATAGTCAATGCCTTCTTCTTGTGCATATCCCTTGCATACCAATTTATCTTTGTTCCTAGTGACTTCCATGTTCATTTAGTTTATTTCTGAACACCCACTTTGTTCCAATAGCATTATTGTTCTCTACTCTTGACACTAGTGTCTGAGTTTTGTTCTTTTCTATCTACTCAATTTCTTCATACATGACTTGAATCTAATTTCCATTCTCTAAAGCATCTTTTAATGTCTTAGGCTCAAACTTAGATAAAAATCATGTTTAATCTTTCAACTTACTTGTTATCATGACTCCAGATTCTTTAGCTCCTATGATTTGTTCTGGCTTATGATGTCTTCTCACATACTATGTTAATATAGGCTCAAATCTCCTTTCTTCTTGTTCTTGATCTTCAGGTTCATCTTGTAGATTCTCTACCTCCTCTCCCAATTTCTTGGAAGCAACTTCTTAATGCTCAACATTTTCTTGTTGTGATTCTACAAGTTCATGTTGTTTCTTGACATATTTTCTTTTTGGTTGAGGTATATTACTTGTCTCTCCTTCTTCCATGTATACAAAAGATCTGTAATGTTCAGGTTCTTTCTTGCACTCAACTTCATTCTTTTATGCATATTCATCAACTCTAACATTTGAACTTTCCACAACTTTGTTAGTGTTAGAATTCAAACATTTGCAAGCTTTTCTCTTAGTGGAATATGCTAGGAATATGCCTTCATCACTTTTAGCATAAACTTTTCCATTCCTATTGTCCTTTAGTATATAACATTTTCTTCCAAAGACTTTAAAGTATTTTACATTAGGTGCATAACCACATCATAACTCAAAAGGTGTAGCATTTGTACATTTCTTTATCTGTACTCAGTTCAAGGTATAAATATCTATACTTACAACTTATCTCTAGTAGTTTTGTGCAACATTCTTCTCTATCATTAGTGTTCTAGCACAATCCATAATTGATCTATTTATTCTCTCTGCTATACCATTCTGTGGAGGTGTCCTTGGTGCAGACATTTGTCTCTTTATTTCTTTATCATTGTAGAATATGTTGAACTCATTTGATATGAACTCTCCTCCTCTGTCAGATCTCATACATTTTAAGATTTTATCTATTTCTTTCTCAACTTTTTTGAAATACCACTTAAACAACTGAAAGACATCATATTTTTCTTTCAGAAACATCACAATCATCATTCTATAATAGTCATCAACAAACAGAATGAAATATTTATCACCACAATAACTTTTCACACCAAAAGGTCCACAAAGGTCAGTATGAACCAATTCTAAAATATTATCAGAAGTATATGTCTTGCTCTTAAAACTAGACTTTTTCATTTTTCCTAATTGACATTGTTTACACATCACATTATTAGGTTTCTTCAATTGTACTAAACCTCTAATTTTCTTCATCTTACTAATATTTACCAAATTGTCAAAGTTCACATGAAATGATCTCTTATGTCATAACCATACATCATCAAACTGTGCAAACAAATGTGTTTCTTCAGATAGGTCTAGATAGAACAAATTAACTCTTGTATGCTCTCCACTTCCAATTAGTTCACTAGTGGTATCAAATATTTTAGCCTTCTTGTGATGAAACTCAACTTGGTAACAAGTACTATTCAACTATGAAACAGTAAGAAAATTATAGTTAAGACCTTCAACCCATTAAAAATTATCACATATGATCTTATTAGTCAATCTTATTGATCCTTTTCCCTTTACAAGACATGGTGCATCATTACCAAACTTAAAACTCCTACCTTTGTAATGATTTAAGATTTCATATTTACTTTTATCACTAGTCATGTGATGTGAGAAACCACTATCAATAATCCATTTATCACCTTTACTCACATATGAAATAAGTGTATTTTTCTCATGTTCATCAGAATCATCTTTCATAGAAACATAAAAAAACTTCTACATCACAATCATCAGATTCACTAATTTCACTGTTAGTTTCTTCTTCAAAATTATAACAAGACTTCTTACTTTTATCTTTGTAGTCCTTAAACCTTCTATGATCTCTGCCATTCCTTTTGTCTTTATACTTTCTTTCCCTTCTTTTATCCTTGTCATTCTTGTCAGAGCATCTTGGTGCAATATGGCCAACTTTGTTACATGAAAAATAGATTATAGGAAGTTTACCATTGAATTTTCCTTTTCCTCTCAGAAACCTTCTAGCCACAAGTGCCTCAAGATCATCTAAATCATCATCAGAAGTGTCATAGTCACTGTTGCTATCACTGTTCACACATCTTTCTTTTCCTTTCTTAGACTTATGAAGAACCATTTGATACTTGAATGTAGATTCAATATTATGAGTAGTGAAATTATTAAAATTTGACAACTCAAAAGAAGTAAGCCTACCAACAAGACCTTCCAAAGTTAGGATGTTACTAGAAGTACATCTTGATTCTTATATTGCAGAAGCTCTAACAACATAGATAGGAAGAAGGGTTCTCAAAACTTTTCTAATAACAGTTTCATCATCAATGTTTCTATTAGCTCCTCTAATAGAATTTACTACCTCTTTAACTCTACCACAATAATGAACAATGTTCTCACCTTCTAACATTCACATTTCATCAAATTTACCTCACAATATTTTAGGTTTATCTCTCAACACATTTGTGTCCCTACCATAGATAGCTGCCAATGTGTCCCACATTTGTTTTGCATTAGTATAGTCCTTGATGTCTTCAAATTTAGGATAACTTAGGGCTGATGCAATCTCCAACATTTCCTTGTTGTGTTCTTTCTTTTCCTTTATCTCCTTAGCTATCATAGGTGTAGTAACTAGTACATAATCATGTTTTATAGAGTTCTTCACTAAATTACCAATTCCATCTAGGTGCAATTTGATCAAACTCTGCCATGCATGAAAGTTCTCCCTATTCAGCTTCGGTACCTCCTTTTTGTACATCTTGATTATTTACTTCAAGTACCTTTAAACTTTATCCTTACAAGCACCACAAACTTTGATACCAATTCTTAGAATTATTTTAGAGTAACTAAGAGGGGGAAGGGTGAATCAATTATCCTTAGGTCCTTAAGTACCACTTTAAACTTTTAACACTTCAAAAAACTTAGATCTATTGAACAATTAACTCGATCTCTATAGAATATTTCAGTAACATAAAATGTGCAATCCACTATAAAAAATGAATCAAATTTTAGAATATAAAACTTTCAAAAACATAACACATCAAATAAATTTGACACAAGTATGACGCCAAGATTTAATGTGGAAACCCAATATGGGAAAAACTGTTAGAAAGTAAAGTCCACCAAGATAACTGAGAGGGGGGGGGGGAGGGTGAATCAGTTATTAGATGATTATAAATTTTATCATCTTCAACAACATTAAACCATATAAGCAATATAATTACCAACCATAGAAAGATATTCATACATAATAACACAATGACACAAGATATGTTGACTAGGGAACCTCTTGATCAATGAGTAAACCCCGGTGGGAATGATGCCCACAAAAGATGCACTAATATGAATATTCCTTGTGAAAGGATGGACTTTGTTAGGAGTCTTATGAAATAAATTTAGTACATATGAATCCCTGTTAGGAGATTTTGAATCCCTATTAAAATATTCTAATCCGATTAGGAGTTATGGAAGATAGAAGGATCCACTGCCCAAACAACTTCAATGGTAAGATCACTGAACACATTGTCCAACTAACCTTAAGATTATTCAGAAGAATAATATGAAATATGTTACCTCCTCATCATGCCAAACCACACTCACTATTACATCAGATCTCAATTTTAGATCTCTGTACTTCGCATATCTCCCTTCACAATTTCGCTCTCATACTTAGCTCTTTTCTTCACTTCATGCATATCGCATCACACATCATCACTAAAACTATATTACAATTAATTTTCCACACTAAAACAAGGAAATACATTCCTTCCTTTATACCACACTCAAATAATTACAAATGAGTCGACATACAATTACAAAATAAAAGTTTCCACACGCTACATCAAAATTACATAAAACTGTCAGCTTCCAAATACAATAAATCTTCACTCTTGTGACCTTGAAGTTTGCACTATCATCCAAATCACTATCAATGTGTCTCCAACTTTCCTTTAACTATGAAAAACCAAATTCTATCTTGATTAGGATATATCATCCATTTTCCACAAACTGCTACTCAGGAACACTGCTTGAATACTACTTCCACCAAAATGCTCATAATTTTCATGAATAAATGAATTAATGTCTACACTCTTAACCATAGACATATGAAATAAAAAAGAGTATAACCTCAACAATGCATATCTCCAACTACAATAACCCACATGCGCTAATCCAAACACTGTCTACTTCTTTGCAAGTCTCCAGAAGATCACTGTGTTGACATCAATGACAATCATAGTCATGAATGCAACAAGAACTGCTACAGAATGGCTGCCAAACATTTTAGCATTCATTCCTAACAATCTCCCCCATTGGCATTGATGACAACATAGATGAAAAACATCCAATGTTCCAAAAATCCAGTACAACAACACTGATGCTTCTAATCCTCTTCATCAATCAAATCTTGCTTCTTTATCCTGTTCAGTTCTCTTCAACAAATGTCTCATATTTTTTTTCATGCATACTTCTCCCCATTGACATCAATGATAGAAATTCCATCACCAAGTCAACAACAAATCAATGTCAAAAAACACTTTTTTAGAAAATACATTTACAAGAGTCCTCATGACTCAGCTCAGATACACATACTTCCCCATAGAGGAAGTACCAACATCTAGTCCAAAAGAAAGATAGGGCTCATATACCACTAGATGGATACATCCAACTACATCATTACTCAAAAATAGGTTGGGGCATAACCCAAGCATACCTCTCAGATACTCAAATGTATCCTTAGGTAAAGGCTTTGTAAATATGTCTGCTATCTGCTCCTTTGTGCTTATGTACTCCAGTCTGACTTCTTTCTTAGCAACTTTCTCTCTTACAACATGATACTTGATCTCGATATGCTTTGTCTTAGAATGTAATATAGGATTCTTAGACATACTAACTATACTGGTGTTGTGACAATGTATGACAACAGGCTCAAAAAACTTAATTCCAATATCTTTCAGCATCTACTTCATCCAAATTATCTGGTTACAATTGTTTTCTACTGCTACATACTCTGCTTCTGCTGTGCTTTATGAAATAAAATTTTGCTTCTTTCTTAGCCAAGAAACTAATCTTCCTCCAAGGAAAAATGCTCCTCCACTGGTGCTTTTCTTATCATCAACACTGCCTCCCCAATTAGTATCTGTATATGCACATAGGGTAAAATCATCAGATTTTTCATACCATAATCCATAGTCCATTGTGCCTCTTAAATATCTCAGTATCCTCTTTACTATTGCATAATGTGAATCTCTAGGTTCAGCTTGAAATCTTGCTACCATTCCAATTGAATGTGCTATATCTAGTCTTGTGTGTGTCAAGTACTACAATCCTCCAATCATGGATCTGTATTTCTTCTGCTCAACTGTCGGTGTTTCATCTTTGCTAGATAGTTTGTGTCCTATAACCATAGGTGTTCCAACTGGTTTACAGTCTTCCTTTCCAAATCTTTTCAACAAGTCATTCAGATACTTTGTCTGACTTACAAAGATACTATCATTTTTTTATGTTATTTGTAATCCCAAAAAGTATTTCATCTTACCAATCATAATCATTTCAAATTCTGTCTTCATTTCATCAGAAAATTTTTCACTAGCTTCATCTTCTCCTCCAAAAATAATGTCATCAACAAAAATAACTATAACCAAAAAACTAGTTTTGATTTCTTTTGTGCACAGATTTCTATCAACTGTACCTTTAGTAAATCCCAATTTTAACAAATACTTATCTAGTCTTGCATACCAAGTTCTAGGTGCTTGCTTTAGTCCATATAATGCTTTCTTCAGTTTACACATTGTGTCTCCTTCTTGAGTCAAAGGAAAACCTTCAGGCTATTCAATGTAGACTTCTTCTTCCAATTCACCATTCAGAAATGCAGACTTCACATCCATTTGATACACTTTGAATTTCTTGTAAGCTTTATATGCCAAAAACATTCTTATTGCTTCAAGTCTTGCTACTGGTGCAAAAGTCTCTTCATAGTCAATTCCTTCTTGCTGTGAGTATCCCTTACATACCAATCTTTCTTTGTTTCTTACTACTTCTCCTTGTTCATTCATCTTGTTTCTAAATACCCATTTAGTTCTAATCACATTCTTGTCTTTAGGTCTAGGGACCAAAACCCATGTCTTGTTCTTTTCAATCTAATCTAGTTCTTCTTTCATAGCATTAATCCAACTTTCATCTTTACAAGCTTCATTAGTAGATTTAGGTTCAATTTGAGAAATAAAATATAAATGTACCTTATTCTAAGTCAGAACTCCTTTGTCCAAACTTTGAATAACTTGTTCAATGGGATGATGTCTTGATAAATACCTGTTCGGTGTCATAGTCTCAGATCTTTCTTCAACTATGAATTCTTCTCTAGATTCCTCTCTGGTTTCTTCAACATGACTCTCATTTAACAATTCACTATCAGTCTCATAGAATAACTCAGTAGTTTTAGTGTTAGGGTTAGGATGAGCTTCTTCATTAGATTCATAATCAAGCAATCTTTGCTGAATTTTGAACTTTTCATCAACTTTAACATTTGCGCTTTCAACAATAGTTTTAGTTCTCTTATTGTAACATCTATGTGCTTTTATTTTCAAATAATATCCAAGAAAAATTCCTTCATCACTTCTAGGATCAAACTTTCCAATATCATCATCTCTCTTTATATAACATTTGCTTCCAAAAATTCTAAAATACTTAACTGAGGGTGCATGTCCAAACCATAATTCATAAGGTGTCTTGTTTGTGTCTACTATGATTTGTACTCTATTCATTGTATATACTATTGTATTCACTACTTCTCTCCAGAATGTCTTTGCCAAATCATTCTCAAATAACATAGCTCTTGCTCCTTTAGTCACTAATCTATTTCTTCTTTTTGCAATACCATTTTGTTAAGGTGTTCTAGGGGTTGAAAATTGTCTCTTAATACCATTCACTTTACAAAAAGTGTTAAAATCTCTAGAAGTAAATTCTCTACCTCTATCAAATCTCAAACATTTAATCTTCATTCCAGATTCATTCTCAACTTTATTCTTAATGGTCTTAAACTTATCAAATGCTTTAGATTTTTCTTTAAGAAATGCAATCCACATCATTCTTGTAAAATCATTAGCAAGAATCATAAAATACCTTTCTCCATAGAATCCTCTAGTCCTAGTAGGACCGCTCAAGTCTGTATGAAAAATCTCCAACTTTTCTGCTGATGTGAACTTCTTACTAGGAAATGAACTTCTCTTCTTCTTAGCCATCACACATTCTTTGCAAATCATGTTAGTAGGCTTCATAATTTTAGACAAATCCCTTACTGCAAGTGTAGTACTCACTTTCACAATATTATCAAAGTTTATATGATAAAACCTTCTATGCCATAACCAATTTTCATCAATCTTAGTAATCAAACATGTCATCTCATTAGGATTCAACTAAAATACATTACCTCTAGTTCTAGATCTAGTTCTAGTCAGATTTCCATCTTTATCCTTTATCACACAAGTTTTCTCAGTAAACCAAGCTTGATATCCCTTATCAACTAACTTTCCAACACTCAAAAGATTATGTTTGAATCAATCCACAAAGTAAACATCATCAGTATTAGTCTTTCCATCAAGAGTAATAGATCCTATACCTTTAATCAAACAAGGTGCATTGTTTCCAACTCTAACTACTCCACCATCATATTCATTCAACTTAATGAGATTTTTCATGTCACCAGTCATATGATGTGAACAACCACTGTCTATAATCCAATCAGCTTTCTTTTCAACTTGAGAAACTAAAGCTTTTTCTTCCTTAACATCAGATTCAAGATTTTCTTCTTTAATTGCTACAAATCCTATGTCATCATTATTCTCAGTATCACTTTCACTTAGAGCTCTTTCTATCCTAGCTTCAAGATCTTCATCATTAGCATAATAAAATTCCTTAGATCTTCTAGGCTTGAAATTTCTTTTGTACTTTTTATCTCTCTTAGGACATTTAGATGCAAAATGACCATATTCTTGACAAGTCCAACATTTAAATATTTTCTTACCGTCTAGTTCTCTTTTCACAAGCAAGGCAATACCTTCTTCAATCTTCTTGTCTTCTTCATTTCTAGATCTGCTACTACCAGCATAATCTCCACTCACATTGATGCTTCTTGACAAAGTAGGGAAAACACTAAGAGCACTAAATGCTGTCTCCATTCTAGGCAAGTCTCTTGATAATCTCAGGTTCATTTCTACTGCTTCCAATCTTCCAAGAAGAGTCTCTCTTGTAAATTTTTTTGTACAAGGTATCACTTGTTCAATCATCTGTGTTGTATACTTAAATATAGGAGTCAATGTCCTTAGAGTTTTCCATATCACTTCATTCTCTGTCTTTGTTGCTCCATAAGATTTTATCCCTGTAACAATTTCTGACATTCTTCCAATATAGCTTCTAATAGATTCATCTTCCATCATTCTTATATCTTCAAATGCACATATCCAATTATGCAATCTAACTATTTTTGCATGTTCATCACCTTCAAAAGTAGAGTGTAAAGCATTCTAAATTTCATGAGATTTTGTTAAACATTTTACCTGACTATATTCATTCTTCGGAAGTGCTGTCAAAAGTTCTTCTCTTGCAAGTATGTTACACATGAATAGATCTCTCTCATCATTAGAACATGTCTCAAGATTATCTTCTTCAATGATAGTCTTATAGTTCTTTGTAATCAACCAATAACCTAGTCCTAAACATAATAGATGTGTCTTCATCTTCTCTTTCTAGCTGTCAAAATTTACTCGATCAAACTTAGGGCTTTCTTTCTTGAAATTCACCATGGATCTCCTTAAGCTATTAAACTTTCCTTTCAAGGACCTACCACTCTGATACCAATTATTTGAAAGTAAAGTCGACCAAGATAACTGAGAGGGGGGGGGGGTTTTAATTAGTTATCAGATAATTATAAATTTTATCATCTTCAATAGCATTAAACCATATAAGAAATATAATTACCAACCATAGAAAGATATTCATGCACAATAACACATTGACACAAGATATGTTGACTAGGGAACCTCTTGATCAATGAGTAAACCCTGGTGGTAATGATGCCCACAAAAGATGCACTAATATGAATATTCCTTGTGAAAGGATGGACTCTGTTAGGAGTCTTATGAAATACATTCAATAGATATGAATCCCTGTTAGGAGATTTTGAATCCCTGTTAAAATATTCTAACCTGGTTAGGAGTTATGGAAGACAAAAGGATCCACTACCCAAATAGCTTCAATGGTAAGATCACTGAACACACTCTCCAACTGACCTTAACATATGAAATATGTTACCTCCTCACTATGCCAAACCGCACTCACTATTACATCAGCTCTCAATTTTACATGTACTTCACATATCTCCCTTCACAATTTCGCTCTCATACTTAGCTATTTTCTTCACTTCATGCATACCGCATCACACATCATCACTAAAAATATATTACAATTAATTTTCCACACTAAAACAAGGAAATAAATTCCTTCCTTTATACCACACTCAAATAATTACAAATGAGTCGACATACAATTACAAAATAAAAGTTTCCACACGCTACATCAAAATTTTATAAAACTGTTGGCTTCCAAATACAATAAATCTTCACTCATGTGACCTTGAAGTTTGTACTATCATCCATGTCACTATCAATGTGTCTCCAATTTCCCTTTAATTGCACAAATATAGATTCTATCTTGATTAGGAGATATCATCTGATTTCCACAAACCGCTACTCAGGAACACTACCTGAATACTGCTTCCACCAAAATGCTCATAACTTTCATGAATAAATGAATTACTATTTGTGCTATTAACCATAGACATATGATATATCAAAGAGTATAACCTCAACATCACATAGCTCTGATTGCAATAATCCACGGGTGCTAATCCAAACAATGTCTGCTTCTCTGCGAGTCTCCAGAAGATCACTGTGTTGACATCAATGACAATCAAAGTCATGAATGCAACAAAAATTGCTACAGAATGGTGGCCAAAAAATTTAGCATTCATTCCTAACAAAAACCACCAGTAACCTGCTACCAAATTTTCACTCTTCTGAAGTGAGCTCTGTGAGAAGCGAACCCTATGAAAGATTATAATATACACTATTAGGCATGACTCTGTTAAAAGATTTAATAACCTTGTTAGGAGTGGTCTGGTTAAAGGAATTAAGAACAGTCCATTAGAATGTCACCTTGATTAAAAGGGTTTGCAAAATTATTGTTAGGTCAACCTTGATTAAAATGATTTAACTAATACAATGGTTAGAAAGTAACAGTAGTTTCTGATCTAAAATATACAAATCACTTTGCAAATACAGATCCAATACGATCATATGCTGATTTACTAACTAACCTTCATTACCATCTCCATCTCTGATCTACTAAAAAATCCCTTCAAGAAATAACCTAAACTTTTTTCAACTCTTCACAACTCTTCTTAGCCTTCTGCTTAGGTTCATTAGTCAATAACATCAACCACTTTCCTCTCCTTATTTCATAACCCACAATTAGATCATCCTTATATCTCCTTGATTAGGTAGATTAATATTTTCCCACTTAATCTCTTTCGTAGATCTTAGGTTTAGGTTAGATTCATCAAATCCTTCCCATTTGGTTCTCCTCCTTGTCCTTCTAGATACTTCTAAAAATTTCTCCTTGAATCCATAAGAAAATGGTTTACCATGCATTAAATTCTCTAGGTCATTCATCTTTAATGTCAACACTTTTTACATATCCAAAGAATTCAACTATGTCAGATGGGATTCTCAATTGCTTCATAAATTATAAATTACCAACACTCGGTCAATACTGTGTTCATTTTCTCAGTCATCACTGAATAACTCGGTCATCTATAAAATTGTTCTACTTGGCAAGCACTATCTTCACTCAGTTAATTCTCTGATACTTGACAATTACTAATGCTCGATCAACACTAAAACTTACTCAGCTTATATTGGCACTCGATCAACACTAGCATCACTTGGATTAAACTGAATTTCTTCACTTTTTCTCTATAAGCCTATGCTTCAAATCAATTGTCTTCTTCACTTAGTGTTAAAGATAAACAACACATTACCTTGCCAATGTGCCAACTAATCAGGTACCCATTATAGTATCTCAGAACTCAACCTTTCACTAGGTCCTCTTGTTATCTCCTCTTTTCAAATCCTCTTCATCAATCAAAAGATATGGTACTCTACAAGATAGAAAATGTCTTACTAGTTAAGGTTTGACAACAATGACAATATAGAAATGATTTCAATTTTAGTTTCTAACACATTTCTGTTAGAACTGATGGATTTGGTGATGGTGTTATTTTTTTTCATGTGTGAGGCAAGTTGTATTGGTTGAGGCCATCCACATATCATTCCTTACCACTATGAGAATGTATTGGTGTAACCTATTTTAAACTTTTCTTGGCCAACATGGTTTCTATATAATAAAGAATTATAAGAAGGGTGAGGATTCTTTTTTCTCATGTGGCTTATATTTTTCTTATATGTGAAGTGATTATGAATCTATTTCTAGAGATATATGTGTTGTGGATCATGCATGTGGAATATTATTGGTGATAGTGATCTTAGGGGTGGATTCAATTTTATTTAAAATACTTTGGTAGTTATCCTATTTTTCTAGTTTTGATCCTCTTTATATTGGCAATGGGCCTTTCCATACTTAAGGGTAGTTAGATTGAGTAGTAGTGAGCCTTACTTGTAGTGACCATAACTAAGATTGAGCCTTTGTACAAATCACCTTAACTAGTAATTATACTTCATGAGAATTAGTTTCTCTATGGTTTTTCCCAGTTTAGTTTTTCAACTTAAATATTGGTATGCTAGTGTTCCTATGCTTACATTTTCAATGGATTTTTTATGTTCTTAACCAATAAATCACAATATTTTTTTGTTGATGTTTAATAGTTTACCGAAAGAGAATTTTTTTTGTAAAGTGTATGGGAATTATTAGGAGGTGAAAGTATACAAAAAATGGAAGCTAGATGGTAGGAAGGCCCATGATATCAGGAGAAGTCTAAGGAATGAGGCCCATTGGGATTGCCCCCCTAATGGCTAGATGAAAATGAATTTTTATGGTTCCTTTAAGGGAAATCCAAGGATTTCTAATTGTGGCATAGTTATCTGAGATGAATATGTTAGAAATAGTGAATACTGAGAGGGGGGGGTGAATCAGTATTCTACAAACTTTATCTTTTGCCCAAATATGGATATAACAGATTATCTTCACACATGCATAACATAAGAAACTAAATAACATGCATAGCAATAACATCAAAGAACTCATAACATATTGTTTGTTCTCGAGGAAACCCTGGCCAAGGGAAAAACCCAGTGGGGTTGGTACCCATAAAGATTCACTAATCAAAAGTATCTTGTTAAGGATATTGACCCTGTTAGGAGTCTATTACAAGCATATAGTGTATCAGTCCTAATTAAGGGACTATAGGCCTTGTTAGAAGCCTCAACCCTGTTAGGAGTTGTCAATACAAAATTTGATTACTAGATGAGCCCACTGCCCAAATAAGTAATATACAATGTATACAAAATAGGTCAAGGTACATAACCTTTTTCTGCTTGTATCAATATTCCTTTTCTTCTCTTATCTTCACATTATCACTATTACATTTGCTTCACAATTACATTTATCACATCACTTTTCTTCGCTTCATCTCTATTCTCTTCAATTACAATTGCATATATATACAAGTTATTAAGGATAATAAATTTACATGGTCAGCTTCCATATATCATTATCTAAGAGTTAACATCTAGGATGTCATCCATTTATATTTTTAAGTCATTATTTTGATAAACAAAATAATCCCTTAACTCTTCACCAATTCTGCCTTCATATTATGTCCTGTCGGCTTCACACTGTCTTCGGTAAAACTGTCATAACTAATTTTGTACATGCCATACTGACTTGCACTCTGAGATGGGTCATCATTAGCCATCATAGAGTCTATGTTCAAGTGTGAAATCACTGAACTCACTCCAATCAATGTCGCAAACAAAAACTATGTCCTGGTACACTGTGAAAACACTGTCTCACACTTAGATAAATTTGTGATGCGCTCTACTATACTTGCTCTTTGACTTGTGTGATCTTCATGAGGATCATATGTTGCCATAATGAAAACATCTATGTACTCACTTTAGCCAAATTACCAACAATCTCCCCCTTTGTCATTGGTTGCAACATATGAGAAAATTGGCTAAGTGTACAATAGCAAAATTTCAAAATTGTCTCAAAATTTGGCCATAGTATAAGATATATACTATCCTTATATCTCCTCAAAAATAATTCTATTATACTGCAATACTCCCCCTAAGAGTATACATAATACTATCAATCTTCTGCTCTGTATAATTCTCAATTTTCTGTATATCTCTCCCCCTTTGACAACAATGACAAAATAAAGTAGGGAGGCTAACAAAATTGTAACACAAAAGATTATACCTTAAATGTCTTATTGCAAAGCCAGTAGGCTTGCAACACAATCTACAAAATCAACTTTTATAGCTTCTAACTCTTTTTCCCATGACTTCTTGATGGAATCTGCCACATTAAGTAGTGTGCTCAGTCCATAAGCTACAATTTGACATGCTTGGAGGGTCTCAAAGTTGAATTTCTGAAATGATATCCTAGTTGTAAGACATTCTTCCAACTTCTCTTCGATAAAACTTATCTTCATGGAAGTATGTTCTCTCAGAAGAGTGAGTCTCCTCATTTTTTTGTTCCTCTCATCTTGCAAAATTCTTATTTCATCATACAGCTTCCGAACTTTCTTCTCAACATGACTAATCTTCACATTAGGATTAGAAAGAAGGTTTGATTCATTTTGAATCTCTGCTTCCTTCAGCTTGATCTACTTGTCTTCTTCTACTACCAAAATCTCTGGTGTTGTACACTGTATGTACAAAGACTTTCCTATTCCCAAATGTCTCCTCAAATCCTTGATACAGATATCAAGACTATTGACATCATCTCTAATATTTTGACTGATACTCAAAAGCATTCTAGCCTCATAGTCTGCTTGTGCCTTTACCTTAGCAATCTTAGATAAATTTGTAAACTCATCATCAAAGGTTCTCATCAATTTCTTAGCTTTCTCCAGAGGGTCTGCATCTGCAATCTATGTGGTTACAACTCCTTGTAACTTTTCAGTTAAGTCCTTTAGACAACCTTCAAGATTCTTTACCTTCTTGTTTTTACTAATAATTTTATTCAGGGAAGTGATCAATTCTAACTGATCATCATCATCAACTTCCTTTCCTAAATCTTTAAATAAAGATCTAATTTCTTTCTTCTTTTCAGTCTTAGGAGTAAAACTAATGTCTTCTTTTGTAGGATGGGGTACTGCAACTTTAGTTTCTTTAGGTTCTTCAGTCATAGATTGGGTTAGTTCTGCTTGTTCAGTTCTATCTGAGTCATCAAGAGCCAAATTGTCAACAATGTTTTCTAAGTTCTAAAATACATTTTCTTCAGTGTCCAAAGTAATCTTTGTACCTTCAACATTCATAGATTCTTCTTCAATATTTATAGCAGGTGGAGAGGGAATATCCTCTTGTTATGCTTCTTTCTCTTTCTCTGTTGCAACTAAAGTCTCTCCAACAATTTCTGCCATAACTTTAATTATTGCTTGTTCTATTTCTATTCTCACTTGCTCATACTGTCCTGCCATGATTTGAATGGTTCTCCTCTTAGTTCTCAAAAGAGTGCCAAGGGGCTTCAAAATATATTCAAGATGCTCATCATCTTTCACAACACATAGTTTCTTCACCATATTTTCTCTTATAGTTTTATCTTCTTCTTGTGCTCTCATTTTCCTGTTAACAAGATTTTTGAATAGGTCATCAGGAATCTTGCCCTAAATAGTATCAAACTTCTTGTTAGCCAGAATCATGTGCTTAACAATAGAATTTTCAAGATTCAATCTCTCAGAATAGTCAAAAAGGTCATAGTACTTGTTCATCTTAGTAAAGTCTCCATCTTCTATGATTTCTTCATTCACTCTCTCAATTCTGGGTCTCCATGCATTCTTCTTCATAGTAGTGTCATCATCTTTAATTACTGCAATTTTCCTAGGGACTGGTGGCACCAAAACTTTCTACCTCTTACCAGGTCCTGTAGCACTTTCCTTCACTCTCTTGCTGGGTGTGGAAGAAGAGGATCTAGTGGATTTCCTTATTTCTTGTTCTTCCTCAGGTTCCTCAACTTTCACCTTTACTTGTGTAGGTTCATGCTCAATTGCACTTGATGACAAGGGAGGTACATACAAGATTTCTATCTACTCAATACCTCTGATTGCTACTGCTGTCTTCTTTGCAATATCAAACTCATGCTCTGTCATGCCATAATCCTTTAATATTTTATTTATAGTGTTGTCCACTCTTTTCTTAGACTTCTTTTCTTCCATTATAGCTTTAGCAAGGTTGAAGTTTTCTTCAAATGTTCCAAATCTCTTGCACTGGGTGTCCAACTTACTCTTAAGTAACCTGCCAACATATCCTTCTATCTCCTATCTCTGCCTCAGATATCTCATAGCCAAGAGGGTCTATGAACTCAATTCTAGGTTCCACTACTTCAATATAGGTAAAGTCAGTGTCAACCATGAAACATATATCATTTTTATATTTCTCCATAATAGATTGTGGAATCCTTGATCTGCTAGATACCAATCTCTGAAATGTCTTCAATACCAACATAGCACTTTCATTCACATTATCAATAACATGTCTCAAATATAATTTAATGATTCTTTCCATAGTGTTTTGTCCATTATTCCAATAATTTGTAACTGAGTAAGGAAATCTTCTTAATAGGTGGAAAAACATATAAGTGATCAAAGAAGAAAATCTAAATTGTTCATACTTGGTCTTCTTAATCTTCTCCAAGTTTTCAAACAATTGAATTCTCAGGATTTCACACATATCTATTGGTACCTTGTCAACACACATCAAATATGCTATATGTACCATACCAACTGCCATATCATCTTCTCTAGAATTTGTACAAAACTTAGTGGTTAGGATTTTGCACAATTATCATACATCATCTTGCTTGATTTTACTGATTACAATTCCTCTACCATTATAGGATGAACCTGTGTTATCAATAACTATTTTCCTCATATTATTCTCATTTAAGGGAATAGCACTAGATTTAGATAATCTAGTTACATCATGAATCAAATCAGCAGTAATGTCTATTACTCTATCCTCTAGCCAAAATTTCCCATTATGAATCCTGCTCAAAATGATCTTAGTGCATTCTTCATCGTCAAACTCATATTTCAATGAATACCTAACAATCTCATTGTCTTTCAAATGTTCATATCCTTGCTTCAAAGACATATCTTGATTGTAAATCTTTTGATACTCACTGGTTAAGCCACTATCACTTAGGGTTTCAATCTCACATCCAAGATAACTTCTTACATTTTCCAAATGCAAAACTCTATTTGGTATGGATGATAGTGCTAACTTAGGATCATCTTCCAAGGGTTCTATTGGTTCTTTCTTCAATCTAGGTCTATTCTTATCTCTGACATTGTGAATTAAGGATACATCCATGATTGCTTCTAATCTCTTATACTGATTCAAAGATTTATCAAGATAAATACCTCAAATTCATGATTTTAGGGCTTCCACAGATTTGACACTTTAATCCTTCCCCAAATCACTGCAAAATGCTTCCAATCACTGCTTTCTACTCTTCCAAACACTTCAATTCACTTTGATAGACAAATAATTTTGACCATAACATTTTATCACTTGAATCTCACTTAGGTCTAACATTGCATTCAATTCTTTTGTCTCTTCATTCCAAAAAGTTATTTCTTTTAACCTGCAAAACTTAAAACTTCTTGTGATCTTGCAAAACATAACATTTTATTTTGCACTCTTAACCATAGCATTAGTACATCATAAACTACCTTACATTAACTGCACAAGACTTAATGCATCATAAATCTACTTCTACACTAATTCTCATTTCCTAAACTACTGCAATTTACATACTTAAGTGCTTAAAGATAGGTCGGGTAAGGATTCAATCTTACCACTTGATACTTCACCTTTCTGATTACCTTCAATGTTGAATATGTTTCCTTGATCTGTGCCTTTAACAAACTTTACTTCATCTTCATTACTGCAACAACCTTTCTGACTGTTTCCTATACTTTCATTTCTTCTTGCATGATTCCTAGGGTTAGGGTTAGGATGATAAGTTCCATTGTTCATTGTACAAAATCTTGATGTATGTCCAATCTTGTTACATATCTGACAAACAATTCCATTGTTCGCATATCTTAGTCCTTGCTGATTGATCTGTGACCTGCAATTTCTAGCAATGTGTCCAACCTTGTTGCATCTATAACATACTACTCCATTTCTTCCGTTCATATCTTCAGTAGGTCTCTTATCTACATTGTTAGTATTCCTAAACATTCTACTACCATAAATATTCTCAATAACTTCAAATTTTCTACATTCAATAGCTCTATGTCCAAAACCATGACACTTATAACAATAACCATTAAGAGGTTTAAATTGTTTACCTGTGCAATCTCTCTTCATGTGACCAATAGTATTACAACCAAAACATCTACCTTTGAATTCTCTTTGCATACCTTTGGGTGATTCTTCTTGCTTGGGTGATTCTTCTTCTTTAGGTGCATCTTCAGATTTGTTGATCTCATCTGACTTCTTTTCATCAATGCTTTTACATATTTTCAGATTTGGTTCTTTTCTTTCATCATTTGTTTTGAATATATTAAATCCAAGCCTAGTCTTATCATAGGATGGTTTCCCAAAAGATACTTGTTCATCAATCTTCTCACTATTTGAATATAGCCTTTCAAGTTGTTGTTTGGATTGAGTTAATTCACCTTTCACAATCTTATTGTATTTCTCAAGTTTTGTATGCTGCAAATTTACTTTCTCAAATTCAGATGTTACTTTGCCAAGCTTAGATCTTAATTCTTCATTTTCAATCTGCAATCTTTCATTCTTAGATCTCAGATTTGCTTCATTTTTGTCATTTCCATCTTTCAAACTTAGTTTTAGTTTTGCTATCTTTAGTTCATGCTTAAGGATCACATTTTCTTTTTCTAAATTGTCATCACAATCTTCAATAAGAACTTCGGATTCCTTTTCAGATTTTAGATCTTCTATCTTGTTTTTCAATTTCTCAATAAGGTTCTTTGCATCATCATATTTCCTTTTTAGAGTGTTTCTTTCATCAATAAGCATATCAATCTGCTCAAGAGCTTCATCAAGATTCTTCTATAGCTGATCCATATCCATAGAGATCTTACTCAAGCTGCTAGGCTTTCCTTGAATGATTCTTCTCCGAGTAACTAAGCTCTGATACCAATTGTTAGAAATAAGGAATACTGAGAGGGGGGGGTGAATCAATATTCTACAAAATTTATCTTTTTCCCAAATATGGATATAACAGATTATCTTCACACATGCATAACATAAGAAACTAAATAACATGCATAACAATAACATCAAAGAACTCATAACCCATTGTTTGTTCTCGAGGAAACCCTGGCCAAGGGAAAACCCCGATGGGGATGGTACCCAAAAAGATTCACTAATCAAAAGTATTCTGTTAAGGATATTGACCCTGTTAGGAGTCTATTACAAGCATATAGTGTATCAATCCTGATTAAGGGACTATAGGCCTTGTTAGAAGCCTCAACCCTGTTAGGAGTTGTCAATACAAAATCTGATTACTAGATGACCCCACTGCCCAAACAAGTAATATACAATGTATACAAAATAGGTCAAGGTACATAACCTTTTTCTGCTTATATCAATATTCCTTTTCTGCTCTTATCTTTGCATTATCACTATTACATTTGCTTCACAATTACATTTATCACATCACTTTTCTTTGCTTCATCTCTATTCTTTTTAATTACAATTGCATATATATACAAGTTATTAAGGCCAATAAATTTACATGGTCAACTTCCATATATCATTATCTAAGAGTTAACGTCTAGGATGTCATCCCTTTATATTGTTAAGTCATTATTTTGATAAACAAAATAATCCCTTAACTCTTTACCAATTCTACCTTCATATTCTGTCCTGTCGGCTTCACACTGTCTTCGGTAAAACTGTCATAACTAATTCCATACATGTCATACTAACTTGTGCTCTAAGATGGGTTAGCATTAGCCATCATAGAGTCTATGTTCAAGTGTGCAAGCACTAAAATCACTCCATTCAATGTCGCAAACAAAAACTATGTCCTGGTACACTGTGAAAACATTGTCTCACACTTAGACAAATTTGTGATGCGCTCTGCTATACTTGCTCTCTGACTTGTGTGATCTTCATAAGGATCACATGTTTCCATAATGACAACATCTATGTACTCACTTCAGCCAAATTGCCAATAGAATATGGGAATTGCAAAGGTGCCAAGGCTATTCCTATTGACTTGATTACTAACCATGTTGTTGAGGCTAATGGTGCTCTTTATGGTCTTATGTTGGCTAAAAGGAAAAACTATAGAAAAGTTTGGGTTGAAGGGGATTCTCTGAATATTATTAAATGTATTAATAATATCATGACCCCTTCATGGACAATTGCTAATGCTATCAAAAAATACAAAAACATTATAGATTCCTTTGATGAGTGTGTTATCACTCATAATTTTAGAGAGGCTAATTCTATGGTTGACTGAGCTGTGAATGTGGCTTGCCATAGCCAGGTGGACATTGAATGGGATGATAGGATTGTCCTTTCTCCTAAAGGGATAACATTAATTGATATGGATCAATTGCATAATAGGCAACACATTCTTAATGAAGATCACATTAATGGATAATAAATGCAGAATTTCATGTGAGGATGATGAAGGATATTGGGGTGATTTAGAGTTGATTAGTGCCTTCAATTCACATGATTTATGGGTCTTTGGAGGCTTTAGAGGGCATTATTATGAATTCAAGCCTAATTTGCAGAGTGTTGTGAGAAATTTTGGGAAGGGTTTTCTTGATAGTTACAGAGCTATGGGAGGTCAAAAGAAAAGGTGTGAGCCGGGGAATTGTAACGAATGGAACCAAAACCTGGAGGTTTGGAACATTATTAAAGAGGGGGGTCTAACAGTTTATTTGGAAAAGTTTCATGGAGGGAAGATTACTATGACGAAGCATTTTATCAAGACCTGGAACAAAGGGAAAGTTATGGTGGGAATGCAAAGCATGGAGGTGACTAAGGAGATCATCACGGAGGTGACAAGTCTTAAGATAGAAGGAATCAACTTCTATAGGGGCATGAAGGTGTTGGATAAATATCTAGAGGCTTTTTCACCAATGAACCATGAAAGGAAGTGAATGGTAAAGGTTGATAATTCCTACTTTAACCCTAAATGCATTTCTAGGCCATGGAGATTGGTTCTCTTTGTGATGATTAGCTACATTAATTTGGATGGTAGATATACCAAAATTTACAATCACCATCTAATTCTGCTAAATCATTTTAGACATGGGGTTAAAGTTAATTTTCCCTTTATCTTTTGAGCTCTTTGAATGCTACTATTCTCAGTTGGCAGAGGGACCTTGATGGTGACCACACTTGTCATGATGGGTTGATGGTCATCATTTATGAGGTTCTTAAGTCTAAGAAGGTTGAGAGGTCTTGACTGAATTGGAAGGCCCTTGAAGACTATGATACTGATGGAAAAGAATTAGAGGAACCCTTTATGGAGGATACCGAAGAAGATGAGGGTGAATCTGAGAAAAATGGAAAACACCTCAAGTATCAAGAATCCTTGTCCAAAAGAAAAAACAAGAAAATCAAGATGGAGGATTTAGTTACTGATATGGACATGGAGGAAGAGGAGAGTAGGAAGGAAAGTGAGAAGAGGAAGGGTAAAAACAAAATGGTGCTTATAGGGAAGCATATCAGTGCCAAAAATAGGAGTAAGAAGAGGGATAAGAGGGTTTTCATTTCCTCTAATGAAGGCTCTACCTTGCAGGAGAATAGCCAGGATAAATAGGAAAAGAGAGTGGAAAAGGACCCTATCATGGAGGAAAGTGTTGGGGTAGAGCAAAATGTTCTGGTTGATGATAATATTTTGCAGGATGTAGCCCAGGGTGTGGAAAATATTGAGAAGGATGGTTAGGATAATAATAGGGATAGGGTGGAGAGCTCCAAGGAGGAGATGACGGGTGTGAATATGGATTTTGAAAATATGGGGTGTCTTGCATTCCTCATTAATCTCAGCACCATAAAAAATGACATCACTGCTATGAAATCCCATATCCATCAGCTTCAAAAGGAGACTGGGATTCTTGGAAAAATGAGCCCAGGGGAGAAAACCATGGGTCAATGTATTGATGAGCTAAAGGAGATTGTTGGCAAGGCTGAGGGGCTTTCTGCTTTTAATGAAAAAATCATTGCTATGGAGAAGAAAATTGAAGATGGAGAGGTGGTTAAAAAGAGAATCAACATAATGGAAAATAAGGTTGAGAAGCTAGAGAAGATGGTTGGGAATATTACAGAGCAGAGTTTTTCCATTTTTAAGGCTTCGACTGAGCATATCAAGATTCTAGTGGACAAAATGGAATAGGGGAAAGGGGAGCAGGGGCTCTTTGAGGTCAAGGAGGATCATGGACCCAACAAGAGAACTAGATCAAGTTTCAAAAAGCTATAGGACAATAAGAACCAAGATATCAAGGAAATCAAAGTTTCCTCTGCTAACATGCAGATGCTGGCTAAACAGGCGGTTGATCTTCTGAAGTGTATTTAGCCAGCTAGTTTTTGTCCTACTATCTTTTTGTTGTCCTTTTTCTCTATCTTTCTGTTAAGGACTTGTTTATTTTTTGATGTCTCTTTTTGGTGCTGATGCACTATTTCTATTGGTACTTTAATTCTTATTTTGTAATCTTTCTCTAAAATGTTTCGGGTCCTTTCAAAACCTATTTTTACATAATCAAAACGTATTCACTCCCCTCTTATTTATTTGGCCTATTCAATAATTGTTATTAGAGCTTGGTTCCTTAGTTAATATATTAACCACTTGAGGAAGAACCAATGGTGCACAAATTGAGCATTCTCATGTTTGATGGATCATACTACAGTTCATGGAAAGATCAAATAAAATGTTATTTGGTTTCAGTTAGTTACAAGATCTGGAAGCATGTGGAGATAAAATATGTATTTCCTAACACTCCAAATGAGATTGAGGCATTTGAGGAGGATGAAAAATCAAGGTATGATATCAGTAGTGCTTTATCAAAGACTTAATTGGCCAAGGTTATTTCTCTGAAGATTGCTTATGAAGTATGGGACTTTGGGAAAATTTGAAAGAGATCTATGAAGGAAATGATATGCTTAAGCTATCTAAGAACCTTACAACTAAGACACACTATGAGAATATGGGAATGGAAGATGGTGAGGATATTAAAATATATTTTCAAAGAGTTGAGAATGTGGTGAATAAAGTAAAAAATTAAGGAGGAACTATTAGTGATGAAAATTTTATGGAAAATATCTTGTTGACATTACCAGATAGTTATAGTGATAAGATCACATAAATTAAGGAGGTGTATGATCTGAAGAAGTTCACTAAAGAAAAATTATTTGGCACCATTACCGCATTTGAAATAAGAAATTTTGGGAGAGAATAGAGAAGATAAAAAAAGACTTTCAAGGAAACTAAACCAAATGAAGATCCTAACGATGATGATGAAGAAGAATTTAAGGACAACTTTACAAGAAGAATCATGAAAGGTACCAAAAAGTACAAAGACATGTTACCTTTGAAATTTTTTAGATGTGTAAAATTGGTCATTTGGATACTATATGTCCATAGAGGGGTCCTAGGCAAAAATTTAAGTAAGAAGGCTTACTATATGATTAAGACGCTAGTATTTAAAAGATGAGTCAGAAATAAAAGATTATTTGTTTTATACTGAAGAGGATAAGAAAAAAGAAATTGATATTTCTAACATTTGTGCTAAAGATGATGATGATTTTGAAACTAAATTATGTTGGGATTATGGAAAGGTGAGTTACTGAGAGGGGAGGGGTGAATTAGTAACCCTTAATTTTTTTTCCCTTCAAACTTTTAAGATAAGTTCCTTTATTAATCGACTGTAGTATTTACTATCTCAATACATTCATTAACATAACTAAACTAAAAATACCTCTAATCTAATCAAATAGGCATACATGAAACTTCATACATATAACACTAGTATTTTTCTATTGTAGAAACCCTTTTTAGAAGGTAAAAATTGTGGTGGGGATGGAACCCACAAAACTTCACTACTGTAGTAAATAAAGTTGTTGGTTAAGACTAAAAAGATTGATCACTTCTTATGATATTAACCTATTAGGAGTAACATAAAATATCTTCTAAGATCTACCTTGTTAGAGGATTTTAGCAAGACTCTTCAAGTGTGCACTCAGTTAAGAGATTTTACATAAGACTATTAAGTCTACTTTGTTAGGAGATTTTATCTGTCACAATTGTTAGAGAGTAACAGTGAAATGGATTTGGTTGAAGTAACTTAATTTGCTGAATATCAAATACTTTAAGTACAAATATGAAATCACCTCATTGTGATGAATGTCTCCTTCAGTACTACTCATTAGCCTTTGAACTATTTCGAATAAAACTAAATACTCTATCAAAATCCTTTCAACATAACTCTATTAGATTTTTAGATGTCTCCCAATGGCGGCTACTTCATATATCTCTCCTCTTCTAATAAAATTGATATCTTGACAATGCTTTTAATCATAATGATTTGACCTAATTAGGGATGTTTAACCATCTTTTAAAATCTTGATCAATGATCCAAATGAATAACCTAATTAAAAATAGCATAGAGATTGTAACCAATCAATATGTCATTCCCAAAAAATCTTTAGCTTGATTTATGTAAACCATTTTTGTAGATCTCTATAATTTTGTTGACTATTAGTTTCTTACACTTAGTCATATATCTAGGCAATGATGGTCAGTCATCACTGTGATTGAGTCATTTTGTAAAGGCTGAGTTTTGTATTGTATACTTACTGAGTAGTAGTACTGCCGAGTAAAGTTATGGTCACATTATGTTTGTAATATACCGAGTGTATAACCAATGCCGAGTTACATATATCAATGATTATTGAGTAATAGAGAAGTTCAACCGATGTTGAGTACAGTTGATGCCGAGTGCTAGGAATAACTTTTGCCGAGTTAGCCAGAATTGGCATACAAGTTTGGAATGGCACAATGATCTGTTAGAAAGTAAAGATCCCCAAGATAACTGAGAGGGGGGGGGGGGTGAATCAATTATAGATAATTTAAACATTCAACTACTTTAAACAATATAATCAATGTGCTAATCAACCATAGAAAGATAGCCATACACAATTGCACAATAACACAAGATATGTTGACTAGGGAACCTCTTGAAAAGAGTAAACCCTGGTGGGAATGATGCCCACAAAATGATGCACTAATATGAAATTTCCTTGTTAGAGGATGGACCTTGTTAAGAGTCTTATGAAATACATTCAGTACATATAAATCCCTGTTAGGATATTTTGAATCCCTGTTAAAAGATTCTAACTCGGTTAAGAGTTTATGGAAGACAGAAGGACCCACTACCCAAATAGCTTCAAGGCAAGATCTCTGAACCCACTATCCAAAAGATCTTAGAATTATTCAACAGAATAATATGAAATATATTACCTCCTTCACACTGTGCCAAAACCGCACTCTCTACTACACAAGATCACAATTCCAGATCTCTGTACTCACAAGTCTTCCTTCATCACTGAATTAGCTCTTTTCTTCACTTCATGCATATATTCGCATCTCAACCTTTTTATTTACATAGTTCATTTTACAACAAGGAAAACATTCCTTCTTATATACCAAACTCAAATAATTACAAATGAGTCAGTCCTCAATTACAAAATAATAAATTCTACGTGCTACACACAAAATTTCACATAAAACTATCAGCTTCTAGATACTGTAACTTTCTCCAAACATATCTTCAAATTTTGTGCTATGAACCACATCATCATTAATGAGTCTTCAACATCCCTTTAACTGTGCAAAATTAGATTCCATCCCAGCTAAGAGATATCCTTTGATTTCAGAAAATCACTTCACAGAAACACTGTCTAAACACTGCTTTCAGCAAAATGCTCATAACTCTCACAAATGAATGAATTTATTTTTGCGTTGTTAACCATAGGTTAATAACACACAAAAGAACATACCATCAACTATGCAAAATCCAATCTAAAATACAACATGTTTGCAAAACAAAACTGTACCTACTTTCCTGCTTTCTTACTAATATCCAGAATATCACTGTGTTGGCATCAATGACAATCCAAGTCATGAATGCAACAACAACTGCTACAGAATGATTTCCAAAATACTTTTCATTCATTCCTAACAATCTCCCCCATTGGCATTGATGGCAACATAGATGAAAAACATCCAATGTTCCAAAAATTCAATACTGCAACATCACTGCAAAATATCAAATTAAATCTTGCTTCGTTTTCCTATTTAGCTCTCTCATACAATCCACAATGTTTTTCATGTATATCTCTCCCCCATTGACATCAATGATAGAAATTCCATCACTAAGTCAACAACAACTTAATGTCAAAAGACACTTTTTAGAAAAATACAATAACAAGAGTCCTCATGACTCAGCTCATAAACTCCCCCATAGAGGAAGTTCCAACATCCAATCCAGAAGAAAGATAGGGCTCATATACCACTGGATGGATGCAATCATCTACATCGATTCTCAAAAATAGGTTGGGGCATAACCCCAAGCATACCTCTCAGATACACAAATGTATCCTTAGGTAAAGGCTTTGTAAATATATCTGCTATCTGCTCCTTTGTGCTTATGTACTCCAATCTTACTTCTTTTTCTGCAACTTTCTCTCTTACAACATGATACTTGATCTCAATATGTTTAGTCTTAGAATGTAAAACATGATTTTTTGACATACTCACTATACTGGTGTTATCACAATGTATAACAACAGGCTCATTAAACTTTATTCCAATATCCTTCAACATCTGCTTCATCCAAATAATTTGATTACAATTGTTTGCTACTACAACATATTCTGCTTCTGCTGTACTTTGTGAAGTACAATTCTACTTCTTACTTAACCAAGAGACCAATTTTCCTCCAAGAAAAAAAGGCTCCACCACTAGTGCTTTTCTTGTCATTAATGCTTCCTCCCCAATCTACATCAGTATAGGCACATAAAGTAAAATCATCATAATTCTCATACCATAATCCATAATCCATTGTTCCTTTCAGATATCTCAGTATCCTCTTTACTGGTGCATAATGTGATTCTCTAGGTTCTGCTTGAAATCTTACTACAATCCCAACTGAATGTGCTATATCAGGTCTTGTATGTGTCAAGTACTGCAATCCTCCAATCATAGATCTGTACTTTTTCTACTCAACTATTGGTGTCTCATCTTTGCTAGATAACTTATGTCTGGTTACTATAGGTGTTCCGATAGGTTTAGAATCTTCCATTCCAAATCTTTTCAATAAGTCATTCAAATACTTAGTCTAACTTACAAATATACCTTCCTTGCTTTGTGTTATCTGTAATCCTAAAAAATATTTCATTTCTCCAATCATGCTCATCTCAAATTCAGTCTTCATTTCATCTACAAATTTGTCACTAGCTTCATCTTCTCCTCCAAAGATAATATCATCAACAAATATAACTATAACCAACAAACCATTCTCAATTTCTTTTGTGTATAATTTATTTTCTGCTATTCCTTTTATAAATCCCAATTTCAATAAATACTTATCCAATCTTGCATACCAGGTTCTAGGTGCTTGTTCTAATCCATATAAAGCTTTCTTTAACTTACATACCATATATCCTTCTTGTGTCAAAGGAAAACCTTCAGGTTGCTCAATGTAGACTTCTTCTTCCAATTCACCATTCAAAAATGCTGACTTCACATCCATCTAATAAACTCTGAATTTCTTGTAAGCTGCATATGCTAAAAACATTCTCACTGCTTCAAGTCTGGCCACAGGTGCAAACAT
Organism: Chamaecyparis obtusa; assembly: GCA_027943335.1. Classification (NCBI taxonomy): domain Eukaryota; kingdom Viridiplantae; phylum Streptophyta; class Pinopsida; order Cupressales; family Cupressaceae; genus Chamaecyparis; species Chamaecyparis obtusa. The sequence goes on along the minus strand of BSBK01004699.1, from coordinate 307,504 downwards.
TTCTTCATAGTCAATTCCTTCTTGTTGTGAATATCCTTTACATACCAATCTTGCTTTGTTTCTTATCACTTCTCCTTGTTCATTCATCTTGTTTCTGAATACCCGTTTTGTTCCAATCACATTCTTGTCTTCAAGTCCAGGGACCAATTCCCATGTCTTGTTTTTTTCAATTTGCTCCAGTTCTTCTTTCATAGCATTAATCCAATGTTCATCTTCACAAGCTTCATTAGTAGTCTTAGGTTCAATTTGAGAAATCAAACATAAATGTACCTTATTTTGAGTCAAAACTCCTCTATCTAAACTTCCAATAACTTTCTCAACAGGGCGATGTCTTGAAGTATACCTGTTAGGTGTCATAGTTACTGATCTTGTTCCAACTGTAGATTCTTCTATGCTTTCTTCTCTATTTTCTTCTCTATTTTCTTCTTTGTTTTCTTTAGTATGACTTTCATTCAATAAATCACTGTTAGTTTGAAAAAATAATTTTGCATTTTCAATGTTAGGCTGAGGTTGTGCTTCTCCATCAGATTCATAATCAAGCATTCTTTCTTGAATTTTAAACTTCTCATCAATTTTTACATTTGCGCTTTCAACAATAGTCTTAGTTCTTTTGTTATAACATCTATTGTTAGAAATAGGAAATACTGAGAGGGGGGGGTGAATCAGTATTTCACAAACTTTTTCTTTTGCCCACTTATGGATATAACAGATTACTTTAGTGCATACAAAGATTATCAAGCTGATTAACAAACATAGTAGTAAATAGAAAGAATTCATAACACATGATATGTTCTCGAGGAAACCCTGGTCGGGATGGTACCCACAAAGATCACTAATCAAAAGTATCTTGTTAGGGATATTGGACCCTGTTAGGAGTCAATTTACAATATATAGTAGATCTGTCCTGGTTAAAGGACTTTAGGCCTTGTTAGAAGCCTTAACCCTGTTAGGAGTTAGATTACAAAACCTGATCACCAGCTGAGTTCACGGCCCAAACAGGTAATACAAAATGTTTCTGACTATAATATGGTACTGCTTACAACTTCACATCAATAGCCTTTACTGCTATCACAATATACAACTATCGCAAGTTATCTTTTCTTTCTTTTTACATATCACATCTATATTTTACATTACATTTCAAGTATGCCTAATATATGATTTATTAGAGATAATAAATTTACATGGTCGGCTTCCAAAATCTTTATCCAAGAGTAAACATCTAGGATGTCATCCCTTCACAATGTTAAGTCATTATTTTGACAAGCAAAAATAATCCCTTAACTCTTTCGCTAATACTGTCTCCAAAACTGTTCTGTTTGCAAAAACTATCTTCGGTAAACTTTGAATAACTTTGTCCGTACTACTCCAAACTTTATGTGCATTGAGATGGGGTATCCTCATACTTTTTAGAAGCTTTAGTTAACTGCACAAACAAAAATATTTCTCCAGTGGACGTCGCCAACTAAATCTTCATCGGGTGCTCTGTTAGGATCATTGTATCCATACTTAGACAATTTCTTCCTTCAACTTGCCATACTTGCATTCCAGATTCTATGCTCTTAATAGAGATCATATGTTTCCATAATGACAACATCTATGCATCCACATTAGCCAAATTGCCAACAATCTCCCCCTTTGTCATTGGTGGCAACATATGGGAAAATTGGCTAAGTGTGCAAACAAAACTTCAAGGTATTTACACAAAATTGTGGCCAAAAGTTATACAACACATATACAATATTTTACTCCATAGAATAGCTCCCCCTATGAGTATCCTTCCTCATAATATATTTAATTTTCTACTATCTCTCCCCATTTGACAACAATGACAAAGATAGGGTGTACACAAATTTCAAAAAAAATATTATACCTTGTTATCAGCTATTGCAAAGCTGATAGGCTTGCAACACAGTCACCAAACTCTGACTTCCATGATTCAAAATCTTTCTCCCATACATTCCTAATGGATTCAGCAACATTGAGTAGAGTACTCAATTCGTATGCTGCTGTCTGACAAGCTTGCAGGGAATTGAAGCTAAACTTCTGAAAAGATGTCTTTGCTGAAAGACACTGCTTAATTGGGTCTTCAACAATTGAGGTCTTGATTGAGATGTGCTCTCTCAAGATGTTAATCCTGAGCATCTTTCTATTCTTCTCCTTTGCTAACATTCTAATTTCATCATTTAACTTCCTTGTGTTCTTCTCTACAGAACTTATCTTTACATTTGGGCTTGAAAAGGTGTTTGTTTCAGCTGTAATTGCATCTATCTTCTCTCTGATCTTCTTATCTTCTTCATCTGTTAGGATTTCTGATTTTGTGCATTGTATATACAAACTCTTTCCAGTCTCAAAATGTTTCCTCAAATTCTTTATGCATACATCCAAACTACCAATATCATTTCGAATATTTACACTTAAATTTTGTTGCATTTCTGCTTCAAAGTCTTCCTGAACTTTTATTCTAGCAATATCCTTTAAGTTAGAAAATTTAGAGTCAAAAGAGTTTATTACTATTTTAGCTTTCTCAAGTGGATCCGATTTAGATACCTTAGTGCCGATCACACTCTCAAGTTTCTCTGTCAAAACTCTAACTTTGCCTTCAAGGTCCTTGACCTTCTTATTCTTTCCAATAATTTTACTAAGAGATGTGATGAACTCAAGCTGATCATCATCTTCAACTTCTTTTCCAAGGTCTTCAAAAATTGAACCAATTTGTCTCTTCTTACTTTCAGGTGCATTAGGGGTAGTGACCTCTATCAAATTTTTTTTACCTTTAACTGTCTATTATGCTGGAACTGATTCTGATACTGCTGGTGATTCCACTATCTCTGTATCCTTTTCTGATTCTATAATCTTCTCTTGCTCTTCTAAAGCCAAATTGTCAACAATGTTTCCTAGATCATGAAATACTGTATCATCTGACTCTAGTGTCACTTTGGTTCCTTCAATGTCCATTGATTCTTTGCCAATATTGATATGTGAAGAAGATGGAACTTCTTCAATACCAACTTCCTCTACATGCGGTTCCTCTGATTGCTTCTGCTGAGGGTCTGATTCAATTTGCTTTCCTACAACTGTATCTGCAAGAACTTGCATTACTACTTGCTCAGTCTCTTTCTGTACTTCCTCCTTTTTGCCTCCCATTATAAGGATTGTTCTTGTCTTAGTTCTCAATAAAGTTCCAAGAGACTTTAAGAATCTCTTCAAATGATCTTCATCCTCAACTTCACAGAACTGTCTGATTACATGTTCTCTCATCTTTATGTCCTCTTCTTTTGCTCTCTATTTTCTATTCACAAGTCTGTTATACAAATCTTCTGGGATCTTACCATGAATAATGCTAAGTTTCTTATCTGTCACAATCATATGTGTAATCATTGCATTTTCAAAATTCAATCTATCAAATGATCCATATAGATCATAGAATTTATTCAACTTAGTGAAGTCTCCATGCTTCAATATATCTTCATTAACTCTTTCAATTCTTGGTTTCCAAGTTTTCTTCTTGATTGAAACTACACCATCATCTTTAATTACTGCTACATTTCTAGGTATAGGTGGTACAATTACTTTCTGTCTCTTGTCGGGTCCTGTTGCACTCACTTTTACTCTTTTGCTACGAATAGGAGAAAAAGATTTATCTCCATCTTTTTTAGGTACTTCAACTTTTACCTTTGCTGCAATAGGATCAATAGGATCTGCACTAGATGCCTCAGGTGAAATTACAAGATTTTCACTTTGCTTCAAGGCTTCTGCAGTCTTCTTAGCTATGTCAAACTCATGACTTGACATACCTGATTCTTTAAGTATTTTCTTCATAGTAGATTCAACTCTCTTACTAGATTGCTTCTTTTCTCTCAAACTTATTACAGAGTTGAAATTCTCTTCATAGGTTCCAAACCTATTTGCATGACCATCCAACTCACACTTTAATAATCTATTCACATATCCTACTATTTTTGCTTCAGATATTTCATAGCCAAGATGGTCTATGAATTCCATTCTAGGCTCAACTATTTCAATATAGGTGAAATCAGTGTCTACCATAAAACAAATGTCATCTTTATGCTTTTCAACTAAGGATTGAGGAATCCTTGATTTGTTCTTAACAATATTCTGAAAAGTCTTCAATACAAGCTTCACACTATCATTAACTTTATCAAAAAGGTGCTTCATGTAGACTGAGTTTATTCTTTCCATTGTGTTCACATTGTCACTCCAATCAACTATGTAAGGAAATCTTCTCAAAATATGGAAAAATATATAGGTTATCAGAGATGAAAACCTAAACTGTGTGTACTTAGCCTTCTTAATCTTTTCTAAGTTCTCAAATAACTGAATTTTCAAAATTTCACATAGGTCTACTTGTTTCTTCTCAATACACATAAGATAAGCTACATGAAACATTCCTACAGCCATGTCATCTTCCCTTGAACTACCACAGAATTTAGTTGTTAGGATCTTGCAAAGGTACCTAACATCATCTTGCTTAATTTTACTTATCACAATTCCTCTACCATTATAACTAGATCCAGTGTTGTCTAAAAAAATCTTTCTCATGTTCTTTTCATTCAGTGGAATCTCTCCAAATTTAGATAATCCAGTAACATCATGAATTAGGTTAGTAGTTATATCAATAACTCTATCCTCCATCCAAAATTTCCCATTGTGGATTCTACTTAAAATGATCTTGGTACATTCCTCATCATTAAATTCATACTTCATGGAATATTTGATAATTTCATTGTTCTCTAGGTGCCCATAAGCTGGTTTAATTGACATGTCTTGATTGTACAATTTCCTATAATCATCACTAAAATTTGCATCTCCCAAAGTTTCAAACTTGCAACCTAAATATCCTTTAACATTCTCAATGTGCAATACTCTATTTGGTATGGATGATAGTGCTAGACTGTTATCAATTTCAGTTGGTTCTACTAGTTCTTTCTTAATTTTAGGTCTATTCTTATCCTTAACATTATGAACCATAGAAATATCCATCTTATCAACTGATTAAAGATCAAAAAATACCTCAACTTTGCAAATCTAGGGTTTTGGTATGATCGTCGCTGCAAACTTCTTCCAAACTTCTTCAAATCATCCTGAACTTGCTTTTCCTTCTTTCAAATCTCTTTTCAATCACTTTTTAATCGTGATAACTTCAATTTCAACCTTATAACACTTCACATTAACTTGATCTGACATCACATTCATTCATTTTGCCGCTAAAACCTCAAAAAGCTGATTTTGCTGACCTGCAACCATAAAACTTTCTGCGACCTCACAAAACACAATATTTTATTTTGCACACTTAACCATAGCATTAGTACAACATAAAAAACCTATATCTAACTGTGCAAAACTTAACTCATTGAAATTCGTAATCTACACTAATCCTAAGTCCTAAACTACAGAAACTTACATAGTTTAAGTACTTAAAGAAGGGTCAGGTAAAGATTCATCCTTACCATTAGTTACATTACCTTCCTGACTACTTTCAGTGCTGACTATACCTCCTTGATCTGTGCCTTTATCAAATTTTACTTCATCTTTATTGCTACAACAACCTTTCTCTTTGTTTCCTACATTTTCATTCCTTCTTGCCTTGTTCCTAGGGTTAGGGTTATGATGATAACCTCCATTGTTCATTCTGCAAAATCTTGCTGAGTGTCCAAACTTTTTGCATATCTGACAAATGATTCCATTGTTTCCAAATCTCTGTCCTTGTTGGTTAATCTGTGACCTGCAATTTCTAGCAATATGTCCTACTTTGTTGCATCTAAAACATACTACCACTTTTCTTTGATTCATTTCTTCAATAGATTTCTTATCTGCATTGTTAGTATTCCCAATCATTCTATCATAATTATTCAAAATTACTTTAGGTCTTCTACATTCGTTAGCTCTGTGTCCAAAACTATGACAATTATAACAATGTCCATTAAGAGGTTTAAATTGCTTACCTGTGCAATCTCTCTTCATGTGCCCAATAGTATTACAAGAAAAACATCTACCTTTGAATTCTCTTTGCATTCCTTTAGATGATTCTTCCTATTTTGATTCTTCTTGCTTTGATTCTTCTTTCTCTCTAGGTGGTTCTTCTTTAGGTGGATCTTCCAATGTGTTCTCATCTAGCTTTATTTCCTCCACACTTTCAGATGTCTTTAGATCTGGCTTCTTACTTTCATGGATTGTTCTAAACATACTAAATCCAAATCCAGTCCTATCAAAGAATGGTTCTTCAAAAGAAATTTGTTTTCCAGTCTTATCACTATTTGAATATAGCCTTTCAAGTTGTTGGTTAGATTGAGTTAATTCACCTTTCACAATTTTATTATACTTCTCAAGTTCCACATACTACACTTTTACTTTTTTAGATTCAGATGTTTCCTTTTCAAGTCTTGACCTCAGATCTTCATTCTCAATTTTCAATTTTTCATTATCAGATCTCAAATTTCCATCTTTCATACTAAGCTTCAGATTTACTATCTTCAACTCATGCTCAAGGATCTCATTTTCTCTTTCTAATTCATCACAATCTTCAACAAGCATATCAGATTTCTTTTCAGATTTTAGATCTTCAATCTCACCTTTTAATTTGTCAATAGCATTCTTTGCATCTTCATATTTTCTTCTTAAGGAGTTTCTTTCATCAGTAAGCATATCAATCTGTTCAAGAGCTTCTTCAAGATTCTTCTGAAGTTGATCCATATCCATAGAGATCTTACTCAAGCTGCTAAGCTTTCCTTGAATGTTCCTTCTTCGAGTAATTGTGCTCTGATACCAATTGTTAGAAATAGGAAATACTGAGAGGGGGGGGTGAATCATTATTTCAGATATAACAGATTACTTTAGTGCATACAAAGATTATAAAGCTGATTAACAAACATAGCAGTCAATAGAAAGAACTCATAACACATGATATGTTCTCAAGGAAACCCTAGCCAAGGGAAAACCCCAGTGGGGATGGTACCCACAAAGATCACTAATAAAAAGTATCTTGTTAGGGATATTGGACCCTGTTAGGAGTCAATTTACAATATATACTAGATCTGTCCTAGTTAAAGGACTTTAGGCCTTGTTAGAAGCCTTAACCCTGTTAGGAGTTAGATTACAAAACCTGATCACCAGCTAAGCTCACTACCCAAACAGGTAATACAAAATGTTTCTAACTGTAATATGGTACTACTTACAACTTTGCATCAATAGCCTTTGGTGCTATCACAATATACAACTATTGCAAGTTATCTTTTCTTTCTTTTTACATATCACATCTATATTTTACATTACATTTCTTGTATGCCTAATATATGAGTTATTAGAGCTAATAAATTTACATGGTCCACTTCCAAAATCTTTATCCAAGAGTAAACATCTAGGATGTCATCCCTTCATAATGTTAAGTCATTATTTTGACAAGCAAAAATAATCCCTTAACTCTTTCGCTAATACTGTCTCCAAAACTGTTCTGTCTACAAAAACTGTCTTCGGTAAACTTTGAATAACTTTGTCCGTACTACTCCAAACTTTATGCGCACTAAGATGGGGTATCCTCATATTCTGTAGAAGCTTTAGTTAACTGCATAAACAAAAATATTGCTCCAGTGGACATCACCAACTAAATCTTCATTGGGTGCTCTGTCAGGATCACTGTATCCATACTTAGACAATTTCTTCCTTCAACTTGCCATACTTGCATTCCAGATTCTACGCTCTCAATAGAGATCATATGTTGCCATAATGACAACATCTATGCATCCACATAAGCCAAATTGCCAACATCTATATGCTTTGCTTTTTAAAGAATATCCAAGAAATATTCCTTCATCACTTCTAGGATCAAACTTTCGTATATCATCATCTCTCTTTATATAACATTTACTTCCAAAAATTCTAAAATACTTAACTGAGGGTGTATGTCCAAACCATAATTCATAAGGTTTCTTGTTTGTATCTACTCTGATTTGTACTCTGTTCATAGTGTATACTGTTGTGTTCACTGCTTCTCTCCAAAAAGTCTTAGCCAAATCATTTTCAAACAACATAGCTCTTGCTACTTCAATTATTGACCTGTTCCTTCTTTCTACAATACCATTTTGTTCTGGTGTTCTAGGGGCTGAAAGTTGTCTCTTAATACCATTCACTTCACAAAAAGTGTTAAACTCTCTAGATGTAAATTCACCACCTCTATCAGATCTTAGACACTTAATCTTCATTCCAGATTCATTCTCAATTTTGCTTTTCACGATCTTAAATTTATCAAATGCTTCAAATTTTTCTTTAAAAAATGCAATCCACATCATTCTTGTAAAATCATCAGTAAGAATCATAAAATACCTTTCTCCATAGAATCCTCTAGTCCTAGTAGGACCACTCAAGTCTGTATGAACAATCTCCAGCTTCTCTGTTGATGTGAACTTCTTGTTGGGAAATGAACTCCTTTTCTGCTTTGCCATCATACATTCTTTGCAAATCATGTTAGTAGGTTTCATAATTCTAGGTAAATCTCTTACCACAAGTGTAGTGCTCACCTTGACAATATTATCAAAGTTTATATGACAAAACCTTTTATGCCATAACCAACTATCATCAATTCTAGTTATCAAACATGTCATCTCAGTAGGATTCAACTGAAATACATTACCTTTGGTTCTGGATCCTTTTCCAATCAGATTTCCATCTTTATCTTTTATCACAAAAGTTTTTTCAGTAAACCAAACTTGATAACCCTTATCAGCCAATTGTCCAATGCTTAGTAGATTGTGTCTCAATCCATCAACAAAGTAAACATCATCAATGTTAGTCTTTCCATCAAGAGTAATAGATCCTATACCCTTAATCAAACAAGGTGCATTGTTACCAACCTAACAATTCCTCCATCATAATTATCTAACTTAAAAAACTTTCTTTTATCTCCAGTCATATGATGTGAACAACCACTGTCTATAATCCAATCAGATTTCTTTTCAACTTGTGAAACTAATGATTTTTCTTCCCTTTTATCAGATTCAGATTTTTCTTCTTTAATTGCTACAAATCCTATTTCCTCAAAGTTATCATTATCACTGTCACTTAAATGTCTTTCAATTCCTGCTTCAAGATCTTCATCATTTGCATAATAACATTCTTTAGATCTCCTAGGTTTAAAGTTGCTTCTATACTTATTAACTCTTTTAGGACATTTAGATGCAAAATGACCATATTCTTGACAAGTCCAACATTTAAAGATTTTCTTACCATCTGGTTCTCTTTTTACAAGTAATGCAATACCTTCTTCAATCTTCTTATCTTCCTCAGATCTGCTACTGCTGGCATAATCTCCATTCACACTAGTACTTCTTGTAGGTCTAATGTTAAGAGCACTGAATGCTGTTTCCATTCTAGGTAGCTCTCCTGATAATCTCAAGTTCATCTCTGCTATTTCTAATCTTCCAAGAAGAGTCTCTCTTGAAAAGTTTGATGTACAAGGTATCACTTGTTCAATCATCTGTGTTGTCTGCTTGAATACTGGTGTCAAAGTTCTCAGAATTTTCCATATCACTTCATTCTCTGTCTTATCACCTCCACAAGACTTTATTCCTATTATAATTTCAGACATCCTACCAATATAGCTTCTAATAGATTCATCTTCCATCATTTTGATATCTTCAAATGCACAAATCCAATTATGTAATCTAGCCTTCTTTGCATGCTCATCACCTTGAAAAGTAGAATGTAAAGCTTTCCAAATTGCATGAGATGTTTTCAAATATCTTACCTGACTATATTCATTCTCCGGTAGTGCTGAAAAAAGTGCTTCTCTTGCAAGTATGTTACACATGAATAGATCTAGTTCATCTTTAGTTCCTGCCTCTAGATTGTCTTCCTCAATGATAGTCTTCTTATTCTTTGTAATCAACCAATAACTTGGTCCTAAACATAATAGATGAGTCTTCATCTTTTCTTTCTAGCTGTCAAAATTTACTCCATCAAACTTAGGGCTTTCTTTTCTAAAATTCACCATGGATCTCCTTAAGTTGTTAAACTTTTCTTTCAAGGACCTGCTGCTCTGATACCAATTGTTAGAAAGTAAAGATCCCCAAGATAACTGAGAGGGGGGGGGGTGAATCAGTTATCAGATAATTTAACCATTCAACTTCTTTAAACAATATAATCAATGTGCTAATCAACCATAGAAAGATAACCATACACAATTGCACAATAACACAAGATATGTTGACTAGGGAACCTCTTGAAAAGAGTAAACCCCGGTGGGAATGATGCCCACAAAATGATGCACTAATATGAAAGTTCCTTGTTAGAGGATGGACCCTGTTAAGAGTCTTATGAAATACATTTAGTACATACAAATCCCTATTAGGAGATTTTGAATCCTTGTTAAAAGATTCTAACCCGGTTAAGAGTTTATGGAAGAGAGAAGGACCCACTACCCAAACAGCTTCAAGGCAAGATCTCTGAACCCACTATCCAAAAGATCTTAGAATTATTCAATAGAATAATATGAAATATATTACATCCTTCACACTATGCCAAAACTACACTCTCTGCTACAAGAGATCACAATTCCAGATCTCTATACTCACAAGTATTCCTTCATCACTGAATTAGCTCTTTTCTTCACTTCATGCATATATTCGCATCTCAACCTTTTTCTTTACATAGTTCATTTTAAAACAAGGAAAACATTCCTTCTTATATACCAAACTCAAATAATTACAAATGAGTCAGTCCTCAATTACAAAATAATAAATTCTACACGCTACACACAAAATTTCACATAAAACTGTCGGCTTCCAGATACTGTAACTTTCTCCAAACATATCTTCAAAGTTTGCATTTTGAACCACATCATCATTGATGAGTCTTCAACATCCCTTTAATTATGCAAAATCAGATTCCATTCCAGCTAAGAGATATCCTCCGATTTCACAAAATCACTTCATAGAAACACTGTCTAAACACTGCTTTCACCAAAATGCTCATAACTCTCACAAATGAATGAATTTCTTTTTGCATTGTTAACCATAGGTTAATAAAACACCAAAGAACATACCATAAAATACGTAAAAGCCAATCTATAATACAACATGTGCACAAAACAAAACTATACCTACTTTCCTGCTAATATCCAGAATATCACTATGTTGACATCAATGACAATCCAGGTCATGAATGCAACAACAAATGCTACAGAATGACTGCATTCATTCCTAACATGATCGAGGTAAACCATTTTTGGTGATAATAATGTTTTGTATTGAGGTAATTATGGAGGTGCTTACACATCCATATTGTTATCATTGATCCCTATGTAAAACCTAGAGCCAATCAGAAAATTGTATAGTTTAGGCGGCAATAGGAAAATATCTGAACTGTAGATCTTGTAACGGTAAAATGTTTTTATTACTATATAAGGGAAAGATCTAGATCAGAGAAATGTGTGAATAGAAGAGAAAAGGAGACATTGAGATCAAGTGAATACTGTGAGTATGAGGAAATGATCAGGAGAAGTATTCAGATAGAGTTCAGTGTCCAAGAAAAGCAATGAAAGGATAGAATCAAGAAAGATCAGATAGAAGAGATCACAATCATACAGTAAAGAGAAGATCTATAATTAGCATATTAGTGCAAACTGAAAGATCAGATACTGAGACATTTTGACCAGTGTATTAGGGTAAATCTCTTAACCGAGTAGTCTTAGCAAACTTTTGTAAATCTCTTTACCGAGTGCTTACTTTATTGTAAGTTTGTAAATCCTTTAACAAGGTAGATTGTATAAGTCTCTTAAGATTTTAACAAAGTAGACCTCTCATAGGGAAGATCATGCTTTGATCACAATTTGTAGCCCTAATAGGCAAAATTTATTATCTGGAGTAGTGAAGATTTGTGGGTGTCATCCCCACCCTAGTTTTACCTTTCAAGGGTTTCTGGGTTACCAAAATCTATTGTGTTATGTGTGATTTCATGTATGATACTTAACAAAATATGTTACTTAGATTGTTCAAGTTTTTCTCAAATGATACATAAAGTTCTAATAGATTAAAAGGATAGAAGTTAGTAATTTCTAATTCACCCCCCCCTCTCAGTACTACTTTCCCATTTACATTTCCAAAAATTGGTATCAGAGCTTAAGGTTTCTCATAGGGAAGTCTAACCACTTGAGGAAAAGATCTTAAAGATGGAAGTTTACAAACTATGAAAAGTCATAGAGAATCAAAAGATTGAAGTTCAACTAGCATTATAATAGCTGGAAGTAGCCAGAGGGGAACTAAAGAAATATTTGAGAAATAGATGAGAAATTGCTATCCAACAAAGTGAGACGCAGTACAAGGAAGAAGACATCACTAGAATATTTGATACTGGTAGTTCTACAGAAAATGACAAAGCCATGAAAGAACTAATGGAGAAAAACACCATACTAAATCATGAAATCAGGACTCTAAATAGAGAACAGGAAATTCAATCTGTCAGACTTTGTGAAGTATTGGAGTAGAAAAAGAAAGCTAAAGATGATAAGGCAATGGATGAAGAAGATAAAATACAAATGGCAATAAGGCTAGATGAAAGAACTAGTGACATGCAAAGGTTGTCTAATAATCAACTAGATATGGTAAATCAACTATTGCTAGCCAACCAAGAATTGGGTAGGAAAGACTTGGAGAACAATCAACTAAAATATGAAAATGATCAGCTGAAACATGAGTTGAGAATTGAGAAAGAAATCAATGAAAGGATGAACAAACCTAATGAAGCTGCAAAATATTTTATAGAACTGTTAAGGTCACCTAGGAGATCTGGTGATAGATCTAGACTTGGACTGAATGGAAATTTATCTACTAAAGAAGGAGAGTCATCAAAGAATGGAGAATAGAAGATTGCTAAACCAAAGAACAAAAAGCCCACATGTCATCATTGTGGGAAGCTAGGACATATAGCCAACATATGCAGAAGAAAACATCATAAGTCTAATTCTAAACCTAAGTTTAATGGAAATTTTTTTAACTACAAGAAGCATGGACATCAAACACATGAATGTAGATCTAAAGCCAACAATTCATCCACCTCACCCAAGTTTCAAGGAAGTTGTTTTGATTGTCAGAAATATGGACACAAAGCATTTGAATGCAGATTTAGACCAAGGTGGTCACCTAATGAGAAAACAAAACTAGTCACCAAGCGCAATAGTTACAATTGGGATTACAACACATGGTACAATTGCCATTATTGTGGTAAGTATGGACATATTGGAGAAAATTGCATGAAGACTCATTTTAGAGGCAAATCTAAAAGCTGGATGAATGGAAGCATGGTCTATTATAAATGTAATAAGGTCGGTCACTTAAAGAGAGATTACAGATCACCTATGTCGAGCAACGTTAACAACCAGATGAGGATATCTGTGAAAAATTGAGGAACCGGATGGAAAAGACATGGAGGAAGAAAGAAGAAGGAACAACAAGTGAAGCAAGCACATCTAAGGTCACCCAATCTGATGGATCAGGTGATCACACTTCTTCCAACTAAGCATGAAAGGTATGTTTGGAACTGATTCTTGCAAAGCCTTACTTTACATCAGTTCATAACATAGAATCGAGAAAAAGTCCATATCTGCATAGATTAAGATGCATTAGGACATATCTGAGAAAAATAGAAAATTTCATTTTGATGTTGAGCATTAGTGTCATGACCAAGCTAACAATGGCTGCCGAGCACTTGTTATTGCCAAAATGCTATGCCGAGCTATATCAGAATGGTTACATCGATCGAGCTTGTGTTTAACTAAGTTTAACATGAGTATTGCTGAGACAACTGTATTTCACCTAAAATCTGTACGAAGCATTTATGAGGCCCTAATCCTATTTTTTTTTAGATTCTATAAAGCAGAAAGTTGCCATTAATTTCATTTCACCTGGCTATTTGAGACTTTAGAGCAATTCAGAATTTGTGCAACTCGATCAAGTAAAGTGATTCTGAATCCTCTCAGCGTGCCATTAGCAAAATTCATCTACAAGGTTAATTGACAAAAAGGTACCTTACTGAGCAATTATTTTATTTTTGAAAATTACAATTTGAAATGGCATCATCTTCATCTGCACCAGTCAAGAAACAGGGAATGGAAGTTTTCAATGTACAACTTGTAAGGAATGAAGTTTGAAAACTGAGGGTATTCAAGGCAATATCTGAAAGTGTGATCAAAGGAGATTTGAACGGAGCCCTATCTTTGATTCCAAAAAATGTGTTAATGATGAATGACATTAGGTCTTGCTATATGTGCAAAATTGGAGAAATTGGTGACTATGAGATCAGGGAAGCATATGATAAATTATCTGTCAACGGAGTGCTGAAGCTGGAGCATAAGTTTGTTGCCGACCAAGGGTTAGTACATGCCCAAAATTTTCCACAAAATTTCAAAGTAGAATGGATAAAGATTGTGTTGGGTCAAGTGCATGACATGCAATTATGGCTAGAAGATGGATCAGTGAAGATTACAAAGGAAATGATACATGATGTCACTGGTTACCCTACCATTGACAAAAAGAGAATGATGAAATGTGAAGGAAAAGAGGATATTCAAGAGAACACACAAGTAGTCTGGAAAAAACATGAAATGATAATTTCCACCATCACTGATCTAGAAATTGACTTCACTGTTAGAGTTATCTCGCATAAGTTTTACCAATCTAGTCAGTTGGACAACATCCCCTGTATGGCAGTGGACCAAGCTTGGAAGATAATAAAGAAAGGGCACACATATGAGCTTGCCGAGCTCCAGCTGACTCAACTTGCTGAGAACTTGAACTCCATCAGGACAACAAAGAACTCTATGTGTAAGTTTAGTTCCTTGCTGACCTATATATTCTTTTATGTCAAAAAGTGTTTTCCTACACATGGTGATGTGAAATGGGATAAGAAGAAACCCATTACTATTCAGATAAATGATTTCATAAATAAGGTTGGTGATGATTTTGAAGGGATAATGGACAATTATTTCATTGAGTTTAAGAAGAAGATGAGGAATAGGACTAGAGTCCCTATGTCTCTGATTGAGAAATATAGTAAAGACATATGTTTTCTAGTAGACAAAGACTTTACCTATGCATAGGCAGTCCTACCTAGGGTTTCATGGTTGATGCCACTACCCTATGAACTCAATATTGATGAAGCTACTACTACAATCATAGCCCTCCTAGCTGAGGAAGTTGATAACAAGACTCCTTAATTTGGTACATTTGAAGAGGCCAAATCCAAGATCTCTTTGGGATTATTGGCTGCCACCACTGAGAGAAGAAGAAAGAAAATAGTAAAGAATCTGGAAGAATATGTTAAAGAATCTGGCAAAGATGCCCCACTAGAGTTAACCCAAGGGTTAGGAGAAGATGAGAAGAGTGCAACTAGTGGTAGTGAGACAGAAGAAGAAGAAGAAAAGAAACCAATAATTGCTGAGTCCCCACCTAAAAGAAGAGTGTTGAAATGAAAAGTGTCAGTGACACCATCACTTAGACCTCGGCCAAGAAGGACTACTACTGAGACTCCAAAGAAGACTCCTACATTTGCAAAGCAAAAATATGCTCAACCCAAGGCAGTGCCAACCAAGGTTATGAAGAAGCCGAGATGGAAACTTGTTCTAATAGAAGATGATGAAGAAACATAAAGTGATGAAGAAATAAAGGGAAGGCAACACAACAGGGTTCACATCAACTCACTATCAATGAATTATGTAGTAAGATTACTAGCATAGCTGCAGTTGATGAAGTGAAGAGATTAAAGTTTGGACTGCTAAGTATTGGAGATAAAGAAAAAGTTGAGGATGATATTCTTAAAATGTTATGCACTTTCAAGATGTTGCCAATTGAAATTGAAAAAAAGATTCCAAAGGAATTGTGCAACAGAGTCACACAAAAGTGGGAGTATACTTTACAAACCAAGAAGGAAATAAGAGAGAGTACATTAGCACAAATTGAATCCACTCTCACTCTTGCAAATATCAAAAAGATAATTAATGAATACAGAGGCAAGTTTGATCCTAAACTTAGAGCCTATCTTATCCTTCAACAAAATATTGAAGATGTTGTTCAAGAAAGTTTGAAAATTTGGAAGGTAGTGTTTGGTTTGTTACCCACCCCGGTAGAAGACAAGGATGAAGGAAAGAATGAAGGTACAGTTGCTACCACTTCAATAGTTGTTGAACCTGACATCAAGCAAATTAAAATGGAGACTGATACTCCTAAGGAAGTGAAATCACAAGATACTTTTGAGGTTCATATCATTGATATACCGGAGAAGAGCCCCATTAAGACCTTGTTCTTAACTGAGGATGATTTCAAGAACACAACAACAACTGGAACACCCCTACCAAGTAGTAACACTATACTATTGCAAGTCAAGGATTAGCCCACCATCACAAGCACACAATCTACCATTGATAATCCTACTATACCTAGAGTTGCTACTGTTGATGAGTTAGTCGGTACAAGTCTTACTAAGGAACCAATCAAGTCGGTACCACTAACTCACTCTGCCAAGGAAGAAGTTAAAGCAGAAGATAAAATTTAGAATCTTTCTAAGGAAAAACACAACACATATGCACATGCAATAAAATTAGATGAACAAGCTGTTCAACCTCATGATGAGGAAAAGGAGAAAGAAGAAGGAAATAATAGAGTAAAATTCATTGAAGAACAAGCAGCGAAGGAACAAGAGGCAATCAAAGCTCTTGTACATCTTTTGAGTGGAAGCACCCCATCGAGAGCACCAAAGGAAAAAGATGAGGTAACAATTGATGAAGAAATTGTTATTCCTAAATTGGATACTGATAACCTTTCTTTTGAGCAGCTATAGATAATGAAAGATTTGCTGAAAAGGAAAAGTAGACAAACAGAACTCCGAAGGGAGCATCAACAAAAATAGGTTCTTCATGAAATTAAGGACATATTTAATGAAATATATGACCTATCAGATGTAAATAGTTCCACTCCTATATTGGAACAACTTGTACACATTGTTCAGAAAGTCAATAATGAAGTTACTTGTGCCAGTGATAAGCTATTTTAATGGTCTGAATGTAGATTTGAGACAAAAATGCTGGATAAGATATTTGCTAAGATCGCAGTTAAACAAGTTGAGTTGTCAAATTTGGTAAAAGAGACCAAGCATTTACTTGTGGACGGACAATCTCTACTGGCCAAGCTATGCAATGTTGAACTATTCATAGATGAGAAACAACGCTTGCTTGAGACTCTCAAGAAAGAGATCCAAGCTACAAGTTAGTCCCTGACTTTGGATGCTAGCACCAGTGCTAGACATTATGTTAAAGTAATGTAGACATAGGGTAAGTTAGCCGAGCTGATGGAAAATGATGGCAAGATTCATTCTCACCTACTCTCTATTCAAACTATTCTTACACCACATTTGGAGGCTATACAGAGAAAATTAGCTAAGGCTAACACATTGATCTAGAGTGATTCACATTTGTCTACAGCCAAAGGTCTCATCAGTCTAGCTGCTGATTTAGAAGTACAAACTAAAGTGTTAAATCTCACTTCAATTGCATGGATAGATGCATTATACATGATCACAGTGCTACACAGACCTTTTCTGGAGAGAATTTGTAACTTACCTATTGATGAAGAAATTAGTCGTGTCAAAAACAAGGGTGAATTATCATGACATGAGTGTGAACAGGGACAAGTAATACAATTTTGAATATGTATATATATCTCAGGGGGAGTATTAGGCTAATAAAAACATATTTTTGCAATTGTATGTCATGAAAAAGTT
This sequence comes from Chamaecyparis obtusa, assembly GCA_027943335.1. NCBI lineage: Eukaryota > Viridiplantae > Streptophyta > Pinopsida > Cupressales > Cupressaceae > Chamaecyparis > Chamaecyparis obtusa. Next base: position 289,723 of record BSBK01004699.1, on the reverse strand, counting down.
TTTTTTCCACTAATGTCAAAGGGGGAGATTGTAGATCTCTATAATTTTGTTGACTATTAGTGTCTTACACTTAGTCATATATCTAGGTAATGATGGTTGGTCATCACTATGACCGAGTCATTTTGTAAAGGCTGAGTTTTGTATTGTATACTTACCAAGCAGTAGTACTACCGAGTAAAGTTATGGTCACATTATGTTTGTAATATACCGAGTGTATAACCAATGCTGAGTCACATATATCAATGATTACTGAGTAATAGATAAGTTCAACCGATGCTGAGTATAGTTGATGCTGAGTGCCAGGAATAACTTTTGCCGAGTTAGCCAGAATTGGCATACAAGTCTGGAATGGCACAATGATCGAGGTAAACCATTTTTGGTGATAATAATGTTTTTTATTGAGGTAATTACAGAGGTGATTACACATCCATATTGTTATCATTGATCCCTATGTAAAACCTAGAACCAATCAGAAAATTGTATAGTTTAGGTGGCAATAGGAAAATATCTGAACCATAGATCTTGTAACGGTAAAATGTTTTTATTACTATATAAGGGAATGATCTAGATTAGAGAACTATGTGAATAGAAGAGAAAAGGAGACATTGAGATCAAGTGAATACTATGAGTATGAGGAAATGATCAAGAGAAGTATTCAGACAAAGTTCAGTGTCCGAGCAAAACAGTGAAAGGATAGAATCAAGAAAGATCAGATAGAAGAGATCACAATCATATAGTAAAGAGAAGATCTATAATCAACATATCAGTGCAAACTGAAAGATCAGATACTGAGACATTTTGACCAGTGTATCAGGGTAAATCTCTTAACCGAGTAGTCTTAGAAAACTTTTGTAAATCTCTTTACCGAGTGCTTACTTTATTGTAAGTTTGTAAATCCTTTAACAAGGTAGACTATATAAGTCTCTTAAGCTTTTAACAGAGTAGACCTCTCATAGGGTAGATCACGCTTTGATCACAATTTGTAGCCCTAATAGGAAAAATTTATTATCTACAGTAGTGAAGATTTGTGGGTGTCATCCCCACCCCAGTTTTACCTTTCAAGGGTTTTTGGGTTACCAAAATCTATTGTGTTATGTGTGATTTCATGTATGCTGCTCAACAATTTATGTTACTTAGATTGTTCAAGTTTTTCTCAAATGATACATAAAGTTCTAACAGATTAAAAGGATAGAAGTCAGTAATTTCTGATTCACCCCCCCCTCTCAGTACTACTTTCCCATTTACATTTCCAACAATTTTAGCTCAGTAAAAGTTGTTCGCCTTGATATATATGTCATTTCAAACTTTTATGTAAACTCTGGATTATTTGCTAAAATTTGTGTCTCTACATCAGTCTAATACTGATGTTTAGTAATCTTGTGTGCTCGGTAAACACTATACTCGGTAGGTGTTCACTCAAGTCTGTGCTCAGTTACTATACTTGTAGTTATGATTGATTGAACTATTTTCTTTGGTTATCGACTATATGTATAATAATAATGAGAACTCTTAATGCAATTAGGAGTAACATTCTCCCCCATTGGCATTAGTGTAATACCTCCTGTAGTTGCTACTGTTGCTGAGACTATGATTTAGTTGATACTATTTTACTTTAGTTGATTAGACTAGACATATGTTATATTTATATTGTGGTGTGTTATTTGATGATTATGCTTTGGAGGTTAATTATCATGTTTAGATCTGAACCAAAAACATTATGTAATGGTTAATTTAAGTAATTATGGATTTTATATGATGTTTCAATGCATGTATTAATTGATGTAATTTAGTTGATTATTTTTATATGATTCTTACCCCATACCCGCATGTGTATAGTATCATGTTTATTACTTTGTATGCTTTCTTTTCTATTTGAGGTGCCTATCTGGTAGAGGAGGAGGCGTAGTTACCTACATTGAGTCGGGTCCACACATCCCAGCCATCCCTACCATTGTCTATTGTTATGTCTATATATGCACATGTACATGCAGTGGTTTTATGTAGGTTGCAGGTACCGGGCATCGACTTCCCTGGCTTGACAGGATGAGCGTGCCCTTATTATGTCTCAATGGCAGAGAAGGGGAGTTAGCACTAAGGCCGATTCCCTAGCCCAACCTAATCATCCTAGAATAACGGATGGAATCTTACTTGACTTACCTAATTCAAATTCGTTCGGGTAGAATGAATTCAATATATATTTTACCTGTTGAGCATGATATTGATCATAGGTGTTGTCCCATGTTGGTGTCATATTTTGACCTTGTGGATTCATGTCTGATTTCTGATAGCAATTTATATTATGTTGGTGTATTAGTAAATATAATGTTATTAGTATGGTATAGCATAATCAGATATATATGTTTTCACTAAGTCTTTTATAATAATAATATTATTAATTGTATATATATAGCAAGTAGACTATTATATTAGGATTTGATTAATAAGAGTTAGGATAATATCATGATTGTTTAAATTGTTATATTAATTTTAAATTCAAGTATTGAAAAAGTGGATGTTATTATAGTTAATACAATTTAGATTTTATGTATAGATATCTTAGTCATTGAATATGAATATTAGCTAATATTTCATTATCTTACGTTTAAGTTAATAAATATATATTAAATAATTAATTATCATAAAATAATTATTGAATGAATTAGTTTATGGTCATGTAATGGTTGATGTAGATTAGCTAATTGTTTCATGATCATGATAATTACATCGTCAATCTCAATTAAACATCTTGACGTTAAGTTGCAAACAAAAGAAAAAAAATGGTAAAAGGTTAATCTATTGATTAAGACTAACTTCCTAGGAGATTACTTTAGCTATTACGTTGCTATGATCATTTGTGGAAATTGAATCACATAACCTCTTTTATTGAAATTCGCCGAATATGATAATAGGATAAATTAGTGTGAGCAAAATTTACTTATTAATTGATCCTTGAAACTGTGTTTTCTTTATGAAATGTTATCTTCCTGTGTTATGATGTTCTCTTACTGTGTAAATTGTACGTGCATGTGAATTATATTATTGATGTAGTCAATCTGCATATGGGATAGATGACCAATTAGGGGGTGAAATCCAAAGGCCCGGTATATGTTGTGGATATTAGTTATCTATGTTGTTGAATGTTTTATGATGCATTGTGGAATTCTATTTTCTATTACTTGATGGAGAAAGTGTAAATGTGAGATCATGGTTGGGATATCTATTTGATATTTTTGATTATTACCTCCTATTGGATTAATTTGAGTTAGTGGCCAAGTGAGTAAATGTTTTGATTTGTAAGTATGATTTATTTGGTTATCTGTTTATTGGGGCTTATATTGATCTATGTGGCCACAAACCAGGATGGGTGTTGATTGAAAACTAGGGTAGGTTATCTAGATGTGATGTAGGGGGTGGCTTGCAATGGATCACCAAGGCCCACAAGTGGCTGACGGATCATCCATTGTCAAGTTTCTTAATTCCAGTGATAGCATTATAAAAAAAAATTGATCTAGATAGGAGAACATTAAAAAGATAGTTTGAGATACCTCGCCCATGCCTTGAGTGCTAGTATAGACTAAGGATGGATGCGGGAAGATGCTAGATGCATCATCGATATTCTTGTCTTCATGAGAGATATTGATGCCACATATGATCACTTGAGTGCCATCGGTTTAGTGAGGAACCTTCAGGACTAAACTCAAGGGTGGATCTACGTGATGATGCCTTCCTACTCACACCGTAGATATCCTATGTAGGTTAGTGCCTCTGGTAACTTGTATACCCTCTTGTTCTAGAGATATCTTTCTAGGTGGTGATTGGGATTGGTCCTTAGTATGTGCGTGGGCCTAGTGTTATCTCCCTGGCATGGAGGGGTGGACCTCTAGGTTCCACATGGTTGGGAGGTAGTGTACTTCTCCATTGAGACTTTTACGGGTATCCTTCATCACCTGATTGTTACTTGGATCAGATTACCACCATTGTTGTAGATTCATGTATCAGATGACAAATGTTATTATCTTGTACTTGTAGGAGATTTATTTGATTATTATTGATCCCTGCGAGGATCCAGGATACATTTGATAAATGTAATTGTATTAAATATCACCACATACCCTACAACATGTGTAGTGGATGTAGGTGATTATATGATGTAATGTAGTTTGATTTAGAGAAATGAACTTTCTTTTAGTATGTACTTAACTATTCTTTAGCATTGGATTATGTTAGCGTAGTGTTTATTAGACAACGTAATTCTACGTTAGAGACCCTTGGGAATGAAAATGAGAAGATGTGTTCATTCAATACTCATGTATGTAGAACAATATGATGCTTTGTTCAATGTGCTTGATAACCTTAGTAAACAAAAAAAAAAATTGTTGCATAACTTAGCATAGCTTTTGGTGTTTATCTCTTGGGTCCCCTGGTGGGGTGTTACATCTGGTATCAGAGCATGAGTTCTACACTGGGAACTTTGGGAATAATATGTGCACCCATTAGGTCTTATTAGGTAAACATGTTAAAACCAAACTTAGACATCAAAACAACTTGTTTGTGGAAATCTTTAACTCTCACGAAAACTTAAACCGAAACAAAACTTGCTTTAAACTATGTTCTTGTTGTTGCGTTATGGTTTCAAATGTGACATACTTAATATATATATGCTTAAATGTTTTGTCCTAATGCTATGGTTGCAGGAAACATGCCTCCTGTGACTAGAGCCCATGGGTTAGGTAGAGGTAGAGGTAGAGGTAGAGTGGACACGCCCTCTTTCTCAGTTGATCAGGATAGTGCACAGAGCCATAGTAGAATTCAAAGTGATAGTAGCCAGGATGGTACAGAGGAATTAGACACTAGAAAAATTTTACAGGCCATTCTTGAGAGGTTTCCACCTTTGCAGAATAGAGGTAATCAAGGAGATCAAGTCAAAGAGAGGGAGAGGACTCCCCTTAGATAGGTTGTACCAATAGAGTATGATGTTGCTATGGAAAGTCAAATGAAGGACCTGTTTAGAATGCCAAAACTTCCATTTGATGGCATAGGTACCGGGTTTGAGGTGGATACATGGCTCATTGGTTTAGATAGGTACTTCTCCATGTACCCATTTGCTAGCAATGTAAAAGCTAGATATGCTATCATGCAATTGACAGATTCAACATCATCATGGTGGAGGACAGAAGAGAGTAAATTGGGAATCACCATAGATACAGTTACATGGGAGTTGTTCCTTGAGAGCTTTAGAGATCGGTTTTTATCAGATCAGTGGAAACAGGATCGTGCGGATGAGTATCATTACCTGAGATAGAGGAATATGACCATACAAGAGTATGAGTGGAAGTTCTTTGAGCTGAAACAGTATGTTGGTTATAGTAGTGAATCACCCCTCATGATTCAACATTTTATTAGGGGGCTTAATGCCCATATTGGAGGGGAAGTGAAGGTCTTAGAACCCAAGACCCTTAGAGAAGCAATAACAAAAGCTATACTCACAGAGAAGAAATTTCAAGGCAAGCATGGTGGGCAGACAAGTGGTGGTGGCACATCGGATTTCAAGGGTAAATAGTCACAAGGTAACACCAGTTTCAAGAAACCATCACACTTCTCCAAAGGTAATCAAAATCAAAGTTAGCAGAGTTCAAAACCCCATGATTAGAGTGGTACAGCTTCCAATTATAGAAAGTTTCATAATAGTCAGCACTTCAAGCGTAACTAGCCTTCTCAGCCCACACAGTCAGTGCAGAGCTCACATCTGGGTAGTGGTAGAGGCAGTTTCCATTAGTCCAGTGCACCCTCAGTAGATAGGGGATATGGTAGAGGCATAGGTTGTTTCACATGTGGACAGTTTGGGCACATTGCAGTCAATTTCCCGCAATGTGGTTCATAGTATTCAGGGCAGAGACCCGCACCATTTGAGCCTACGATTGGGGATTCAGGTAGATCTCACAGAGTGTTTGCAGCAATAGACCACCATCAGGCAGAGCACCAAGGCATAGTTATTGAGTCATTAGGTGCTATCCAAGGTATTGATGTTTCTATATTATTTGATTCTGGATCTACGGATTCTTTTATATCTCCATTTGTAGTAGAGAGATGTGGACTAGTGGCAGTAAAGCAAGGCATAGGTTGGAAAGTGGAGCTAGCTTCAGGGGAAAAGGTGAACAAAAACACCTTAGACCGCCATTGTTGGGTAGATTTGGGTAGCATTAGCACTTTAGTTGATCTTCACATAATTCCATTGGGGTCATATGATGTTGTTTTAGGCATGGATTGGTTGGAATCCCATGGAGTTACTATTGATTGTAGATAGAAGATCATTAAATGTAGGGATGATCGGGGTAAAAACATTGAGATTAGAGGCATTCAGCATCCTATTTCTCTTCGTATGATTTCTGCCATGCAGATGAAGTGAAGCATGAGAAAAGGATGCCAAGTGTTTGCAGTGTCTTTGAGGGAGTTTGAGGATGAGGATGATGAGAAGAAGTCCCTTGATCACCTTGTGCTACAGGAATTCATTGATGTCTTTCCAGATGAGATCCTAGGTATGCCACCTAAGTGGAATATCAATTTTTGTATTGATCTTATTCCAGGAGCAGAGCCTATATCTAGAGCTCCATATAGGATGACTACACAGGAGCTGAGTGAGTTGAAGCTGCAATTGGAAGAATTATTGGCTAAGGGATGTATCAAGCCTAGTGTTTCACCTTGGGGAGCACCAATTCTCTTTATCAAAAAGGATGGTTCTTTAAGACTATGCATTGATTACAGACAGTTGAACAAAGTAACAGTCAAGAATAGGTATCCTTTGGCATGGATTGATGATCTCTTTGATCAGGTGAAAGGTGCAAGGGTGTTCTCTAAAATAGATCTCAAGTCAGGTTATCATCAGTTGTGCATTAGAGAGGAGGACATCCACAAGATAGCTTTCTGGACACGCTATGGTCACTATGAGTTCATAGTGGTACCATTTGGCTTGACGAATGCTCCATCTGTATTCATGAGTTTGATGAATGGAGTATTTTGTAAGTATCTTGATCACTTTGTTGTTGTCTTCTTGGATGATATTTTGGTTTATTCTAAATCCATGGAGGAACACAAAGAGCACCTTCAGTTGGTATTGCAGTGCCTTAGAGAGAATCAGTTGTATGCTAATCCAGTCAAGTGTGAATTCTTCAAGTCAGAGATTCAGTACTTGGGCCACGTGATCTTGGGTGATGGTATTTTAGTGGATCCTGCAAAGATTTAGGCTATAGTTGATTGGCCAGCACCTACAAATGTGTAAGAGGTTCACAGTTTTATGGGTTTAGCAGGATATTATCGTAAGTTCATAGAGAACTTCTCTAGAGTTGCTTATCCCATCACCTCATTGCAGAGAAAGGGAAAGAAGTTCATTTGGTCTGAGAAGTGTGAAGAGGCATTCAGAACCCTCAAGCATAAGTTGACTAGTGCACCTATTCTTTCAGTAGCTGATCCCATAGGTGATTTTATGGTTTGTACAGATGCTTCGTTGGAGGGTATTGGAGCAGTCCTCATGCAGGGAGGACGGGTGATTGCTTATGAGTCTCACAAAATCAAGGATCATGAGTTAAACTATCCCACACATGATCTTGAGCTAGTAGCGGTAGTCCATGCTTTGGTCTAATGGAGAAAATTTTTATTGGGACATCGATTTGAGCTTCATACTGATCATCGTAGTCTACAGTATATTTTCACTCAGCCTAATCTAAATGCTAGATAGAGGAGATGGATGGAGTTCCTTTGTGAGTATGATTTTGAGGTTAAGTATATCCAGGGGAAAGATAATGTGGTAGCTAATGCTCTGAGTAGGAAGAGGTGAGTTGTAGCTGTGACTACACTTGGTGTAGATTTGAGGAGTAGAATCTTGCAGGCACTTCCTTGAGATACTTTTTATCAGGAGGTGAAGGCAGAGATTGAGTCTAGGAGACCTCTAGTAGGTAGATTTGAAGGGTATGTGTTGGAGTCTAATGGTTTGTTGCATCATGCGAGCCGGATCTATGTACCACCATTGATGTAATTTAGTTGATTATTTGTATATGGTACTTACCCCATACCCGCATGTGTATAGTATCATGTTTATTACTTTGTATGCTTTCTTTTCTATTTGACGTGCCTATCTGGTAGAGGAGGAGGCGTAGTTACCTGCATTGAGTCGGGTCCACACATCCCAGCCATCCCTACCATTATCTATTGTTATGTCTATATATGTACATGTACATGCAGTGGTTTTATGTAGGTTGTAGGTACCGGGCATTGACTTCCCTGGCTTGACAAGATGAGCGTGCCCTTATTATGTCTCAATGGCGGAGAAGGGGAGTTAGCACTCAGGCCAATTCCCTAGCCCAACCTAGTCATCCTCAAATAACGGATGGAATCTTACTTGAATTACCTAATTTGAATTCATTCAAGTAGAACGAATTTGATATATATTTTACCTGTTGAACATGATATTGATCATAGGTGTTGTCCCATGTTGGTGTCGTATTTTGACCTTGTGGATTCATGTCTGATTTCTGATAGCAATTTATATTATGTTGGTGTATTAGTAAATATAATGTTATTAGTATGGTATAGCATAATCAGATATATATGTTTTCACTAAGTCATTTATAATAATAATATTATTAATTGTATATATATTAATTATATATATATATGTTTATATATGTTTATATAGATACAACTTATCATGTAATTTTGAAATATTAGAGTGATATGACCTAATTCATAAGAGGAAATAAAATGAAAAGAAATTTATAATTTAAAAATTGATATATTTTATTCCCATAAATGGGAGGTTGACTTGAATAGTAGGGGGAAAATAATAAAATATTTCTTCCCCACTTTTTCAAACCAATTTTAGAGGAAGACTTGTGATTACTTTGGATATGCAAAATTTAGAGGAGAAAATAGGGAGAGAAGTGAAGGTTTGAGGAAGAGAAGAGAGGAAGAGTTGAAGGCAAGTTAGGATCTGATCTGGAAGTAGCTGAGGGTTCAAGCTTGTGGATTGGTGAGGTATTCTCGGCTGGACTTCATCAGCCTGCTTGTTGAACCATATAGGATTTGGGTTCCCTTAATATGTACTAAACTAGTTTCAATTTTTTTCCAGCAAAGTAGAGGATACACTTATCTTCTCAAATGAAGTGTGAAGCAATAAATGATTGAGATTTTAGCTTTCAATGTGGAATTTTAACACCTCAACATACAAACTTCCCAATTCAGCCATTAGTGGAAGCTAAATTTGAAATGGGCAAAACTTGTTATTTTCAAACACAATGAATCTTAGTTATATTTTAATCCAATGTTTGCCACAATACTTATTTATTAGATCTTACAATTATTCCATATTGAGGGAATTAGTAAATCCAATTGAAAATCAAATTGGGAAGAAAATAACATTATGTAAGGGATAGCAAAATAAAACTAAGTCTTGAGCATATGGACATTTCCAGCTCTCTGGAAAATGTATGGAAAAAAAATTCCCATACATTTTTAAAAAAAAACACAGTCATTATAATAATATTAAACCTGCCACTTTTTGTGATATAAAATTTTATAAAAATAAACTTTATTCAAGCAACTCTCCCTTACTTCATTTAATATTATTATCCCTTGCCTAGGCGTTTATGGAAGAGGTCATGTCTTGTATTAATATGAAACTTTTTATTTGGTCAACGTGTGATGTTTATTGTCACCCATATCTTCTTCTTTTATTAAATGAATATTGACCTTCTTGCTTGACCCACATATGCCTTTGGGCCAGCCCATACTTAGCTTTTAAAACAAATTTTAGTGGGCCTGCATTTGCATTAATGGGTTGTCCTTTCATTGGGAGGAGAAGCTATGTGTTTTTCCTTAGATGTGAGGAGGGACCCACATTTTTAACCTTGCTTTTTCAAACCCATTTTCCCATGCCCAAGATGGAGCGTAGCTTTTGGATAGAATTTAAATTTGTTTTAATATTTTTGGTTTTCATTCAACATTCCTCAACCTGTGCACCATCTCCCTTGTCCTTGCATTGGATATGGTGAGAGGGTGATTTGATGGTATATAGGAAACTTTTAATATATTTTTTTTTTCTATGTCTTACTTTATTTATGTTTAAGAGGGTTATAGGTTGAGTAGGTTGATGATGAGGTGTATAGTAGGTTAGGAACCTAGAGGATGGTATTAACAAGTAGACTATTATATTAGGATTTGATTAATAAGAGGTAGGATAATATCATGATTGTTTAAATTATTATATTAATTTTAAATTCAAGTATTGAAAAAGTGGATGTTATTATAGTTAATACAATTTAGATTTTATGTATATAGATATCTTAGTCATTGAATATGAATATTAGCTAATATTTCATTATCTTATGTTTAAGTTAATAAATATATATTAAATAATTAATTATCATAAAATAATTATTGAATGAATTAGTTTATGGTCATGTAATGGTTGATGTAGATTATCTAATTGTTTCATGATCATGATAATTACATCATCAATCTCAATTAAACATCTTGATGTTAAGTTGCAAACAAAAGAAAAAAAATGGTAAAAGGTTAATCTATTGATTAAGACTAACTTCCTAGGAGATTACTTTAGCTATTACGTTGCTATGATCATTTGTGGAAATTGAATCACATAACCTCTTTTATTGAAATTCGCCAAATATGATAATAGGATAAATTAGTGTGAGCAAAATTTACTTATTAATTGATCCTTGAAACTTTGTTTTCTTTACGAAATGTTATCTTCCTATGTTACGATGTTCTCTTACTGTGTAAATTGTACGTGCATGTGAATTATATTATTGATGTAGTCAATCTGCATATGGGATAGATGACCAATTAGGGGGTGAAATCCAGAGGCTAGGTATATGTTGTGGATATCAATTATCTATGTTGTTGAATGTTTTATGATGCATTGTGGAATTCTATTTTCTATTGCTTGATGGAGAAAGTGTAAATGTGAGATCATGGTTGGGATATCTATTTGATCTTTTTGATTATTACCTCCTGGTGGATTAATTTGAGTTAGTGGCCAAGTGAGTAAATGTTTTGATTTGTAAGTATGATTTTTTTGGTTATCTATTTATTGGGGCTTATATTGATCTATGTGGCCACAAACCAGGATGGGTTTTGATTGAAAAATAGGGTAGGTTATCTAGATGTGATGTAGGGGGTGGCTTTCAATGGATCATCGAGGCCCACAAGTGGCTGACGGATCAGCCATTGTCAAGTTTCTTAATTCCAGTGATAACATTATAAAAAAAAATTGATCTAGATAGGAGAACATTAAAAAGATAATTTGAGATACCTCACCCATGCCTTGAGTGCTACTATAGACTAAGGATGGATACGGGAAGATGCTAGATGCATCATCGATATACTTGTCTTCATGAGAGATATCAATGCCATGTATGATCACTTGAGTGCCTTCAGTTCAGTGAGGAACCTTCAGGACTAAACTCAAGGGTGGATCTACGTGATGACACCTTCCTACTCACACCGTAGATATCCTATGTAGGTTAGTGCCTCTGGTAACCTGTATACCCTCTTGTTCTAGAGATATCTTTCTAGGTGGTGATTGGGATTGGTCCTTAGTATGTGTGTGGGCCTGGTGTTATCTCCCTAGCATGGAGGGGTGGACCTCTGGGTTCCACATGGTCGGGAGGTAGTGTACTTCTCCATTGAGACTTTTGTGGATATCCTTCATCACCTGATTGTTACTTGGATCAGATTACCACCATTGTTGTAGATTCATGTATCAGATGTCAGATGTTATTATCTTGTACCTGTAGGAGATTTATTTGAATATTATTGATCCCTGCGAGGATCCAAGATACATTTGATAAATGTAATTGTATTAAATATCACCACATACCCTACAACATGTGTAGTGGATGTAGGTGATCATATGATGTAATGTAGTTTGATTTAGAGAAATGAACTTTCTTTTAGTATGTACTTAACTATTCTTTAGCATCGGATTATGTTAGCGTAGTGTTTTTTAGACAACGTAATTCTACGTCAGGGACCCTTGGGAATGAAAATGAGAAGATGTGTTCATTCAATACTCATGTATGTAGAACAATGTGATGCTTTGTTCAATGTGCTTGATAACCTTAGTAAACAATTTTATTTTTTTTTGCATAACTTAGCATAGCTTTTGGTGTTTATCTCTTGGGTCCCCTAGCAGGGCGTTACAATGAGTGTCAAAAACATATATGCACCAATTACAAAAAGTTGACTTAAATATTTACAAACTAAAAAATGTGTGAACTGCCCCTTTGAACATTCTCTTAGTATAAAGTACATATATAATACATATATTTCCATATATTTCCCCCTTTTTGAAAATAATTCCAAAAGTGTATGTATAGCTTATCAAATATGTTCTAATGGGTTTCTTAAGGTTGGCCATGAGGTTTTCCCATTCCTCTTTTAGATTTTCTAATGTAATCTTATCTAAGCTTACCTATGCATGCATGTGAAAAACATGTTCTATAATTGATAGCTCGAGGGTGGAAACTAGTTTCTTTTCCTTTTTCATATATTTCTTCATCACCTCTAGGTATGGTATTAACTCAACCCATATCTCAGTTACTTATTCTCTGATTCTGTCCTCTTCTTTCCTTAATTCTTGTCTCAACTGCTGAATGTGTGTGACTTTGAATAATGCACATGAAATGCATGAGGCTCAGTGTTGAGACTATTTGCACTTTTCTTGAGATCATCATCGAACTTCTTTAACTTTTCACTAATCATGGTAGTGAAACAGTCTAAAGTGCACAGCTTCTGCAAAATTTTAATAATATTTTGAATAATACTTTCTAACTCAATTACTAGTTTAGAAAGTTTTACCTTGTTTATTTCCATTTCTTGGCTGATTTTCTCTGTTAACTTGTATTGAATTTTATTTTCTACTCTTTCTTCTATCATCTACTTGACATCTATAGTAGGTCCATTTATTATCTCAGTGAGTAGTGAAATTTGGTCAATAATGGGTGCAATCTCATCTATATTTACATTTGGTGCAACTTGCATTAGGATCTCCTTTATATCCTCTAGCACCTTAGTGTTTTTATGTTCTTGCTTCAACTTCTCCTAAAATGATTTATGGGTGTATAGCTCTCCATATTTTCTAAGAGATTTAGGGTGAAGTGTCCTCGGGTCACATGTAGGGATTTCAATTACCTCATCAAGTGTGACCAGACCCTTGCTACCACATTTCCTCTTTTTCTTCTTGTCTTGCACACTTGATGTGGGGGGTTGTGCAATTGAAATTTGAGCCTTGTGCTCCAGATTTATCTTTCATAGCTTAGTGGACTTATCTTCTTCTTTGTCCCGCCCTATTGTAGATTCTATAATCTGTGGTGTTGGGGCTTGTGGCCTTGTGCTTGTAGTATAAGTTTCTACTATATTCTATTCCTCTGTTCCTTGATCATTTTCTTCTACATTAATAGTCTCGATGTGCTCTTCATCTTGTGTAGCTTCACCACAATGCTCAGTCTCTTTACCTGTATCTTCACCCTTGTCTTCAACTATGTCTTTTGCGTGCTCCGGTGGAACTTCCTCTATTTGGTGCTCAATATCCATATCTATAGCTTGCACCAGAATAGGTAAATTACCTGATACCATTTCTCTTTCTACCTCAGTGGCTTCTTCTTCTTTGAGGTTCTCAATAGCAGTAGTTATTGTGTACAATAATTATCTTTATAGGATTAGTTTTCCATTATTTAAATCAAATGAAGCTAAATTAAAATAATTAGTAAGTTATTTAATGAAAATAAGGACAATAAGCATCCTATAGATCTCTAATTAGGTATGCTAATTTAAATCTCTCATCAAGCTTCCATTAGTGATAGTCCTAAAATGAGAATTAAGCTATTTGATTGCATAATTAAAGCCTAGTTCAATGAAACCTATGCTTAATTATGCTAATTATATGCTCCTAGCTCAAATTTTCTATAATGATGATGCAATTCTCAGATGTGTGGATCTTTTTCCCTTGATTTTAGCCCTTTATTTATATATTTTAGAAAGCATAGGGGGTGGAGTTACTTTGATCATGATTGAATTGAGGCTTAGTCCATGGTTTCAAATATGGGGACAATTTAAATATTTTATCCTCAAAGCTTGGGACAATGAGACAAAATGAGTGGTCAAGATTCTCTCTCCTTATGAGTGATTGAGATTCAATTTGGCTTTGATCTATGTAAGTCCAATCCTTAATTCCTATTAATTGAGGTAATTCCTCCCATGTGGTGGGTAAGAGATATTAGGAATTAATCAATTGAATTTAATTAATTTCTTTAGCCATGTGTACCCCTTTAATGGGTTAGTTTTCATTCTAATTGAACTATACAATTAATTATATTAATTGATTTATTTGATTTAATTAATTCTTTTAGCTTTTGAATTTCAATTAATATTTGATTTTTGGCTTGATTGCAATTAATGCCTTGATTTTGCCTTAGTTGCTCACTTGGTTTGATCTTGACAATTTTTAGGTGTCTACAAATGCCCCTTGTTGAATCAATGTGTGAAGCGTATTGGTTCAAAGAATGTCTGATGACCTTATGCAGATTATTGATTAACTAATGTATGATTTAACTCTGATGATAGATGTAGATTCCTTGGTGAAATCTTGATTGATTGATATTCTTGATGATCATTACGATGATAGAACCTGGATAGGATGTTTGATTTGACCCGATTCACTGATTTTGATACCCCACTGATGAATTCAAAAAATCTTGCACTGAAAGATTGTTCAACTGATTTTATTTGTATCAATGATGATCCGAGTGTATGCCCCCTTGGAAATGAAATGAAATTTGACTCAGGTAAAAAAATTGTGTTTTTGATCAATTTTGTTCAATATTATAAATTTTGCATTTATTTTAATTTTATTTTCGATATTGTTTTAATAATGAATACGTAACAAATACCCCTGATTTGGATAATTTAGTGATCAATTTCGACCCTGGGTCATTTTTCTACTAAAATGGCCACTTTTTAGATCAAATGGCTATATATAGGGGTAAAACATTAATTTTACTATTCATTCTTACCTCTCCTTTTCACTTTTCAGCCTCTTCTTATTCTGAGCTTTGACAATGGTGGTCCCTTACCAAGAGCATAGATTCAAACATGGCCATAGATACTAGTTCCCATTAGAGTATGAGCCTCTGGTGAGTACCCCTGAAAACCTTCCTTGTCGACTCTTGCTATTTAATTTTGAAAAATCTAGATTTTTCTAAGCAAAAATATTATTTTTTCAAAAATTTATGAAATAGTGTGTTTAACCTTTTTAATAGCTCGTACACTTCTATTTCAACACATGCACTTTTTAATAACACATACTATCATGAACCCTAGGTTAGTTTTTTGCATTTTAGAAGTTCTGTAGTGTGTTTGATAAGTCTTGCATAAATGCCATTTTTTGTAGTGTGTACACCTATATTTAGTAGCGTATTCAAATTTTAGTAGCACACATACATTGTTTTAGTGTGTATGATCATTTTGATAGCGCGTTTAACCTTTTTAATAGCACATTTTTCTTTTAGCGCATACAAGCTCTGTAGTAGTGCGCAAACCCTTTTTGAAAATTTCATCTATTTTAGTTAGTCATCTTGCTTGATGATTATTTCGATCTACCAATTGGCTTGAATGATGAATCCTATGATGAAACAAGTTGCTTGGTGTCAGTTTTGATCATGTGATGATGAATTTTTTATCGTCAATCCTAATTGGTTGGGTTGATTGTGATGATGAATTTTTTGTCCTCTCTTAATATAATTAGGAAAATTGATGATGATTTGATAGGTTTAGGATATCGATTGACTTGTGTTGATTCAACATGTAATGATTTGATTACTAATGTAATGGTAACTTTCTTTCGTAGGCTCCCCTTTGATAGTTAGTCATCTGAGGGTTATCACTTGAGATGATCAAGGATCTAACAGGGCATGAGCATCTCTTGATTGGATGTTGCAACCTCTCATTATTACTTGATATACCTTAATTCTGAGTGAATCAAGGATTACTGATAGCTATGGTGGAGTGATGGAACTTCGACCATAATACCTTCCACTTTCCATTAGGGGAGATGACTATCACTCCCAAGGATGTGTACCACCTTCTTTGGATTCCCACACATAGAGAGATTATATATTATGACCAGGTCTATGATGGTATAGTCTACAGATGTCTATTTGTTGATCCTACTATTGATGATGATAATATCTAATGGGCTTACTTTGCATCATTTCCTATTCTTCTTATGGTACTTAGAGTATTGATTGGTGGTTTCTTACTTCCTGGCTGATGGGGTCATGGCTTTGTGATTGGTTGGGGTCACATCTTGGAGGACATGATCACTCATCCTCACTAATTTGATTGGGCTTCTTGTGTCCTAGCATAGCTGTACCATGAGCTGCATGATGTTGTTTACACATGTAGTGTTGCACTTTCTGCTGGTGTAGTACTCCTTTAGTTATGGACTTGGGAGAACATTCCAATCACACATCTAGTAGCAGTTTGATGACAAGATCTTGGTTGGCCATTTTCTTATATATTTGAGGGTATGGTTGTCCAGTCTCATATGGGAAAGATAGAATATTGGCACTACATTATCAATGATTTAGATCAGGTTACTTGGAGACTGTATCTTGGTTATGAGCCATGGGATGAGGATGTTGTAGAGCTTCCATTTATGTGTATGCCCTGCTGGATGATAGGGTATGCTCCCTTGATTATAGAGTGGTTTTGTTTTTATTGAGTCCTCTGACACTATGATCATGTACAGGGTATGCCATAGGGATTGAAATTATACACATGATTACAAGTAGAGAGGTCCCTTTAAGGTCCTTAGATTGATTTTTGGATAGCCCGTGATGAGCTCATAGGCCTTCCACACTTAGCTTAGGATATGACAGAGAACATTGTTGATGTTAGAATGACTAATGATTATACTCAGTGGTTCATTCAGACTCCATTTTTGAGATTCACAGGTCTTGTAGAGCTTGTTCCTAGGATAGATAATAGATTTGATGATACTGATAGTGGTTATAGTGGTAGAGGAGTTTGATGGAGCAGACATCCTAGTAGAGCCAGATGGGGTGGGAGAGTCATGATTCTTGTGATTATTTCCCCAACTCCTACTAGAAGTGGTGTTCGCATGCAGGGTGGCAAAGCATGAGTTAGAGGTGGGCCATTCTCAGCCCTTCATTAGGTACATTAGGTGATTGTGAGTGGGTGGTGTCGGCATAGGGATTGGGTTTTTAGGAAGGTTTCCCCTGATTTGGTTGCATATATTGGTGCATAGGCTATGATATCAGTAGATCATCAGATTCCACTAGGTTCCTCAACTCCACTAGCTCCACAGGAACCACCATCATAGGAACCACCATCCTAGGCACCACCATCACAAGAACAACCATCCTAGGCACCACCATCATAGGCACCACCATCCCAGGTACCTGACAGGTTGGCCTCAAATGATAGATCTCTTCAAGATGATGTGTCCCAAATGAAATAGTAGGTTACACAACTTAGTATAATGATGCAAACCTTTATGGTTGCTATGGCTTAGGATGTGTTAAAGGCTAGTTCTAGTAGGGGTCTTGACACATGTCATGATGGTCCATGCATAGATGGTGCTGGGGGTAGTGTAGGTATAGGTGTAGGTAGCATTTGATCCTATGATATGCCCCTCAGATTGATACATTTTTAATTTATGATTCTTGATCAAGACTTGTATATTTTACATATTCTTTCTAGATTCTACTTTCCATTGATGGATACTTTAATCAATATCCTCATTGACATGAGGTTAAATGCTACTTCTAAATCTAGGGATACTTCTATAGACTTTCTACTTGATGAATCTTCTTGAAGATAGTTCACTCTCTTCTCCCCACCTTGTGAAGTAGATCCTTTCTCAGGGAACCTATATGTTGGATGCCCATATTGGTGGCAGTTGTAGAATTTCATGGAAGAGAAGTAACATCCTCTCCCTTGGCCTCTTGACCTTCCTCTAAAACTATTATTTTATCCTCTACCTATATTATTATAGCCTCCTCTATTGCTAGAGACTTCTCTTGTTGCTTAGTGAGTTTGGTCACAATTTGAGTTATTGGATCTGAGGTTCTTCCTCCATAGCCACTTCTATGACCTGTATTTTCTCTACCCCTTCCTCTACCTCATCTTCTTGAGTAATGCCTCTTTTTAAGATTCTCTTCTACCTTGAAAGCCAAATGATAGCATTAATGAATTTTTTTGGGGCTTAATAGGCTTATTTCTTCTTTGATGTTCCATCTTAGGCCATTTAGGTATCTAGCCACCTTTAGGCTCTCTTCTTTCACCACATGTGATCTAAGGCATAATTTTTGGAATTCCTCTGTGTAGACACTAAATTATAAATCCTTTTGTCTCCAATTTTGCCTCTTTTTATGTAGCTTCACTTCATAGTCATTTGGTCGGTATGCTTCCCTAAACTTTTCTACCATACCTTTCCAATTGGTTATGGGGTTCTTTCCTTCTTTCACCATTTCTTCCTACACAAAATTACACCAAGGAAGGGAATCCCCTCTCATCCTTGATTTTTATACCCTAACCCTCTGAGCTTCACTAATGATCTTACATTCAAAATGGTTTTCCATACCCTCAATCCACTCCACAACCAACTCAGCTTCCATCTTTCCACTAAAAACTGGCATTCCTTCTAATTAATTTCCACTAATATCTTTGAGTTCCTTCAAGAAAGGTTCTTCAAATAATATAGGGTTGATTTTAGGGATCTTATCTTCTTGTTCCACCTCTTTACCCTTTCCATAATATTTTTTTAGCTTCTCACTCATCAATTGAACCTTTTCTTCCACTTCTCCAAGCTTGTCTCTTAGAGCTGTCGTTTCTTCTCAGAGTAACCTATTCTCCTCATTATTCTCAGTCACTTCTCTAGCCAATTTAACATTGGTCACCATGGTTGACTCATTGACTAACTCTGACATATAATTTATCCCAAACCATGTTAGGCTCTAATACCAATTTGATAGGAACACACTAGGTGTTTAGTAGACTTGGGTTAGGTTCACTAAGACTCCTCACTCTCTAACTTCCCAATATATTAATTAGGGATCTTACAAGGTTTCACCTTGTCCTATAGGGACTCTCTTAAGGTCCTCTACTTCACCAATCTACACTTCAACTCCTAGGTGATCTATCACTGGTTTAAAGGTTCATGTTCCTTCATAACCAATACTCCTTCCAAATGCTATTTACCTCCTTAGCAAGTTGGTGATTCTTGTAGGGGTGTGGAGGTAGTAAATTATTATTATTATTTCACTTCTTGAATCATTTGGTCAAGGTCTCTATTATTCTTCCTTACAGATCTCCTCAAAATCTTTGATTGACCCTCGTAGTCCTAGAGCCCTCAATTAGGCCTCCTAGTCTCGGTTTTTAGGACTTTCTGCAAAAAATTCCCAAAGGTCCTTACAAATAAGTTTTGGATTCTTTGTACATATTGGATAATCTCATATATTTTTTTGGTCTTGGGGTCTCAAGCCTCTGTATAATGCCCTAACACAATGAGAAGGATTTTACTAGGATTTTAGTGGCTTGTAGGAGCCCACTGCACAAAGTAAGTTTTGTATTTTTTAATGGATTGATCAAGCCATGTGATATCCATCAGAGTACTATCTGATCTTCTTCTTGGTCTCCAAAGTCTTGGAGTGTGTATTTCTAGTCACCCTTACAAGAAAAACAACTTTCTCACCTCCTTGTCATTAGTCGGGCAATGACAGTGCTCTCTTAGGGAAAGGTCTTAAAATTGGCCATGCTTGTTTCTAGACCTCTAGAAGAGCTATATACACTTTAAATAGGCTCCTCTTCCATGTCCCAACTAGATGTGATGAGCACATTGTGGGGTTTCATGGGGGAGCCATGTTTCTACACCAAACTATACACGGGCCAATGAACTAGCTAAGACAAAAGAAATACACTAAAGCTACTAGAACACCTAAAAAATAGACAAAATAATATAGAATGGGAATGAAACACAAAATGTGGATTGAATCCTTCTTTCCAAGAAAAAAAAAATATATTAAATGCTATTGTTGCATGAAAACCTTAGACTATGTTCACAAAACCATTTAACAATGCTATGATTCTTAAAACAAAAAAATGACAATGATGCTAACCATAGTATTTGGCCTTTTATGGATTATATAGCCTCTAGCCTTGAGGTATTGGGTTTGTAGGACTGATAATGACCTAAAAAATTGGTCATTCCTTTTAGGAAAAAAGTTGTCATGAAAACTTTTTAGCAACTTTTACAAAGTTTCTCATTTCTTCTCTCAAACCACTCCAAGACTCTTAAAAATAGGACCCATAATGACCTAAAAAATTGGTCATTCCTTTTAGGACAAAAGTTGTCATGACAACTTTTTAGCAACTTTTACAAAGTTGCTCATTTCATCACTCAAACCACTCCAAGACTCTTAAAAATCTATGAAAAGATATCTAAGGCCATTTTGGGTCATTTTAGACCAAAATCAAACATTTAGCTCATGTTTCCACTCTTGTGTCCTTTTTCCAACTTTTAGGACCAAGCTAGGTCCTAAGGACACCTTAGCATATTGACTTAGTCTAAATAACAGAACCCTAAGCTAACTCAAACCACTACTCTCCTAACACACCTAGGTCCTCTTAGAACCCTTTATTACCCTTTGGTCTGGTGAGGACCAATACAAGCCAAAATGGAAGTAGGAATTTCAAGCCTAAACCCTAGGTGCTCCCACACCATTCTCCCCTAAACAAAAGAAATCAAGTCCCATTGGTGGGGATTGAGTTAGGATCAATGCCTAAGCTCTTCAACCCTATCTAGGAGACCCATGTCTCCTCTACATCTTCTTTACCTTGCCACTTAACAAGGTATTTCATGGAGGTTCAGTGTCTAGTTTTCTCGGTGACCTGAGAACTCAATAATTTTTCATCTTGGAGGCTTGGAGTGATTGGTAACTATATATTTTCTAGGTCCTATATAGATCCAACATGTTCACTATCTCTAAAATGGATTGGTGCTTTATAAGGAACCAAAACTACAATGTTAAACACCTGTGAGATTCCTAGGTCTGTTGGAAAATCTACCTTGTAGGCATTGGGTCTATATTTGGAAAGGATGGCACAAGTGCCAATCCTTCTCATCTAAAGCTTGTGTGGGATCCCCTTCTACAACATATATTTTTTCAAGTGTACCATGCCAAGATCTCCCACCTTGAAGTGTAGTTCTCTTTTTCTCTCATCCACCTTTCTCTTTGTCTTGGTGGTACTATCCTTGAGAGCTTGTCTAATTGTATCATGAAATTATTTCATGGATAGAGAAAAGTCCTCTACATATCCACTCCATGTTGTTGTGTCTCCAATTTTCCTAAGTTCATGGAGTCCTCTTGGGTGTATCCCATACACTATCACAAATGGGCTCTTGTTGGTAGTCCTATTAATGTTAACATTATAAGCATACTATGTTTGTGCTATAAATTGGTCCCATGCCTAACCATACTCCTTATTTAGGCATCTTAGGAGGTTTCCCAAGCTCATATTAACTACCTCAGTTTGCCCATCCATTTTAGGGTTGTATGCAGACCCAAAAGAAAAATTGGTGCCAAGCTTGTGCCACAAAGTTTTCCAAAAATGAATCATAAATTTGGAGTCCCCGTCAGATACTATTCTTAATAATAATCCATGGATCCATACTACTTCTCTAAAAAAAAAATTTCTATGTGGCAAGCATCATGAGTAGTCTTGCATGTCACAAAGTGAGCCATCTTTCTAAACCTATCCACAATCACATATATGTTGTCTAATCCCTTCTTGATCTTGGATAACCCTACAAAAAAATCCAAACTGAGACATTCCCAATGTCTATCAAGATTTGGAAGGGGTTGTTAGAACCTTACATTCTATGAAGTACCCTCATCCTTTTGGAAAACTATACAAGTCTCTACATACCTTCTTATCTCATGATTCATCCTAGGCCAATAATAAAATATTTGAACCAATTCCAAGGTCTTATTGGTGTAGGAGCACCAGGGACAAGGACAAAGACCTAAGAAGACACTAGGGCCACTAAATAGATCCTAGTGGGAAAAAAAAGATGAACATGAGCTTGAAGGTTCATTTGATGTAATAAGACCAAAATGGTCCATTTTGTGTGTTTTTATATGTTCTTGATCATTTTGTATTGAGATCAATCAATGTAAGCCTTAATGGCATTTGGGGGTTAGAGGGTACCTTGGGGTCATTTTAGGATCCCAGGATAGGTGAAATGGTTTAATGACCTACAAGGTCCATACATGTTTTAAGTGGCCATTAGAGCCTTTTAAATGAGTCAAATGCATTGTAAGTGCCCAAAAATGTAATATTGCCTAGAATGGCAAAATAGGCCTATAAAGGCTTATGTGAGGGTTTATGAGGTTTATTGGAAGTTTTAGAGTCTTAGGAATTAGGATTTAATCCTAAAGGGCCTTTGAAAGTTAATATGAATGACAAAAGATCAAGAGTTGTCAAGTTGACAACTTTGTCGTCAACTTGACAACATACAAACTAAAAGATAACAGTCATTTACTATTACTGTTGGCTTGTGCAGGAAGTTACATTGGGTAACCGATTGGTTGAAGGATATTTTTCCTTTTTCATACATGATTTTGAGAGGATTGGTGTGCAGGGAGTTTTATTTATAGTTTTATGTCGACGAGAAGCAATGTAAGAAGTTGTGAATGAATAGAATTTGAATTCTCTACAAAATTTCCTTGTTCTCTGTCGTGAGGGAACAATCCCTTGTTGTGGATTATTAAACTCTTTTTTGGAGGAAATATTGATTAGTAATGAAATAGGATAGTAAGATTTTGAGTCATTTTTATTTTCCATGCTTTGGCTTATTTTTTTGTGAAGTTTAACGCAAGGAAATCTTAGATTGTCTTGACTGTTCCTTGATAGACATTAAGTGTAATCAGAAATTTATTTTGAAGTTGTTATGAAGACCTAGGCCCTCCAACTTACTATGGATATTTTAAATTTTGGGAGGAGCCAATCCATGTATAATATATGTTCCATAACTATTTTTATTCAGGGAATGTCAAATCGAGAAGAAGGTGATTACTAGTTAAGCAAGTGTGAATGAAAGACTGTCTTAGAATAAAATAGTCCTAGTGCGGGGACCATATCTCAAAATTTAACCATTGGATATTTATGCATTATATATATGTTATAGGAAAGCTAATTTCACACATCCTCACTAGAGGAATTAAAGAAATAATGTTTTTTTCAAAATTTATAGACACCTGTGTATGGGTCTATGTAGAGGACAGTGATAGGGCAATTTTTCATGGATTTCTTTCATGAATGTGTTGGGGAGTTTTAATAAGGGATTAGGTGTTGTGTGGGGGTGTGTGGACAAAATTATAAAAGGGGTATAGGAAGACCTAGATGGTGTCTCTTTTCATTTAGTGGTGTGGGACACATTGGAAGGGTTGGTTGTATGATTATTCCAGAATGAGAAGGTGATTGTCATAGTGGACAACAAGTAAGAGTTTTGCATTCAAGGGTGGGATGCATAATAGTTTTTTTTGGAGAAGACATTAAGGGTTGTAGGGTGACATATATAAGAGTCCTTTTGTTTCAAGGAGTATTGGATTCTTTGAGAGTGATCCTAGTTGACAGGTTATTGGAGAGAAGTGGAGTGCTGGAAGATTTGGACAGTCATAACACCATATGTTCATAATGTATTGATGCATGAGTGGAAGGGTTAAAAGAGTGAAGACATTAAGATGTGGAGTCTAGTGAAAGATAATATTATTGTAGACCACTAGCCTTTGCATCACTTATGAACACCAAAATGTCCACTCAAAGACCCATTATACTTTTCTTCAATGAGGTTCTCCCTCATGGAGCCTCTAAGAACACATATTTTCTCTCCCCTAAACAAAAGACCTTCTTGTATAATATAATAATCATATTCACTATGAAAATTATTTTGAAACTCCTTGCATACCTTATTAAATTATGGGAAATCTTCATCCTCTGGATACAAGTCTTTGAATATTTCTATTCCAATGCTTCTTAATTGAATTTCTTGGACTGTCAAGAGTCTCCGGCTTAAGGTATCTTCTACCTTATTTTGTTTCCCTTTCTTATTCTTTATTGTGAAGGTATAGGCCTGAATATATTCAACCCACTTCCACTTACTTAGGGATTGAACCAAAGCATAAGACTAAAAATAATATGAGGAGTACTTATTTTTTGGCTTCACTCAAATTTTCACTATGAAAGGCCACTGGTTTATTCTCCTGGCCTAGGACTGCTCCTATGGAAATGTGGCATCACACTCAATAGTGAAAAAATTCTCAAAGCTAGGTAACCCCAAGATTGGTTGAGTTTCTATCATTCTCTTCAAGGGTTTAAAACCTTTATGAGATTTCTCATTCCATTGGAATAAAGTCAATTTGATGGATTATGGATCTTTTAGGGGGTATGGTGGTTGGCTTTCCATCACTCACTATGTCCTTGTATTTTTCTAACAACTCTTGAACTTCTTTGGGCAACTCAAGATTCTTTTCTTCTTCCTTATCTTTGGGCTTCAACAAAAAAGCATACCCTACTCCTTCACCTTCCTACAAGGTGTTTATGAACTCTTTATCTCCTACCAAAAGCACATAATAGCAACTGGTTTCACTTCTCCCTCTTCTAAAATGGACTTAATTCTAAATGTAACTCCATATTTCTTTAATGAATAGGAGTTCTTGACACCATCATGGATAGCTTTCCTATAAAATTTCCATGGTCTCCCTAGTAAGAGATAGCAAGCATCCATGGGTAAAACATCACATAACACTTTGTCCTAGTACCTTTCAATGGTGAAGTCTACCCAATATTGCTCATTTACCAAAACATGTTGAACCTTATTCAACCATGTGAATCTATAGGGATTTTTGTCTAGAATCCTTTTTGAAAATTTAGTTTCCTTATTGCTTCATTGGAGACTATGTTGTCTATGGACCCGAAGTCTATGATAATATTGCACACTTTGCCCAATATTTTGCATTTTATCCTGAATAAAGACCTCCTTTGAGTAGGCTCTTTCTTGATTGGTTCTTTAATTAATGTCCTCCTTATCATGAGGTTATCCCCTACTTCTGAATCTAGGGATACTTCTATAGGCTTGCTACTTGATGACTCTTCTTGAGGATAGTTCACTCTCTTCTCCCCACCTTGTGAAGTGGATCCTTTCATAGGACACCTATATGTTGGATGTCCATATTGGTGGTAATTGTATCATTTCATGGAAGAGAAGTAGGATTCTCTCCCTTGGCCTCCTGACCTTCCTCTCAAATTATTATTTTATCCTCTACCTCTATTATTGTAGCCTCCTCTTCTACTAGAGACTTCTCCTTTCTGCTCAGTGAGTTTGGTCTCACTTTGAGTTCTTGGATTTGAGGTTTTTCCTCTATATCTACCTCTATGACCTAAATTGTCTCTACCTCTACCTCTACCTACACTTCTTGAGTCATGCCTCTTCTTAAGCTTGTCATCTACCTTAAGAGCCAACTGATAACATTAATGATCTATTTTGAGGCTTAATAGGCTTATTTCTTCTTGGACGTTCCATCTCAGGCCATTTAGGTATCTAGCCACCTTTAGGCTCTCTTCTTCCACCACATGTGATCTAAGGAACAATTTTTGGAATTCATGTATGTAGATACTGACTTTTAAATCCCTTTTTCTTCAATTTTTCCTCTTTTTATGCAACTTCACTTCATAGTCATCTGGTAGGTATGCTTCCCTAACATTTTCCACCATACCTTTCCGATTGGTTATGGGGTTCTTTCCTTCTTTCACCCTTTCATCCTGTACAAACTTCCACCAAGTAAGGGAAACCCCTCTCATCCTTTATTTTCTACTCTGACCCTTTGAGCATGAATTCTCTCACATTCAAAGTGGTTTTCCATACCCTCAATCCACTCCATAACCAACTTGGCTTCCATCTTTCCAGTAAAAACTGGTATCCCTTCTAATGATTTTCCACTAATAGATTTGAGTGCCTTCAAGAAAGGTTCTTCAACTAATACAGGGTCTAGTTCATGGATCTTATCTTCCTCTTCCACCTCTTTACCCTTTCCATCATTTTCTTTTAGCTTCTCACTCATCAATTCAACATTTTCTTCCACCTCTCCTAGCTTGTCTCTCAAAGCTATCATTTCTTCTTGAAGTAGCCTATTCTTCTCCTTCTACTTTGTCACTTCTCTAGATAATTTAGCATTGGTCACCATGGTTTAATCATCGAATGACTCTAACATATACTTTATCCCAAACCTTGTTAGGCTTTGATACCAATCTGATAGGAACACATTAGATGTTTAGTAGACTTGGTTTAGGTTCACTAAGACTCCTAACTCTCCAAATTCCCAATATCTTAATTAGGGATCTTACCAGGCTTCACCTTCCCCTATAAGGACTCTTTCAAGGTTCTCTCCTTCACCAATCTACACTTCAACTCCTAGGTGATCTATCACTTGTTCAAAGGTTCTTGTTCCTTCATAACCAATACTCCTTCCAAATGCTATTTACCTCCTTAGAAAGTCAGTGATTATTACAGGGGTGTGGAGGTAGTTAGTTCTTGTGATTTTTTCACTTCAATCCTCATTTTTTCAAGGTCTCTACCATTCTTCCTTATTGATCTCCTCAAAATCTCTGATTGGTCCTTGTAGCTCTAGAGCCCCCAATCAGGCCTCCTAGTTTGGGTTTTTAGGACTTTCTATAAAAAATTCCAAAGGTCCTTCTAATTTTTTTTTGGATTCTTGGTATATATGGGATACTCTCATGGATGTTTTGGGTCTTCAGGTCTCAAGCCTCCATACAATGCCCTAACACAATGAGGAGGGTTTTATTAGGGTTTTAGTGGCTTCTAGGAGCCCACTGCACAAAGTAAGTTTGGCTTGTTTAATGGATTTTTCAAGCCCTATTATCTCCAAAATAGTAATTTCTAATCTTCTTATTGGTCTCCAAATTCTTAGAGTGTCTCTTTCTAGTCACCCTTGCAAGAAAAACAACTTTCTCACCTGCTTGTCCTGAGCCAGGCAATGACAATTCTCACCTACAACAAGGTCTTAAAATTGGCCATGCTTGTTTCCAGACCTCCAAATGAGCTATATACATTTAAAATAGGATCCTCTTCTATTCCCCAACTAGCCATGATGAACACACATTAGGGTTTCAAGGGGGAGCCATGTTTCTACACCAAATTGTACACATGCTAGTGAGCTAGCTAAGATAAAAGGAAATTAACTAAAGCTACCAGAACACCTACAAAAAACACAAAATGATATATAATGAAAATTAAAAACAAAATTTGGATTGAATCCTTCTCCTCAAGAAAAAATAACTACATTAGATGCTACTGTTGCATGAAAACCTCAGATTGTGTCCACAAAAGCATGTAACAATGTTATGATTCTTAAAACCTAAAATTGACAATGATGCTAACCTTTGGATTTGGGCCTCTTAGGGATGATATATCCTCTAGCCTTGAGGTATTGGGTTTTTATGACCCATAATGACCTCAAACCTTCATTGATCCTTTTAGGACAAAAGTTGTCATGCAATTTTTCAAATTGCAAAACTTGTCATGACAAATTTTTAGCAAGTTTTACAAAGTTGCTAATTTATTCACTCAAAAAACTATAAGACTCTTACAAAGCTATTAAAACCTATCTTAGGCCATTTTGGGTCATTTTAGACAAAAATCAAACATTTAGCTCTTGTTTCCACTCTTGTGTCCTTTTTTGAACTTTTAGGACCAAGCTATGTCCTAAGAACACCTTAGCCTATTAACTTAGTCTAACTAAAACAAAATTAAAATAACTCAAGCCACTACTCTCCTAACACACTTAGGTCCTCTTGGAACTCTTTATTATGCTTTGGTCTGGCTAGGACTAATACAAGCTAAAATGGAAGTAGGAATTTCAAGCATAAGTCCTACGTGGTCCTATACCATCTAGCTACAAAATTGGCAACATTAGGCCTCATCCCTACCCAAAAGTAAAATTGTCTAAGGTTGGCATGCATCTTCTTAACATAAGGATTGTATAATACAATGTACAATGTGCCTCATGCAAAACTAAGGAATAAATATCACCTGACTCTGGCACATAAATATATTCAAAGTGTTGCAAAAGTCCATCTAAATCTAAGTAGAAACTTGGAAATTGATCCACAAGGATACACATGAAATCAATATTTTTTCTAACTTCTAGACACTGTGTCAGGAGGTAGATCCTCAATAATATAGAGCTACACAAATATACACCCAAAGAAAAAAATAATATCTAATGCCTTCTCCTACTTAAGGAATTTGCTACAATATTCTCCTTCTCCTTGGTGTAATGAATGTCAAAATTGTACTAAAAATAAAATCCTCCCAATATCATTATTTCATATTTATATTTGATTAAGGATATATGCCACAATTTGTAATGATCACTATGAAACTCAATCCTATGACCTAAAATAAAATGCCTCTAGTGCACTAGTGCATACACAACCACTGCTAACTCTAAACTACGAGTGGGGTATTTTAGCTCATGATTCTTGATTTTTAAGGACTCATATACAATAACTCATCCCTCTTATATAAAAACTACCCCAAAACCCTCTAATGATGCATTAGTGCACACTCTGAACTCACTTGGAAGATATGAAACTACCAAGATAGGTGCACTAGTCAATTTCTCCTTAAGATACTAAAATGTAAAAACATAATGATTAGTCAAAATATACTTCTTCCCTTTCCTTTGAAAAGAACTGATAGGGTGTTCCTACTGAGAAAAGTCCATAAAAAATTATCATAGTAATGTACCACACCCATGAAAATATAAACTATAGGAGTACTAGTTATGGATGCCAATCCATAATGGCCTAGATATTTGAAGAATCCATAGAAATACCCTATCCTAAGATGATATGACCTAAATACCTCAACTCAATCTAGAAGAACTCACACTTGGCTAGGTTTCCAAACATATGATGATCACAAAGACACTACAATACCTAATGCAAATGAATCTTCCATAGTCCTTGAATACACTAGAATTTAATCCAAAAACATGAGGATAAAACCAACTATATATGTGCAAAACACCCCATTCATCAAACTCATTATCGTCGATGGAGAAATGGTCAACCCAATAGGTAAAAAAAAAACACATAATGCCCATATTAAGTACATAAATTTGTCCAATAAATATCATCCTTATGGATGCATAGTTGATGGCATCTTGACTTAAGGTCTATCTTCTAGAACACTCTTTTTCCTAGCAGGTATTCAAATAAGTCATCCATCCTTAGAAAGTGATATGTATTCTTCACCATCACCTTATTCAAGTATGGGTAGTTAATGCACAAATGAAAGGATCCATCCTTCTTCACAAAGGTTATTGGTGCTCCCCAAGGGGAAAAATTGGGATGAATATGATGCTTGGCTTGTTGGAGCTCAAAATTACATGTTTTTGAGCTCTAGAATAATAGGCCAAGTTCTTGTTAGAATAAAAATTTCCTAATCAACTGAGAGGGGGGTGGGGGTGAATCAATTGATGCCAATATTCTATACTTTAAATTTCAACTTCAAAACTTATTGTCAAGAGAAAATACTAAACTGAAAAGTAAATGCAACAATAGTACACATACACATGAACACCAAGATTTGTTCTCGAGGAAAACCCTGTTAAGGGAAAAACCTTGCTGGGGATGGTACACACAAATATTTTCACTATGATTATAGTAACCCTATTAGGAGTTCTAACCATGTTAGGAGCTGAGTATTACAATAGGAAGGTCCCAGTTAAAGGACATTCCCTGTTAGGAGCCTTTATAATGTGATCCCAATTAAGGAATCGACCCTGTTAGGAGTCCAATCTTGTTAGAGGAAATAACCCTATTAAAGGTGTACAATATATCAACTTGACCAAGAGATTTGAGAGTTAAAGCCACCCTTAGGCTCTCCAAACCTTACAACTTCAAAGCTAGAAAAATCTTGTTCTGGAACTACTTCCAATACTCAACCACTACCAAGAAAGGTCCACCTTGTGTAAAAGTGCACAACTACTATTTTTCAAATAGTATCTAATGAAGCCTTAAGCTTTCATTCATCTCTACATTTCACATATGCAGTGTCTACTTATTTTCCAAGTATTTCAATCCTTATATACAAGTTACAACAATTAAATCCAAGTTAGCCTTCATAGGATAAATCCTATTTACAAAATACAAATGGACCCATGAAAAGATGCACAAGGAACATCTTACAATGTTAAAACATAATAATTACATCAATTTATCATTCACATCCATAAGTTAATCTCGTATATCATAAATTACTTGAAACATGTTCCAAGTCAGCCTCTAAATAGGTCTTCACTAATACACACACCATATGTGACTTAACCTATATGATCACAATAAGATCTCAAGCCAATTTCCAACATGAACCTATGTTTGCACATCATAAATCAAACAACCATGAGTGCTATCCACAAAGTTTAGGAATCAAATCTATGAGAATCACAGTTTCTATCTTCTGAGAAATAGTTATCAATAAATCAGTCACGACTCTGTCTGATCAACTCATAAGCATGTGTGATCACAGATGGTGATCCAAGACATCATTAAGAGTCTTCTTCTAAGTTTTCACATGCTAATTCTCTATACTATGTCTATACAATTCTCTGCAGCCTATTTGCAAGCTTCAAACAACCAATCAATAACATATGTTAAAATCAATGACAAACATTGTCATGAATGCAACACATACTCATTGTAACATGCCTCCAATATTACTAGGATACTCCCCCATAGGAATACCATCAACTTTCATTCTAACAATCTCCCCCTTGGGCATTGATGGCAACATAGACAAAAAACATCTCAGTTCCATAAATACCAAACATGCCTATATTGCATTGCATTTGTATCATCATATTTTCAAATCTTCTTCATCAATCATCAAATCCTCTTCATCAATCATAAAATCCTCCAAAGGATGATCCTCTGATCCTCTCATGTTATTTTTCATGTGTCATTCTCTCCCATTGACATCAATGTCAAAGGTGTCATTATGTCTCCAAGAGTTCTTAGTAACTCAGCTCAAATACATATGCTCCCACATAGGGGAAGCATCAAGCATTCACTCTAGATAATCAAATAATGCTATGATATTTCTAGACTAATACAATTCCTGCATTAATTATTCAATATTAGGCTAGGGCATGACCCCTAGCATACCTCTTAAATACTCAAATGTATCCTTTGGAAGAAGTTTTTTTTAAAATGTCTTCTATTTTCTCCTTTGTATTCATATATTCTAACTTCACTTCTTTATCTACTACCTTATCTCTCAAGAAATGATACTTTATTGCTATATGTTTTGTCTTAGAATGAATAATAGGGTTCTTTGACATATTTACCATGATAGTATTGTCACAATGGATAGCAATTGAATCTTCAATACATACTCTAATGTCCTTCAATATCTGCTTCATTCATATGATCTATGTACAATTGATTGTTTCTGCAACATACTTTAATTCTGTTGTAGACTGAGAAATGCAATCTAGCTTCTTGCTAAGCCAAGAAATCAACCTTTTACCAAGGAAGAATGCTCTGCCACTAGTACTCTTTCTATCATCTACATTCCTTGCCCAATCAACATCACTAAAAGCATGAAATGTAAAGTCCTATGATCTATCAGACCATAGACCAAACTCAATTTTTCCCTTTAGATATCTGAATATCCTTTTTACTACCATAAGATGGGATTCTTTGGGATCTTCTTGAAATATTGCAACAATTCCAACAACATTAGCAATATCAGGTCTAGTATTTGCTAGATACTAAAGACCTCCAATCATTGGTCTATACCTTGTCTAAGGTACATTATTTTCTTCATATTCCAAAGATAACTTAGTCCCAGTTACCATGGGGGTTCTGATAGGTTTACTATCATCCATGCCAAAAATTTTAAATAGTTCTTTAAGATATTTGGTCTGAGATATGAATATCCCTTCTTTACTTTGACTGATCTACAATCCAAGGAATAATTTTATCTCCCCAATCATAGACATTTCAAATTCACTTTTCATCTCATCTACAAACTTGTTACTCATTTCCTCATTTCCTCCAAAGATAATATCATAAAAAAAACTTCAACAATAAAGATACCTTCTTTATTGATTCTTAGGTAAAAATTACTATCAACATTTCCTTTCTTGAATCCCAACTAAACTATATACTTATCCAATCTTGCATACAAAGCTCTTGGCAATTGTTTCAATCCATACAGTTCCTTCTTCAATCTACAAACTAGATCTTCATTCCCTGGTAAATGAAATCCATCATGTTTCTCAATGTATACTTCCTCTTCTAAGTCTCCATTTAGAAAAGATGATTTCATATCCATCTGATATACTTTAAAATATTTGTAAGAAACATAAGCCAAGAATAATCTAACTACCTCAATTCTAGCAATAGGTGAAATATTTTCTTCAAAATCAATTCCTTCTTGATGTGGATACCCTTTACATACTAATCTGGCTTTGTTTCTAACAACAATGTATTCTTCATTAATCTTGTTTTTGTATACCCACTTGGTACCAATCACATTTTTGTCTTTAGGCCTTGGGACCAACTCCCATGTGTTGTTTTTCTCAATCTTCTCCAGTTCTTCTTTCATGTGATTGATCCATGAATCATCTCTGCATACTTCATCTATGGACTATGGTTCACCTTGCGAGATCAAGAAAATGGCATTTATAGTTTTGACCTCTCTTCTTTTTTCTGTAATATTGTTCTAGTTTCCTTTCTATTGTTACCAATGATATAATCCTTGGGATGGATTCTCAAAACATATCTAGGTGTGATTTGTTCCCTCAACTCCAGACTTATGCCATTTTCCATTTCTAAAACATCCTAATATGATTCATTTCTTCCATTCTCATTATCTATTGTCTACATATTGTCCTAATTTGTATTCATATTTTCAAGAGAAATCTCATAGGGGTTAAAGCCATAGTATTTTTCTCTGACTTGAAAATTTTCATCCACTCTCACATTAGCACTTTCAATTAGCTTCCTAGCTCTCAAATTGTAGCATCTATAAGCTTTACTTCTAGTAGAATATCCAAGGAATATTCCTTCATCACATCTAGCATCAAATTTCCCTATACATTCATGTCTCTTAATGTAGCATTTACTTCCAAAAATTATTCAATAACTAACAATAGGTGTCTTTCCATACCATAGCTCAAATGGTGTCTTTCATGTTAGTTCTGTTAGGCCGATTTTCTGTCATAGCAAAATCTTATGAAAATGGCCTATTTTCCTTGCAAGTGTTCTTCATTGCCTCCTACCTTTTGTTCTCCATGTTGTCACCTTGCTCTGGTCCAATCTGCATATCCTAATTCACCAAATCTTGAAAGTTATTCAAAGTTTAAAGCCTGCTGGAAAAATTTCAAAATCTGCCTTAGTGTCAAAAACCCACAGTGTTTTCAAAAATCCATGATGTTTTCAATCTTGTGTTTTCAGCCTTCGATGTTTTCAACCCTTTTTCTTCCAAATTTGTGTGCTTTTCCTTTGGCATCAAAAACTTTGTGTGTTTTCAGTCTTCCGCTGTGTCGAAAACATTGTGTTTTCGACCTCGCACTAGTTCCCTATCTGCCGGCTTTCCTTATGTGTGCAAGTGCGATGACAGGTGGGCCTGGGTGTTCAAAAGCTCTTCTCTGATTGGCTTTCGCATGGCTGCATGTCAGACTTTTCTGACATGCGATCATGCG
This sequence comes from Chamaecyparis obtusa, assembly GCA_027943335.1. Classification (NCBI taxonomy): domain Eukaryota; kingdom Viridiplantae; phylum Streptophyta; class Pinopsida; order Cupressales; family Cupressaceae; genus Chamaecyparis; species Chamaecyparis obtusa. The sequence continues at coordinate 255,836 of BSBK01004699.1, read as the reverse complement.
ACTGCCTGCCCCCTGTCCGCGTGGTCCTAGCTCTTCATTGTGTTCGGCTGCTTGGCAGTTAGCTTTCCTTCTGGCGACCTGGCGACTAGCGGTTATCTTTGGTCTCCTAATTCTGGTGGTTAAGCGGCTATCATCTAGAAACTCGGTGACTATTAGTCACATGATCTCTAAAGGGTTGGCGGTTATCTACTAACATCCAGCGACTTGGCTGGCGGTTAGTTGTGTAGTCGCTAAATGCTTGGTAGTTGGTTCAGGGGTCCCAACTCTTTTCATTTCCCGGTGGACCCATTTGCAGCAAGGTGATGATGTGGTGGCTTTGGGTTGGTTGCCACATGATCGCATAGCCCAATTTTTGGCTATGCAATCATGCGACCGCTTGCCACTTGTCCATGGTGGTGACTTGGCTTGTCAGGGGGGCCCGCGTTGAAAGCTTTTAATCTAACGGTCGGCGTATGATCTCAAGGAATATTCCAAGCCTTTGAGATCATGCACCATCCATCAAATTTTATTCCATTTGCCAGGGTGTGCTGAGGTGTGTGATTTTTATTGACCGCCAGGCGCTGAGGTGGCATCGCAGGTGCGGAGTTAGGTGTAGGGCCGTTGTCAGAGGGGTCTGTGACGAGGATAGATCTAATGGTTGGCATAAGTTCTCATGTGATTTGTCAGAGCCATGAGATCTTATGCCAACCATTCATTTTCAAAAGCTCATGGAAGGTGGGCCCTATGCCAGTGACCGGGCATGAACTGCAAATGGTTTAGTGACATGTGGCTTCGAGCATGCCCGGTTGGAGTCTAGTGTTTGGTGGAGTGGATGAAGTTTAGCAGCCTGATAAATTTGCTTCTTGTCGTAGGTTCACGTGACAATTTGGTGGTTCCCCAATTCATTTGGTGACTTGGTGAACAGTGGTCATGAGGTCGCTAGATTTTTAGCGAAGGGTGTAATGCATTTTGTGAACTGGCGGAAGTTCTTTGGTCGCCAGTTTGCTAGATATGCGGGGTCCATGTTTTTGGTGATTGGGTGAATGGTGGTGTGACACATGGCAAGTGGGCCCAAGTCTAAGGCTTGGCAGTAGTTTGCGGGGATGAGGCATAGTGTTCACGGGTTGTCGCATGTTCGCATAACCCATTTTTGGGTTATGCCATCATGTGACCAAGCATAATTTGTTGCCAGTTTTCTATGGCAGTGAGGTTTGTGACCATGCGACTGTGCCACTGAAGATGAGTGTTAAAACATTAAGCCCACAAAGGGAGAGAGATCTAACGGTAGGGATATAAATTTGATCTCTGATCGAATCATAGCCGTCATTTTTCTGCTAGCGCCAAGACGTAGCTATTGGAGTTTGAATTCAAATCTCAGAGATGTTTCCTGTGACCAGAAAGGACTAGAATTGAATGCATAAAGGGCCATAGTTGGTGAATTTATATTTCTTCGCCATCCCAGTGTGGTCCAGGTTTCCATGAGTGATTGCAGGGATTTGTGCCATGTGGTGGAGGATAGTTTTTCGTGGCTCGAGGCATGATTTCAGGATGGTTGATAGATTAGTGATCTTCTATGCTTTGTTTTGAGGATTATGATGATTGGAGATCATCTTTGATCTATTTCTCTAAGGTTTCTTGGTTTCCTACCCCTGTAATAAATTCTGATGTATTCTTTTGGTTGGTTGGGTAGTTGAAACCCTTACCCTAGCTATCTGTAGCTTGTTGCATTCTCTCTGAGAATTTCAAGGCAACTAGTGGTATAAATTACAGGTTGTTCAATTTTGTAAGGGTTCCTTCTTCTGCAAATTTTTGAGGAGAATTGGTTCTAGTGAAGGGTTTTGTTCTGTAGATTTCTCCTTCTCTTTGCATATAGGGTGTTTCCCTCTATCCTCTCTGGCTATGGGAATATAATGAATTTGTAATAGGTGTCTTATGTATAAGATTTCAATATATTTGTTCTGCTCTTAGATTGTCTCCATTTGGGTTTTAGACTTATTAATTCTAGCATCAAGGATGTTATAGTTTTTCTACTTTCATTTCCAGTGAGTGTCTGTAGTAGAGTTGTTTTTCACAGAAGCAACTAAGTCTAGGACTGGTGTTCAGATATGTATGAGCTGAGGTATCAAAGATGCATCATGCTTGTCTTCCAGTGGATGCTGGTTAATGTATTGCCTATTCCTAGGTCTTTCTTTGGATAGGTGATAGCATATCTGGGTGCACAGGTGGTTTGGTAATGTATGATTTGGTTAGGGTGAGTGTGCTGTCTTCTTGTTTCATAGCCCTGTTGCAGTGAGGTATTTGACTCTGCTGGCCATTGGACAAGGCACTGGTCTATCAGAGACTTAGGGTATCTCAGGGGTCCCTTCTAAAAATCTTTAAAATAATTTCCATTCAGATCCACCCTTTCCTTTTCATGTTGTTAGGATAGGTGTCTGGCTTTCAATCTCATTCCATGCAAGTATGGCTATTGCATGAGACTTTATATCATTGGGGTACGGGATACCTATAGGAGATTGACTGCTATTCCACATTAATTTGTCTGCAGGCCTTTGGTTTTGTCATGAGGTCTCTTGAATGTTTAGACAAGGCAATACCCACCTGAGTGAATGTGGAGCTCAAAGAAGAAGGAGGATTTCTCTCTATCCTCATCAATTGGTTTGTTTTCCTTGTCAAGCTTGAGTGCCTAACATGTGTTTAAGCCCAACTATTTGATTCAAGCTTGGTCCTACAAGGAGAAGAGCCAATAAGTTCTTTGATTTATACTTTATTCATTATGTATACTTCTGTATTGACTACTTCTCTCCAATGCATATGAAGAACCTTTCCTTCTATTAACATGGTTCTTGTAGCATCAACAACTATTCTATTTCTTCTTTCAACAACTCCATTTTGATGTGGTGTTCTAGGTGCAGAAGTCTGACTCATAATACCATGCATTCTCACAAAAGGTATTGAATTCATGTGAAGTGAATTCTCCACCTCTGTCTGATCTCAAACACTTTATCTTCAAGCCTATCTCATTCTCAACTTTTGCCTTATAAAACTTAAAGGTTTCAAATTCTTTTTATTTTTCTTTAAGAAATCCAACCCACATCATTCTAGAGTAATCATCAGTGAATATGATAAAGTACCTATCTCCGAAGTATGACCTTGTCTAAGTAGGTCCACACAGATCTATATGAATTAGTTCAAACTTTCCATTTGTCGAGTATTCTTTGCTTGCAAAACTACTTCTTGTCTTCTTTCCCAAAACATACTCTCTACATTTAGTGTTAGCAGGTTTCAAAATCTTAGGTAGATCTCTAATAGCATTATTGTTAGATGTCTTAGCCATGTTATCAAAGTTGATATGACAAAACCTTCTATGCCATAACCAACTGTCATCAATTTTTGCAACAAAATAACTAACCTCAGTAGAGTTTAACTAAAATATATTACCTCTGGTGTTCTAGTACCAAATGGGATTAGTTCTCCATTAGATCCTCTAATAGAGAAATGACCATCCTAAATTCCAAATGATATCTCTTGTCTACAAGCTGTCCAACACTCAATAAATTATGTTTTAAGCCATCCACAAATAGTACATCATCCATGTTAGTCTTTCCATCTAAATTAATTAATCCTTTACCAACAATCATTCTAGGAGTATTATCACCAAATCTTACAACACCACCACTAAAAATCTGTCATTGTCACTAGTCATATGATGTGAACATCCACTATCAATTATCCAATTAATTTTCCTATAAACATGAGAAACTATGGCTTTTTCTTCATAGGAAAGATCCTCTTCTTTAATAGAAAAAAAATCCAACACATCATTGAATTCATCATCTAAATAATTAGATCCAACACTAGCATTATATCATTACTTATCATTCTTGTATTTTCCATATTTAGGCCTATGCTTAGGTATTCTAGTTGGACATCTAGATGCAAAATGACCAACCTTATTGTAATTAAAACATTTCAAGGGTAATTTTCCTTCATACTTACCTTTTCCTTTCATTTCTCTCCTGTTGATCAGAACCATGATCTTCTCATCCACTTCATTGTCTAGTCTTTGAATCTCTTCCCATTCTTCAACATATTCTCCAAGATCTTTGTTGTGCTTGTTTACTCTGCTAGATCTAGCTTCAATAGATCCAGTTCCATGAACAATCACCTTAAATGTTGTCTCCACCTTAGCTAGTACATCTTTAAGATTTGTGGTCTCAAAGGTAGTTAGTTTAGCCACTAACATTTCTTTGGTGAAATCTTTGTATTTTGGTATGGTCTCCTCCAAAGAAAGAACTTTAAGTTTGTAGGCAGGGGTCATAGACCTCAGAATTTTAGATATAACTTCATCTTTTGTATAAGTACCTCCATTGTTTCTGATTCCAATCACACATTCATATACTCTTTGAACATACATCCTTATTGTTTCAGTATCCTTCATTTGTATTGTATCCATCTTTTTCCTCCAAATCTACAACTTTAATCTCTTAGTGTATTCATCTCCTTCATAGAGTGAAACTAGTCTTTTCCAGATCTCACTTTGTTTTGTTAGATCTCTGACCTCTGTGAATTCACCATCAGATAGTGCACTAATCAAAACTTCCTTTGCAACAACATTGCATACAATTTTTTTCCTTTCTTCTTTAGTAGTAACAAGTGTTTCAAGGTCTTCCTCCTCTATGATAGGCACATCTTTCCAAGTAATGAGCCAATATTCCAATTCCATACACATCAGATGATTCTTCATCTACTCCTTCCATGTGTCAAAATTTTCTACATCAAACTTAGGACTCTCCTTTCTGAATAAGGCCATTCTGATCTTTACCTCAAGCTATTAGGATTCCTAACTGAGGACCAAAAGCTTTGATACCAATTGTTAGAATAACAATGTCCTAATCAACTGAGAGGGGGGAGGGGGTGAATCAATTGATGCCAATATTCTATAATTTAAATTTAAACTTCGAAAATTATTGTCAAGAGAAAAATACTGAATTGAAAATTAAATACAACAATAGTACACATACACATGAACACCAAGATTTGTTCTCGAGGAAAACCCTGTTAAGAAAAAATCCCTAGTGGGGATGGTACCCACAAATATCTTCACTATGAGTATAATAACCTTGTTAGGAGTTCTAACCCTATTAGGAGCCGAGTATTACAATAGGGAGGTCCTGGTTAAAGGAAATACCCTGTTAGGAGCCTTTACAATGTGATCCCAATTAAGGAATTGACCCTGTTAGGAGTCCAACCCTATTAGAGGCAATAACCCTATTAAAGTTATACAATATATCAACTTGATCAAAATATTTGAGATTTAAAGCAACCCTTAGGTTCTCCAAACCTTACAACTTCAAAGGTGGGATAATCTTGTTCTGAAACTGCTTCTAGTACTCAACCACTACCAAGAAAGCTCAACCTTGTGCAAAAGTGCACAAAACTGCTCTTCAAATAGTATCCAATGCAGTCTTAAGCTCACATTCATCTCTGCATTTCACATATACAGTGTCTACTTAATTTCCAAGGATTTCAATCCTTATATACAAGTTACAACAATTATATCCAAGTTGGCCTTCATAGGATAAATCCTATTTACAAAATGCAAATGGACCCATGTGAAGATGCACATGACACCTCTTATAATGTTACAACATAATGATTACATCAATTTATCATTCAGATTCATAAGTTAAGCTTGCATATCATATTACTTGAAACATGTTCCAAGTCGGCCTCCAAATAGGTCTTCACCAATATAAAATCTATATCTGACGTCACCTGTATGATCATGACTCCATATGATCATAATAAAATCTCAATCCAGTTTCCAACATGAACCTATGTTTTCACATCATAACTCAAATAACCATGAGTCCAACACTATCCATAAAGTTCTGGAATCAACTCTGTGAGAATCATAGTTTCTATCTTCTGAGAAACAATTATCAATAAATTATTCATGACTCTATCCAATCAACTCATAAGCATGTGTGATCATGGATGGTGACCCAAGACATCATGAAGAGTCTTCTTCTAAGTTCACATGTGCTAATTCTCTATATTGTTTCCATACAATTCTCTGCAACCTGTCTGCAAGCTTCTAAACAACCAATCAATAACATATGTTGACATCAATGAAAAATCTATCATGAATGCAACACATAGTCACTGTAACATGTCTCCAACATTACTAGGATACTCCCCCATAGGGTACTTTTTTAGGACATTTTGCAATTTTTAGGGGTTTTCTAGACTTTATATGCTTTTTACCATTTTTTGATGACTTTTTATGATTTTAAAGGATTTTTTCAAGATCGTATTCAATTTTTATGAATCTTTTAGGACCTTATGTAATTTTTAAAAAAAATTTCAGGACATTATGCATTGTTTTGAATTTTTTTCAGGATCATATTTAATTTTTTTTGAATTTTTTTCAAGTCATTAATATTTACATGAGCAAGATGTATAACCATCAACATTCATGCTAAAATTTCTATGATCAAGCCTAACAATTAGTTTTGGCCAATGAACATAATGAACCTAATTACAGTTATAGTTCGCTAGACTAAAAGCTCTGTCAATGCCTAAGAATTTTCACCTTTTATTAGGTAAAAATAGATTAGTGGATTATTGCAAATTGGTTGTGTTTATAGATATTTTTATGTCCTTCTAAGTATTTTATGAATTCCTAATACCAAAGAAAAATAGTAAAATGAACTATACGATGATTAGATGAGATTGGTGCCTTATTACTATTTCTTATAGAGTTAAATGATGCTTATCCTTCTTATATAATACTTTTCTAGACAATTTTTATTTCACACCTAATATGAATTTGTTATTTATCCCTTCTTAATAGTTTATAACAATTTGCCACCATTTATTTAATCAGATGAACATATCTTTCCTTGAAAGGATTATCCACACAATGAAACAAAGATTAATTTAATTCACCCTTTATTATATAAATAAAAATAGAGGACAAAGTCAAACATAAAATTCTTGAGATAACAATGGTCACTTTAACCAAACAACAAGTCAATTGGAATTTAAATCATACAATTTGTGTTTACTCAAATAAAGTATTGTAGAAGATATGAAGGCCAAAAGATGTATTTCTTCTAACTAAAACATTTCATATGCTATGATAATGCCTTTTGAAAATGAGAAATAATTACTTATATAAGGAAGGACCAATGTACTTAAAACTACATGTCCATTGGTGGAAAGACACTTTTTAATTACATTATTTTGTTTAACAATAATTTTTTATAATTCCTTAAAATAAATAAATTAATAGATCTTATGTGCTTGATGTAGCTTTGTTCCTTGAAGGTGTATATATTGGTGATAAGGTGCATCATTTAAGTACTTACTCCTATAGAGTTTATCTATAATGACCTTGATATTATGTAGAATGTATGAAACTCATAATTGATGTCATCCAAAGCCTCAGGAATATCTTTCACTACAATGTTTTTCCACTATTCTAAGAAAATTCATGATTTATCATCACTAATTAGCATGGCTAGGATTTCCATTGTGTCATCCTTATCCAAGTTGTCCATGTCCTCTATAAGTTCCTCCCAAAATTCTCTTTTTGATCATGTTATTAAATTTTTAGAATCATCTAGAGACAGAGAATATTTGAGTTTCATCTCATTAATTTTTTTATCCATTTAGTCCCCAAGTCAAGCATTATCTTTGAGACATCTAAAGGTAACTACATAAGCTCTCTTGATACTATCACAATGTGTCATCATTGTGTTGAGCCTATGTGTAATTATCTCAAACATCAAATCATATACAACCTTCTTGGTATGTTATCTTCTATCTTTCAACATCTTTTAAAATTTTTGTGCTCTCAACTTCAAGTAGGTTATATCCTATAGAGCTAAAAGCACTCTCTACTCATGTTCATATGAAATTTATTCTCCATTAGAGATATACTTGGCCTTTTCCTACAACTACTTCTTTTCTTTCCCCAATCTTTCATATCGGGCTATATAAGCATCTCTTTCTCTAACCAGCTATTCCACCTATGCTTTGTTGAACTTAGAAACATTAATGTTTAAGTTTGTTGTGTTGAAATGATCTATCCCCTTAACTCTTTGTACCATGATATGGCCAAAAATATTGTTATTGTTGAATATATTGAATAACTGGGGGGGGTGAATTAGTTATCATCAAACAATATCCTTGAACTTAATTAATCTAGTGAACAATTAAATCAATTAGAAACTTTAACAAATATGAACATGAAAGCACAAAACATTAAACACCATTAACACTAGAATTTATGTGGAACCCCAAAATCGGAAAACCCATTAAGAAACTAATTATGATGAATATAACACTAGTTAATGTGACTTTTAGAAAGTCCCACTATTGATTTTCTCATTGTAGGTAAGGATCACTACCATTTGGGATAACTAACCAAAAGTAGAAAGGGCTCACTACTAGAATATAAGAAATGAAAAAGTAATCAACCACTAAAGTCATAGTCACCAACAATTAGAAACACAAAAATGATATAGAAATCTACTACCAGTTGCACCAATTTATATATTCATCAATACATAGATCTTTCCTTGTCATATTGCCATTCACTTCTTATATTTTTTTCATAAAGAACACCACATCAAATAGAATCATCAATCTCTTATACCATGTCATGCTAAAAGCTAGGTCATCCTAAAGAAATTTAAAATAGGTCATACAAAAGCATTCTTTTGATGGTAAGGAATGAAATGTTGACTGCATAGGTCTTCCTCACTCAAATAAATTTGCCTAGCTCACAATAGCATGCTATGCAATCACTAAGATCTTAAAAACCAAGAGATAGGGTCTATACATTACAATACAAACACTTGAACAAAAGCACAAAAACAATTTTTCAGATAGGACCAAACCCAAAAAATGAACCACATTATGTTACAAGTTGAATGGGACCAACATGAACATGTCTAAAGATAAATATTCACATCACATCATGTGGATCAAACTATACTAGATCATCAAAGCATGAAATCCACATCAAATCATAGGATATGTTCACATTAATGAAAACTATTAATGACAACAACAATGATATAATCAACATGACATTCCAAAAATCTCCCCCTTTTCATTGATAGAAACATTAATCAATAACAAAGAAAGCAACTCACTATCAAAATATATCAGTGAAAACCCTCTATTTTTTTACCCCTTTGATAACAATGAGAAAGGGCCAAAACTCCCCCTTATTAACTCACTCTTCTCCCCCTGAGAGAAATCTACCAAGAATTGATCAATCTTGTTTTAGAATATTCACTTTGTACCAATCACATTTTTTTCAATCTCTATGCGTACAAGTTCCCAAGTTCGATTCTTATCTATTTGATCAATTTATTCTTCAAATTCTCTTACCCTATTCTAATCATTACATGCTTCTTCCACAAATTTTGGTTCAATTTCTGAAAGTAGACATAATAATACTTGTTCTTGAGAAGCTTACTTCTTGCAATAATGTCATTATTATTATCACCTATAATCTATTTTTCTAAATAATTTCTCTATACATATCTTGGGGTCTTGGTTGTAGATGTTGAAGCCTACTTTGTCTCTTCTTCTTCTTCTTCTTCTTCTTCTTCTTCTTCTCCTTCTTTCTTCTTGTCTCCTCTATGGGATCTCAAACATTTAATCTTCCTACAAATTTCATTCTTAACTCTTGCTTTAAATATCTTGAACTTTTCAAATGTTTTTTATTTCTCTCTTAGAAATACAACCCAAGATAATGTGTAATATCATTAATTAAAAACATGAAAGATCTCTCTCCTTCTAAGCCCCTTGTTCTAGTAGGACCACATAGGTCAATATGCACAAGATCTAATAGACTAGTAGATGAATGATCTTTTTCCTTTAATAATTATCCCATCTTCTTTACTTTTTGACATGTTTTATAGATAATGTTGTTTGGTTCACATAGTCTTGACAAATCCATTATTGCACTTGTTGAGCTCATCCTTACCAGGTTTTTAAAATTAATGTGACAAATCGTCCAGTTCCAAAGCCAATTATCATCAATCTAAGATAACAAGAAACTCTTTGTATCTCCTTAAAGTTGATACATATTCCTTCTTGTTCTTTTGCTAACTACAATGACTATTATGGACTTTTTCTAGATCTCACAACCTTCATTCTTAAATACAACATCATAGCCATTTTCAAACATCTATCCAAAACTCATAAGATTATTACATAAACCCTTCAAATAGTAAACCTTGTGAGTGTTACACTTTCCATCAAAAGTAATAGAACTAATTCCAAGAATATGTTCTTCTTTATCATCACCAAATCTAACAGGACCTCTATCTTATTTCTCAAGTTTCACAAATTTTATTTTATCACCATCCATATGATTTGAATATCCACTATCAATCAACCATTCATTCTTATTTCTTCTAAAAAATAATGCAATCTCTATGTTATCATCAAATTCTGAGAAAATGTTAGAAATATAAAATCTTGGTTTTTCTTGTTCAACCAATAACAAACAATCTTCCTGATACAATTCATCATTTGATATATTAGCATCTTCATTTACATAATAGGCCTTCTCCATTATCTCGAAGTCACTAGCCATGCTAAAAACTTCTTCAAGGTTGAAGACACTATAGGTCACACCAAACCACATAATGTTGTGAATCCTTATCATTCACATTAAGCATGCTAGGAAAAAATTTTAACTTCCAAAGCTATAGATCTTATTTCGAGGGTAGTCTAGAAGTTTCACAAATAGGGGACAAGGTGCTCTCTTTGAACCAACCTCTATAATTTTAAAAGTTGAATCTTCATAAAGAGAGAAGAAAAGAGGAAAAAGAAAATTAAAACAAGATATATTAACACAATATACTAGAATACCAAATTTTTACAACACTTTAAATTTCCTTCTATAATAAATTATAATGTGTTCCTTAAGATTACATTGTAATAGATGAATTATCTCATAGTATGATACATTTCTTACTAACTACTATCATTAACACAAAAGCTTAACAAATCAAAGAGAAGCATGTAAACTCATCTTATGACAGAGTATATGTATTCATAAGATTACATAATAGAAAGAGAAAATAGAAAAGGTCAAAAGATATAGCCTGATGCACTATTTTCTATTAAGAATGAAATGCAATACAAAGGTTCCCTAGTACGGCTATTACTTTTGATAATTATAAAACAATATTCTTATGTGCTACTGTAATTCTAGTTCCCTTCCAATGGAGAATTCTCAATGTCTCAATGCTAAAACAATTGTTTAGTAGTTTGTTGGGTTCATCATTTGATTATCACGTGCGGGGATGCAATCCACAACAACCATCGTTAATCAAAAGAAACACATAGGTGTGGGCAACTACCATTGTTGATCAGAAGAACTGGGAAGGACATGCGACACCAATACATGATTCCCTTTAAAGGGGAATGTCAATCTTTGAAAGTATGGGAGGTACTTGGTAGAAATTGCAATAATATCTAAACTGGGATGAGTGAGAGAGATAGCTAGCAAACTGTGGGAAATATTAAAATTTAAATTTGCAAACCTTTAAAAATTTTAACTCGGCACTTAAAAATTGCTCGGCACATGAAAGGTGCCAAGTGCCAGTTTTACTCGGCACTTAAAAGGTGCCGAGTGACAGGAGGGTGCCAAGTGAGCTCGGCACCTGAAGAAGCCGAGTGAGCTCGGCACCTAAAGGGCAGCTCAGCACTTGAAAGGAAATGCTCGGCAAGAATGGATGCCGAGTGACACAGTTTAACATGAAACTCTTCACGATTAAAAACAAACACTCAAAACTTAAAAATATTCAACAAGGATCTTCTCAAATGCAATGTAGAGGGGAAGAACAATAGATTCGAGTATGCCTCCTTGCTTGATATTTAACTTTGATTAAAACATTTACAAAATCTGGGAGCATTCAGCTTCAACCAGAAAACCCTAAATTTACCCTAAAAACTTAAAACTTCAAATAAACTATTAAACTTCAAACTTGTAGCTCTAATGGCTGCATACTACAATGCCTGGAGCAATCACTGCATCAACAGGTCGAATCAAAACAATAATAAACTTACAGAATGACCAGAGAAGAAACACGTGCAACTACAGGCACGAAATAAGCAAACTTCTTTCTCTGCACTCTGACGACTGGATCTGCTGATCTTCTTCTTTGCTCTGCAACTCTAAATCTGCACTTTCTCTGCTGAACTAAAATGAATGAGGGAGAGACATTCCTTTTTGTCATATTCCATTTTCCCCCTCTTTTCAAAATTCAAAAATCTCACCTACCCGTATTAATGTTTCTAGCTGTTCTGTTCTTCAAAGGTGGTAGGTGAGCGTTTGGCTCAAGGGACAAACAGCTCGCAGCATTTAATTTTTCCAACACAAACTATCATGTGGCCCATATGTGGCGAGAAGACGCAACGAGGAAACCTAGCTAAAAATATTTGAACAAGTGTTGCGTTGACAAATGGTAGCGTGAGAGAAGCTTCTTGGAAAAGAAAGAAGGTGGGACACATTGCAACATTGAAAAACTCTGTAAACTACCACACGTTAACACTACACATCACGAAGGGAAAAACCATCTGCATGCTCTAGAGTAGGATATGCTAGTGCGACACATGTCAAACCTTTCAGATTTACAAGACTGAAAAAGCAAAGGAAGGGATGCACGGAGTGGAGAAAGAAAGTGGAGGGTAGATGTGGCTTGGAAGAGTTGAAGCCTTAAAAGAAATATCTGAGAGCCACATTAGCCCGAGCTCTGGTAGATGATATCTATAGTACAGTTAACACTCATTGCATCTCAATGATGTTTAGAGAGGTGATACAAAATGAGTGGATACAAAATAAGTGTCAACGAACTACTCTTTAAAAGAGAATAAGAAGACACATATGCACAATAAAAAATAAATATATATACAAAATCACACCTCAAGTGGAAGAGGGAGAACTTGAAATATAATAAATATAGCTTAAAAGCGGCTATATGAAAACAACAGTAGCAACAAACAACGGTCATTCTCTGAAATTTTTCATTGTAATGTATTTAAAAAATGTATTCCGAGCAGCTGATATATATACTGCTTACAATGTTTCTTTGTGTATTTAACACGACATAGGTAGGATAGAGGATACAATAAGGGAGGAGTAGCAGAATGTGTTTGTTGAACAAGTTTTCCACTATAAGTACCATGACTAGCTGGATATTGGAGATTTTATTAATGTCGCCTCCTTAGAATCTGATTTCAATAATACCCATTTCCTTTCTTGGAGTGATCTACTCCAAGACAAAGAAAAGAAGGATTTCTGGCCCATGCCTAAAATCCATTCAATTGAAGAATAAATTTCACAATTCATAGATAGCGGCAGCCGTAAGTCTGACGAGTCAATTATCCATCTCAAAAAAGGCATGGATACAGTGCATAGTTGTTCTCTTGATTTGAAGAAGCGTTAAATTGTGATAAAAGTTCAGTCAGCTTTGATTGTGATGCATTTCCACTATCTACTAGTACTGACTCAGAAGAAGACAAGGGACTGCAACTTGTACATCTTCTAACTACTTGTGCTGAGGCAATCTCTCATTGTACACATGATCCCTTTGAGATTATATTTTAATGGTTAACTGAATTGGTTTCTACTACAGGTTTTTATGGTTAAGGGTCCGTTTGGTTGCTGGAATTAATCTGGAATAGGAAAAAGGGAATTGGTGAATTGACATAAGTTAATTCTAATTTTGGTCCAAAATGGGCATTCATCTAATTCCTCTCAGAACCTGGAATTAGATGAATGCTCACATAAAAATATAAACCAATTCAGTTAACCATAAAATATAATCTCAACGAGATCATGTGTACAATGAGAGATTGGCTTCTATCACAGCAACTTCAGTGGAGAGAGTGGCTTACTTATATTTTCACATTGTCATCATTTAGGAGTTGATTAGAGAGGTGTCGATTAGAGAGGTGTTGATTCTATTTCAACACTTCAAGCTAGTTTAGTGGGAGGCGACTCGCCACCACTCAACAAGTGTTGAGTTCGAAGTGTTATTCGACTGAATCACTTTCAAATTTGGTTTCATTTTGTGTTATTGTACTTATTTCTATCTTTTATAGATTCTAGAATTCTACAATATTTGTACAACTATTAGTATGACAATGCATAGGTATTGAAGATCTTCATTTTGTATATAAAAGACAAGCAAAATTTAAATACTTTCATCTTATTATGAAATGTGAAAGGTTAAATATAAGTTTCATATTAACCATGTGTTATTTTTATACCAATAATTATTAGTTTCCTGCTGAACTTTTGTGCCATTTAAATGCTATATATAAATGTTGGACATAACAAGGTCTATGATTACCGAAAATTATTGAGATTATTATGATTATTTGAGTTCTATATATGCTATATGTTAAATAAAAATATAATATTTTTCTAATAAATATTATTTTTGGTTCAACCACTAGTATTTTCAGATAAATATTTGATCAAATCGATAAAAGCTTATTTTCAGCACACTTCTCACCAAACAATTATTTGATTGACACTTTCAAACCTGAATGGATAAATGATTGCTTTACAATTTTTAGGTAATAGGTTTAGTATTATGACATTGATATTGGGATTGAACATGTAGTTTTAAGGTCAAACCCATTAATCCATGTTTTGTCAATGGTAGTTCACAAGACCCCGTCTCTCATGATAATGAATGGTATTTATAATACTGATTATATCTAATGATATTGAAAAAGATAATACAAAATGAATAGATACAAAATAATTGTGATGCAAAATAGATGTCAACATCACCCATAGTCCACATATGCACAATGAAAAAAGAAAAGATACAAAACAATCACAGCACAAGAATTATACGTGGAAGAGGGAGGACCTGAAACATAATTATAAATATAGCATAAAAGCGGCTGGATGACAATAGCGGTGGCAACAAGCAACGGTCATTCTCTGAAATTTATAACCGAAATGTAGTGAAAAAAAAAGGGTATTCTGAAAAGCTGATTTAGATTTTGCAATGTTTCTTCGACTATCTAACTTGAAATAGGCAGGATGGAGGATATAAGAAGGGAAGAGCAGCGGAATGTGTTTGATGACCAAGTTTTCCACTATAGCTACCACGAGTCTCTGGATATTGCAGATTTTATTGATGTGGCCTTCTTTGAATCTAATTCAAATCATACCCTCTTCCTTTCTTGGAGCGATCCACTCCAAGACAAAGGAAAACAGGATAGGCCAAAAATCCATACAATTGAAGAGGATATTTTGCAAATAATAGGTAGCAGCCATAAGTCTGAAGAGTCAATTATCCATCTCAAAAATGGCATGGATACAGTGCATAGTTTTTCTCCTGATGAAGAAGCGGTGAATTGCGATAACAGTTCAGTCAGCAAGAATTTCAGCTTTGATCGTGATGCCTTCCTGCCTTCTAGTAGTACTGACTCAGAAGAATACAAGGGACTGCGACTTGCTCATCTTCTAACTGCTTGTGCTGACGCAATCTCTCATGGTACGCATGATCTTGTTGAGATTATACTTTTTAGGTTAACTGAATTAGTTTCTCCCACAGGGACTTCAATGGAGAGGGTGGCTTACTATCTCTCTCACTCCCTTCGCCAAGCCCATCTCCGTTTACTTAGTACCACTGCTGATGATATGTTCCATGCCTACAATAGTGCCACTAAAAACCCTAATTATGAAGATATGTTCAATGACTACAATAGTGCTACTAAAAACCCTAATTATGTTGGGGCCTTTAGTTTACTAAACCTGGTTTATCGGTACATCAGATTTGCTCATTTCACAGCCAATCAAAGCATTTTGGAAGCTGTGACTCTTTATCAGGAGATAGAAGAAGACCCACATGTTCAATTAAATGCAAGGGCTGTTTCTGGCTCATGGGTTTTGTGGATAATTGATTTTGACATAAAAGAGGGCCTGCAGTGGCCGCCATTGATGGAAGCTCTGAAAAGCGAAGCCAGTAAGATTCGTGGCTTCAGACTTACAGCCGTCAAATGGCATGATGTTGATGATTCAGAACAATTTTCGACCAAGAACACTGGACGCAGATTGTCAGAGTATGCAAGCTCACTGGGGATTCAGTTCACTTTCGAAGAAATGGAACTTGGGAATTTGACAGGGAAACTCAGAAGAAATGAAAATGAGATAGTTGCAGTCAATTGTACGTGGGAATTGCCACATATGTGCAAGCGAAGTAAGCCACAATTAGTAGAGCTCTTCCATGGCGTAAGGCATTTGAAACCAGTTATTCTAACTGTTGGGAGTGGGCCTGCCGGCATGGATGGCCATGAAAAGCTTACCTTCAGAGAGGGTTTCAATGAATGTTTCAGGAATTTGTGTGCAGTTTTTGACTCTAGTCAAGTGGGTTTGCCAGAGAAATATGGGCTTGCTCGTGCAAACGTGGAAAATCTCTTGTTGGGGACAATGGTTTGCAGATCAATGACTTATATGCCTGATAATCAAGAGTATGATTTCATTCCAGTCATGGACCTCGTTCTCAAGTCTGTATTCACCCAATGTGATATCAGCCACAGAAATATGTTGTATGCAAAATATATTTTAGCAGGTAATGAGGGGGGAAGACGGTATACAGTAGAATTGATGGGCAAGCATCAACTATTGCTTAAGTTGAACTCTACTTCTTTAGTATGTGTTTCTTCATTTAGGGCTCCTTGAGAATGTCAAAAGCAGTGTAAACATAACTTATCATGTGTAAATTATTGACATGTCCACAAAAATCTTTTAAGATCCTACCGCATGGGGGTTAATTCTGATTGCTCTTTTTCTTCATGTCGATCACTTTCCTCCTGTCATCCAATTCAACACCGCATGGTGGTTAGTTCGGGTAGCAGTTGTTCTTCATGGTTCTTAAATAAAATCTTAAACAAATTAGACACTGATGGGTCAGTGGTTTGTTTTAAGAGATACGGTTTTAAGGGCTGTGATTATTGTTCCTATTTTTTGCCTTTTTTAAAATTATAAGGAAAATGCCGGAGCTTTCTTTGTCTTGGTTTATGATTAAATAATTTCTATGTTTTGATTAGGTTAGGAGAGCTATTACAAGGTGTGGGATTAATCAAAAATTAAAATTGATTTCTAAATTTATTACATTACTGTTTGAATTTGTGCTATGGAATTATAATTTATATTTATGTTTTCAATTTGAGATATAATAAATTAATGATCTAAAATATAATTTAAATTTAAGATTTGTTAAGTGTTTATATATTTAATGTTAATGTTTGAAAATTGATTATGTTTCTTTTTTTCTAACTCACACATATATACATACTTTTAATATGAGCAGAAGCAAGTTCTATTTTTTTATTATGCTACAAGAGATTTTTTAAAGTGATTTCTATGAGGTACTTTCTCCGTTGAAGGTCTGGATCGAATGTTTTCCACTTAGGAAAGCTTATCGACTAATTACAAATTTTGATAGTAAAATTATAGTTATTGTTTTTTATTTATGATTATTATTTTTTATTTTATCTTTTCAAGTTATAAATTAATTTATACATTTGAAGGTATTTATATATGTAGTTTCTATTTTAAGTTGTGGGTTACACTTAATATTTATGTAGTCATGTTGCTTGTTTATAAATGAGTAGTTGAGTTAATTTTCATCATATCATTGGTACGCTAATTGGAACTATGATGTTTATAGGTCTTTCTAAACAACTCGTAATTCTTTTCGTTAGGAAAATTGAGCAAGGATAAATCCTTCGTAGATTTTCATAGTACCTTTTCATCGTAAATTTTTATACACTTCAATGTATATTTATCAATATTACTATGCATTTATCTTCATTGATAATCAAAATTTATAAACCTTTTTTTAATGGCAAGTAGTCATGATAGTATGAATCAAACCAAATCTATTTATGATTCAATTGATCCTTGATCTATAAGTGAAGACAAATGACTCTAAATGATCCTACCAAGGGTCAATTAATACAAAGTATAAGCCCCTACCACCATAAGGGACAAAGATTGCATTGTTCTCTCAACATGAATTTAATAAAATGGACACCCCTAAATTATTGTATCCTAGATAAAGAGGTTTTATTCTAAGGCTCTTACTCTTATATCAAGTAGAAAAATGATAATGTAGATTATATAAATTCTCTATATTATAAAATATTTACTAAAAAGATGTTTTGGACACCGTTTGATCAATTTTGTGCTTATATTTATCTAGACAATGTCATTCTGATCAATCTCTTCACTTTTTAAACAAATTTCCATGCAAACTATTTTTGTAATATTATTTCATTAATGAAAATAATATATTCCTTAAAATATTATTTATTTAAATAAATAAAAAAAGGTAGTAAAATGTATATTCTTTACCTATGATATGGTTGTGATTGGAGAGAAGATTTGGGATCATATAAGAATGAGAATTTTACTAAGTCAAAAAACATATGGTTGTGCAACTAAAAGAGGATGATAATTTGCCTACATGTAAATACAATTGGAGAATGGGAATGGTATACTAGATGCCGAATTTCATGTTTATAATGAGGTGGATGGGAAGGATTGTGTATAGAAATCATTAGGGAAAAATTAACTATCATTATTAGTCCTCAAACGTTTTAATTTCCTTCTAGTCTAGAATTCAACCATTGCTTTAAACATCAAATATACTCTTTATAAAATTATACCCATATACATTTGCTCTAGTCATCAATGAATGAAAGATAATATGTAGTTTTTCCAATGGAAGGAACATCTATGTGACCAATTACATCCAAATGAATAAGATTGTAAACAAGATATTTTTTAAATCAACATGTCAAAATAATCTATTATGTAAATACTAATTTGTTAAATAGAAATTTTGATAGTAAAAGTTTACTTCATTTTTTAAAAATTTATGATCATTATTTTTTATTCTATCATATGAATTTATAGATTAATTAAAACATTAGATGGTAATTATATATGTAATCTATCTTTTAGGCTTTGGGTCACACAAAATGATTATGTAGCCCTGGTGCTAGTTCATGAATGAGTAGTTGACTTAATTTTCTTCATATCATTGGTAAGCTTGTTGGAACTATAATGTTTATAGGTTTTTATCAAAAATTCATAGTACTTTGCATTAGGAAATTTGAACAAGTATATATCCTAGGTAGATTTTCACAATACTTTTGAAATGGTGAAAAATAGGTTTCACTATCTTATGCATGCAAACTAAGAAACTAGGACTATTTCCTTGTTGATTACATTGGAAGGATATTGATCCACTTGGATCAAGAAAAATTGGTCACAAATTGTATTGAATAGTCCTTTGGGGTTGATTTGAAAAATAGATTTCTATTATATAACATAAATGTTGGATCTAGGGTTAAAGATAGAAAAATTAATATCTTCAACATTAATTTAGAGCTACAGAAAAAATATATATGCATATAACAGAAGTAGATCAAGAAATGAAAGGTAGAGAGGAACTTGATTTTGAAATTTGGGCTATAATTAAAGAGACTGATTCATTTAGGATGAGCTTGAATATTGAACATAGATGTAGATAAAATTAGAAGATCTAGGATCAGTATGCTACTAAGATGTTTCCCCAAAAGTTTCATCAAAGGTGTCTGAGAGTAATTCACTCAAGGAAATGTAGACCTTACTTTTTTAGATTTTAGAAAGATAAATTTATATATCTATATCTCCTCAATCTGAATCCAAAAATGTGTCTTCATAGCCTATCATCTATACACAAAAAGGGAAGTCTGTTGGATTGATGAGGTTTCCCTAGGTCAAATTTAATTGATTATAGCTTCACAAGTCTTCTTTGTGTTGAAATCCTTATGAGGATGTTGATATTGAATTGTAGGATTGACTTTTTGAAAATTTGATCATGGATGCCATCATGAATACTTTAGATGTGAACTTTACTTCTTATCTTTAATTCTTTGTATGGTTCTTGATCACTTGCTCAAAAGGATGTACTTGAATTTGAATTGAAGTTGTGTATTTTGAAATGAGGAGGGGGTAAGATTTCTTTTATATATGATTCCCCTTAAATTGGGTTTGTATTTTGTAGCATGCCAACACATACACATTTATCTTGGATGTGAAAGATTGGCATTAATTTATTTAAATTGGAGCTTCTTATATTGGTGCAAAGACTCCCTAAAAATCATTTCCTTGGGTCAATGTCACCCCATGAAATGCTAACCTAGGTTAAGTTTACATTAGGTGACCTTGACCTCTCAACTCAAGTGTGATCAAGGATGAAAGGTCCAAAATATGGTGGATATTTTAGATTTGGAGTTGGTTTGAGTAGAATCAAGAATGATCAAGCATAGGAGGCCAAAATTGCTAAAATGAAGCCTAGGTGAGGACAAAATTGTATAGGGATACAATTTACAATTATATATTTAGTCCCTACTTTTGTATGTGTATGAACCTGCATTCATGGTCTTGATAAAGTATGATAGAGCATTGAATTTTTTTCTCAAGGTATTAAAGAGGTGAGAATCACCAAGATCCAAAGGGACTTATGATATTAAGAATAAAATAGAAAGACAAAAGGAGAAACACATGAATAGAAAGAGAGATAAAGAGTATGTCTTGTTAGGATATTGTGAAAATATGTTCCTCAGATATTGCTATGGTTAGAATGATTTAGAATAACTGAGAGGGGGGGTGCATAAGTTATCCCTGTGTGTGTGAAAATTATACCTGATCTGTAGACACAACACTCAGTAAAACATTAGAGGTTAGCTATAATCAAAATCATGCAAAATTGAAAGCTATCTAACCAAGCGATTTACTGCCTTCTAATAGGTGCGAGATTAATGTTCTCAGATTGTAATTAAGATCAGTGACCTAGACGACACCTAAATGAAGGATTTGAATGCAAAAGATGGATATGGAATAAATGCAATTAAGCTATTTTTTGGATTTTTCTATGCAATAATAATTGTAAAAACTGATATGAAATCTATGCTAAATGAAATTGATATGCTATGAATGCTATTGAAAATTGATATGCTATGAATCTAACAATGATATGTAATATGAATGCAAAAAAAATAAGATTGATCTCACAAAGCTTTGAATTCGCAAGTTGATTCCTCAGTCTCCAATTCTCCAGCGTGATTGTGCAAAATATGAGATGATTTGTGAAGAGCTAAAGCCTTAATTTATAGAAATCCAGGGCTTTGGAGGTGCATGAATAAAAGCCATAAATCACTCAAATTAACTCATCTTGATTTTTGAGTTATCTGATCATAAAAGATAGTTAATTCTCAAAATCATGCAAAAACATGCAAAAACAGCTTTTTAACTCAAATTAGAGTTTAGATCAGCTTTTTGAACTCCAAAAGGATGTTGAGTTCCAAAAAGTCAATAACTTGCATTGATTTTCTGATTTGGAGTTTAACTGTTTCTTTTGAATATGCATAATAATTAAGAATTAAATAAATAAATAAAGTGATTTATCCTCAACTCAACTGATTTTTGAAAATAAATAATTAATTTATGGGTTAATTAACTATTTATTCAAACTTTTATTAAAAATTATATTATTAAATAATGACAACATGCTTTAATTAATTAAATAAGAATTTAATCAATTAAAGATAGGAATTTTGATTTATTGTCAAAATTAAATAATACAATTAATAATAGATAGAATTAAATTTAATTACATAATTAAGTGGCAAATATTAAATCTAATTAATTAAATATGAAAATATTCAATTAATCAAATTTTAGGATAAATGTGATTTATTGCCAAATAATTATAAAATTAAAGATAATTAAGATAATTAGGAATATTACTAGGAATATTCTCCGATGCAAAATTTAAGATAATCAATTAGATTTGATGATGTTTAGATGTGCCTTAGATTAGGACTTTGATGTCGATTTCATATGATTTGATGATATAGGAGGTTAATGAACTTATAGCCCATTTTTGGGGTATTACATTTTGCCCCTCTTTGAATTACTGTGCGAAGCGCAGTGGTTCAAAGATAGTCTGTGTTTGATAAAGATATGAAACTGATTCAAAAGATAAACCGATCTCAAGATAGAAACCGATTGAAAGATATTGAGATAGGAGTTGATTGATATTGACTTGATATGGAGATAATAGGTCTTGAATGACCAAAGATAATGTTCACTGTAGCAGCAAATGAACCTATGATTGCGAAAAAGTGTCAAAATGCCTGATTCTGAACCTTAGGATTGATAAGAAGTGAGTGACCCATTCTAGACTCGATTGTCTTAGCAGAACTAGCAAGTATCACATCTGAATCCTTCAGTTGCCGAAGAACCAAGGAAAGAACACTATGATCCGATGGTTGCAAAAATTGATACAGTTTACAAGATTAAGAAAATATCAGATTGATATGGATCTTGATGAATCTGATATGCCCCAAGTGATGATAGATTTGCCCCGAGCGATGAGGACTTTTGATGAATCAGTGACTAGACGTGATTGTTATCTTGATCACTGATGAAAGATATTGATAGATTTGATCGATAGAATTTTGATTTACAAACTTTGAATTGATGTGCAATACCATGCCCCCTTCGGGATTAAAATTGAAATCTGACAAGAGAAGTCAGCGTTAAATGGTTTAGAAGCATGTTAATTGATTTGAGAAGTGGTTATACACGTTCAAGAACGCATTCTGCATCGTTTGGAGGTCTTGGAGACCGAATTTGACTAGATTTGACCATGAGTTGACCATGGTTGACCAAGTTGAAATTTTGATAGTTTGATGTAAGATAATCAGTTAAGTTGAATACTAGATTTCTGTGATGATTGAAGGTCGAATATGCAAGTAGTTAATAATATGAATGATCTCAGATTTGAATTTTGATCCCGAAAAAGGATTCTACTTGCTATTTCATTGGAGGAACCTTCGTGTGAGATTCAGCTCTTGTTAGACTTGAAGATGCGATTTGAAGAATCATTTAAGCATTGAAGTTCGTTTAATCATTGTGAGATCATGCAATGAGACATGCAAAATGAAATGCAACCTAAGACCTAGGACCTAGTCACTGATCATGTGTCGATTTGTTATCATCATTGAACTTTTTAGGTAACCGGATAAATCAATACAATGCCCACTAGCCATGAAACCATAGACATATGAATATCGATTTGTATGTGCAAGAATCAATACAACACCCACTGGTCAAACAACCATGGACATATGAATATTGATTTTAGTTGTTGAATGTCGGATTAGATATAAGCATCAAGGCACAAACGCCAGGATGACCTGAATATCATGTCCATTTTGATATAGCAATTTGTACAAGCATCCAAACATACACGTCGTGATGACCTGAGTACGCCTTGCATTACAAACACATCAAACAGTCAAGAGATCATTCTAAATCCAATGTGAATTACCCGTAGTGACCCTTTATCGTTCACATCCTTAGGCAAGATTGCGTTCCACAGTAGGAGGAAGAACTCACTCAAAAAGACAATAGTTAGATCAAACTTCCTTGAATTTTTTTTGGGTATCAATGGTCGAGGTACGCATGGCCATCCAATTCGAGATAGAGGCTCTTACAGTCGGACACCATTTCAATCCAAAATTTCCAAAGTTGTTAGATTTTCACATACAAGCAGAAGACAAAGAAAAGATTATGCCCCCAGTCATCACTCTCTAAATCCTGTAAAGGACATCATTGAAGAGCTCGAAGGGACACAATATGCAAAAATCTCAATGCGAATCAGTAAGCATACAAGGAGATAAAAGCATGAAAAGCACATATTGTTTTCAGTTTGAGTTTGATGTTTGATTGTTGTTGATGCAAAATCCTTTCTAGAGACGAGACTGACTGACTGACTCAACTTGAAGCTTCAAAGGACTCTGAGTGGATATGACACGTCTAAGATACATGGGAGACCATAGGATATGACATTGATTGCCCCCAAATTTGAACATTGATAGGATACAGACGCTTGAGCTGATTGGTGTACAGACCGACTTATTGAAACCAGGATATGCAGAAACAAACCAGGAGATATGTACAAACTAAAGCAAGACTGAAAGCTGGGAAAGACCAAGATTGTGCTGATAGATGGAGCATTTTGGAACAAGTGGTGCCCGTTTGCCGAGTTTTCACCATCTTGGTAGAGATTCTATTTTTGCTACCAAGGTGCCTGTTTCCAGGTTTTCACCAAGGCACTTTTTTTTTTCTTTTTTCATTTTTTTGTATTTTTCATTTTTTCAATTTTTTTGTACTTTTGATATTTTTTGATTTTTTTTGTTGTACTTTTGATTTTTTTTTTTTTTTTTTTTTTGTGAATCATCAAGGCGCCTATTGCTAGGTTTTCACCAAGATGTTCATTTTTTCAGGACTTTTTCCGATTTTTAAGATTTTTTCAGGACATTTACCAAGCACTGAATGCCTTAGGCGTAGAATTTCTTCAGATGGAGAACGTTGATTGGTTCTCGGAGCTGTTCTCCTTCAGTCGTTGAGAGTTGATAGGCACCAGAGCCAAAAGTAGCAGTGATTACAAAGGGACCCAGCCAGTTGGGTTCAAACTTCCCCTTGCGTTCTCGATGTGATTGATTTTTAGGATTTTCTCTCAACACTAGATCACCAACCTGAAATTCTCTGTGTCTGACTTTCTTGTTGTAGCCTCTAGACATTCTCTTTTGATATACTTTGAGATGATCATACGCTGCTTGTCTGCGCTCATCTAGTAGTTCAAGTTCTTGTAACCTCGACACTCTGTAGTCTTCATCAGTGACAAGTCCATGCATTCTAATCCTGAGTGATGGGATTTCAACCTCAATAGGCAGTACCGCTTCAGACCCATAAACTAAAGCGAAAGGTGTAGCCCCTGTAGGCGTTCTGATACTAGTTCTGTATGCCCAGAGAGCTGGATTGATCATCAGATGCCAGTCTCTTCCTGTTTTATTCACTGTTCTGTGCAAGATCTTCAGGAGATTTTTGTTTGAAGCCTCAGCTTGTCCGTTCCCTTGAGGATAATAGATAGATGACCAATGTTGAGTAATTTTGAACTTGGCACATAAGTCATCTAGGTCCTTGTTTTTGAATTGTCCCCCGTTATCTGTGATTATAGAGTGAGGGATCCCATATCTGCAAATGATGTAATTCAGGATGAACATAGAGATCTGTTTCCCCGTTGCTTGTGTTAGAGGAACTGCTTCTACCCATTTTGTAAAATAATCTGTAGCTGTGATTATATGGGTATGTCCATTAGAAGAGTGCGGATGGATAGCACCTATGAGATCAAATGCCCATTGTTGAAAAGGCCATTGTGTAGTAAAAGGAATCAGATCTCTCCCTGGAGCATGAATCAAGTTGCCATGTACTTGACACTGTTGACAGTTTTTAGCAAATTTAATAGCTTCTTTTTCCATTTCAGGCCAATAATACCCAGCCCTAATAAGTTTTCGAGCTAACGTTAACCCGTTCGAGTGTGACCCACATATACCCTCATGGACTTCCTCTAATGCACGTTGAGACTCTTCTCGTTCTAAACATCTAAGCAGTGTACCATCTAGACCTCGTTTGTACAGATCATTACCAATGATGACATATCGGGATGCGGATCGGATAAGGTTTCGTTTCTCAAAACGGTTAAAGGACTCAGGGATGATTTGGTCGTGGAGATAGGAGAACAAATTTTTGTAGCGAGATGAGTCATAACTTACAACAGTGCAGATCATGCGGGTTTCAGGGGAGTCATATGCAGGATAGGATAGGGCTTCCACCAGGAACTCATAGCGTAGTTCATGTTCAGGCTGTTGTAAAAGAGTAGATAATGTTGCCATTGCATCAGCAGCCTTATTCTCCATTCTGGGTATTTGCTCAAATGTGATAGAGATGAAGTATTTCTTTAGATCATCGACCATTCTCTTGTAAGGAATGAGCTTTTCATCTTTGGTTTGGTACACATCATTGACCTGGTGGATGACTAGTTGTGAGTCTCCATGAACGTGCATCTCTGTAACTCTCCACTGTATTGCCATTTTCATACCATTGAGAAGTGCCTCATATTCAGCAATATTGTTTGTGCAAGGAAACTTTAATCTGAATGCTTTGGGTATCGAGTATCCTTGAGGAGTAATGAACAATATGCCTGCGCCGGATCCATTCTGTGTGTAGGAGCCATCAAAGAATAATCGCCATGCTCTAGAAGAGAGGTGCATGATAGAGGAATCGGGAAATTCCATTTGCATGGGTGTATCATCAAACAGTGGTGCTTCAGCTAACTGATCAGCAATGACCTGTCCTTTGATAGCTTTTCTTTCAACATATTCAATGTCAAATTCGCTCAAGAGCATGACCCATTTAGCTAGTCTACCTGTGAGGGCAGCTTTGCTTAGGAGATATTTCAGTGGGTCAATTTTAGCTACCAAATGAGTAGTATGAGCTAACATATAGTGTCTCAATTTCTGTGATGCAAAGATCACAGCGAGACATGCCTTCTCTATCATTGAGTAGTTCTTCTCATAGGCCACTAAAGTTCGGCTGATATAGTAGATGGCTCTTTCTTTCTTGTTCTCATCATGCTGTGCTAGCAATGCCCCCAGTGATGTATCTGTTGCGGAGACATATAATATTAATGGCTTCCCATGAATAGGAGGCATCAATATAGGTGGATTTGATAGATACTTCTTGATATGTTTAAAGTTGTTCTCGCATTCTTCATTCCATGCAAAGGTCACACCTTTATGTAATGTTTTTGTAAAAGGCTGTGAGATGTCTGCTAGCTGTGATATGAATCTTCTGATAGATTGAACTCTGCCTTGCAACGTCCTCATTTGACTGATATTTGTGGGAGGTTGCATCTCTATTATAGCCTTGACCTTAGCTGGATCAACTTCAATGCCTTTCTTGGAGACGATGTATCCTAGGAGCTTTCCAGAAGTGACTCCAAAAGCACACTTTTTAGGATTTAGTCGAAGACTAAATTTTTCCATTCTGTCGAGGATCATGCTCAAGTCTGTTAGATGTTCAGTTCTAATCATGGATTTTGCCAAGGTATCATCTACGTAATCCTCCATTGTTCTATGCATCATATCATGAAAAATAGATGTCATTGCTCTTTGATATGTAGCTCCAGCATTTTTGAGTCCGAATGGCATAACATTCCAACAGAAAGTTCCCCACGCACATGTGAAAGCTGTTTTCTCTTGATCTTCTGGAGCAATTTTGATTTGGTTGTATCCAGAAAAACCATCCATAAGGGAATATATTTCATAGCCCGCAGTCATGTCCACTATCATATCAATGTTAGGCAGTGGAAAATCATCCTTAGGGCATGCTCTGTTCACGTCTCTAAAGTCCGTGCATACTCTGATTGAACCATCTGGTTTGGAAACAGGTACAATGTTGGAAATCCACTCAGCATAGTCTATGACACGGATGAATCCAGCTTTTAGGAGTTTTTCTAGTTCTGCTTTGACTAAGAGTGCAACATGAGGATGCATCTTTCTCAATTTTTGTTTCATTGGTTTTACTCCGGGAGCAATGGATAGATGGTGCATAATGAGATTGGGATCCAATCCTGGCATATCTGAATATTTCCATGCAAAGTTGATCTTTTTCTCTGATAAGAAGATAGTGAAGTTTTGTTTCTCTTCGTCTGATAGAGATTGTGCTACATGTACCAATTGTGGTTCCTCTGTTGTACCCAAATTGATGGATTGAGTTGGCTCAATCAGAACTGGAGATCTATCCTGTAAATGACTTGGAAGGACATCAAATATCTCATCCTTAGGTGCCTCAGAGAGGTTTTCACCTTCAGATACGTCTTTTCTTTTTACTTTTGTCGGTTCTGAGACTGCCACAAAGTGGTTTTCACCCTCAGAACTCTTTTTCTTTTTCTTTTTACTCTTGTTTTTCTGACTAAGATATTTGATGTCCGACTCGGTCATGCTGACACTCGGTTCACTGATGGAAGTACTCATAGGCTCAACTGCATTGAGGTAGCAGGCAAGGGCATAGTCATTTGGGAAGGTATACATACCATGGTTTGGGTTGGTGGAAGTTTGGTCGATAAGATCAGGGCGTTGGATAGTCAAAGTGGGAAAGGCTTGGGATATGGTGTTCACGGATGTGGATATGTCATCATTGGTCCTAACCTGATGCTCAAGTTCAAAGGTGATATTACAGCTCAGAATGTTCAATTCGTGAATAGGCTCAACATCATCATAGGAGTCCTCTTCAGCCATAGGTGGATCAGACACGTTAAGTTCATTGTTTCGTTCTAGACCTACATTGGGTTGAGAGACATATTGGTGAATAACATCAATAAATTTCTCTGTTATAAGCTCATCTTCTTCTGGAATGGCACCCCATTCATAATCATTTGACTCATCTTCTGATTCAGAATCTCTAGGAAATCTTAGAAAGTGCGTGAAATCAGGATGAATACCCCAAGAAGGATTACCCTCAGTCTCTGACTTGAATTCATATTCATGGGAATCAGTGTCAGAATAACTACCCCCTGCTTCTTGATCAGTTTGATTGCCTTCGAGATTGGTTGGTTCTTGTGGTACAACCATCTCTTGCACTACAGTAGGTTCTTGTGTTTCTACTACATTAATTCTTCTGATAGGATCATTTGTATCATCAAGAAGATCTTTGATCTCTTTAGGAAATTTTTCATAGGGGATAAGCTCAGAGCTATCTGAATCATCATCAGAGGGTTCTGTTTCTTCTTTCTTAAGAAGGGGTTCTCCTGGTGCAATTTGTTCTATGACATGAGAACAACCACCTTTGAGATGATAGGGTTTCTTCTTAAACCCTATGCCACCATTATCTTTTTTGGCTCGACCAATATGTGAAATGGGGGTCACAAGACCCTTTCCCCTAATTCCTAGAGGTCCTTGACCAGAATATCCCATCTTGGCTATCAATTTGTTTCCTGGACCATATGAATTAGAAGGGACTGTAGGTGCTATAGATTCACTAGGTTGAACAATTTTAGATTCAGAATCCTCTTTATATAGCCATGCCAGCACAGCTTCATCCTCTTCAAATTCTTGTTTAGATACTTGCTCCACCACAAAATGTCTTTTGTATGCTTCCATAGGTTCCTTAGGTTCTGATTTAGACTGCTTCAAGGATTGGCCATATGACTTAGGTGAGATTGGGAGAGATGTCAGAGACAAGACTGGCTCTATAGTGTATTCTCCCATCCCATTTTCTTTGATATTGATCTCTTTAGCAATGTCATCCATCTTAGATGTGGAAGCCACATTTTGTTGCTTGATGGAAGATTCTCTGTTATTGGGAACAAGTTTATCGGCACTTTCCTTCAATGTATTACAAGTTGTACTCAGATCAGCTGGGATAGTAACCTCCACTCCTTCATAGGGAAATTTCAAGCATTGATGGTATGTTGAAGGAATAGCCTGCATTTCATGTATCCAGGGTCTCCCTAGAAGGATATTGTAAGCCAATGGTAGATCGAGCACCTGACATGTGGTATCTTTGATGACTGGACCCACCCGGATGGGCAAGACAATGGTGCCTTTAGAAGCTCTTTCTTGTTCATCATAGGCTTTTATGGTGATCTTCTTTTGAGGATCAATAGCCATCTCTGAGAATCCCAACTGTGTGATTAAGTTGTAAGAACAAATGTTGAGGCCTGCGCCCCCATCTATCAACACACGTTTGACTCGACGGTTCTGGATCAAGACTTCTATGTGCAAGGGCTGATTATGTGGGTGACTTAGGGAGTTGTCATCCTCTTCTGAAAAGGAGATATATTGCGGAGATGTTAGATGACCAACCATAGTTTGGAACCTGTCTAGATCTAGATCATCAGGAACATTAGAGCTGAGCAAAGCTTTGTCTAGGATATCTCGGTGAGCTGGAGAGATTCGAAGTAACTCAAACATAGAGATTTTGGCATTGGTATGCTGGAGTTGTTGTACGATGCTGTAAGATGTAGGTCTGGTATCCTTTGGATTGGGAGATTTCGAGGCAACCTTCTGTTTAGAAGCAGATGTGAGATTGAAAGGTATCTTAGGGACATCAAATGAATTTGGTGTTTGTCCTTTCAGATGCGTCTGAGCTTGTGATCTGGTAACTGCATTAGCTGAGGAATGATTTCTATCTCTTCGTACAATCGTGATGACATTACAGCTCTCAGAGAGGCATGGTTCCACCATATTGATGACAACATCGTTTCCAGGGTAGGCATAGTTGACTTTTGCCCCCATGTTAGGCTGAGAAGTGGAAACTCCCTTGCCATGTTGTGGAAAAGGTTCTGTAAATGCTGTGTGATCATTATTGCTGGTAGGATTATTGATTGTGATGTCCCCTTGATCTATCAAGTCTTGAATGGTATGCTTCAAATGGAAGCATCCATTAGTTCTGTGGCCTTTAGTTCGATGGAAAGCACAAAATTCATTATCTTTCCACCAACATGGTTTTGGATCCGGATCAGGTTTTCGGATTGGTGGTAAAGAGATCATGTTATCAGCTATCAGGGTCCTCAGAGCAGATTCCAAAGATTCTCCCAGGGGAGTAAACTTTCGTTTATTATCCCATCGTTTGAATGGCTTCTTTGGAGATGGTTCAGCAGATTTTTGCTCTGAAGCTTCAATGGCTTTGGTGGCAAGGGTGAGATTGTAGGCCGGTGCCTTTGATGGGGTGTGGATAGTGTCAACAACACCGTCAGAGACGATACCTTTGTTTCTATTCCAGGTCTTGTTTTTATCTTTTGAGCTAGATCCCGATTCAGACTTGTCCTTTTGAAGTGTGATTTCTCCTTTCTTGACAAGTACTTTCTCAATCTTGATTGCATTATCCACCATTTTATCAAAAGATACATGATCTTGCATTTGCAATGGATAGTTGAGCTCTGGAACAAGGTTATTGATAAAGATTTCAAGTTTCTCCATTTCGGGAATTGGTCTAGCATATAAAGAAAACTTCTTTCGCCACCTCTTGAGAAAAGTTAGGAATGATTCCCCTGGATATTGCTTGAGGTTACAGATATCGATCATGGTAATCAGATGTTGAATATTGTAGGAATATTGTTGATAAAACAATTTAATCAATTCCTCAAAAGTTTTGATTGTAGAAGGTAATCTTGAAAACCACTGAATGGATGTTCCTCCCAAGGATCTAGGAAAAAGACGCATTAGATAAGTCGGTTCATGCATGAATTCCATGGATTGTGTACAGAACTCTCTGACATGATCTTGAGGATCAGAGTGTCCGTCATATTTGTCATACTTTGGTATCTCCACTCTTTTTGGGAATGGAGGCATATACAAGTCTTTGTCAAAAGGGAAAGGACAAAGGGCCTCCATGGAGAATTCCTTGGGTTCCTTCTCTTTCTCAATTTTATTCATTTTGACCTGCATAGCGTGCAGCTGGTTCATTATGGCCGTCATCGAAGTTTCTTCCTCATGTGTGATGATATCTTCGACATTGAAGTGAGGAGGAAGTTTAGCTCCTTCTTGGGCTAATTGCAAAAAGTATGCCTCTCTATCCATTTTCAAGAAATGCCTCATCATTCTTTTGAATTCATTGTCATTCTGACACCGATGGATTTCAGAGGGTGTAGGGTCTTGGTCCGCATTATGTTGAGAGTGGTGTCCCTGGGATCCTCCTCCTAGAGAACCATGGTTTGTCCCTGCTTGAGACATGGTAGGAGTTTTTGGGCTCCCTGGAATAGATTGAGGAAGAGTTTGTTGATTACCTCTGTGAGTTGATAGAGGAGGTCTGTAACCAATTTTCAATCGAAAGTTACCGAGACCGTCGTCTTCGTAGATACCTGACTTGATGAGTTGTTCAAGAGTTGGACCCGGGGTATTGGTCAAAAGTAAGTTTTGAGATGTTTCTTCTGATTTCTTGTGTGAAGAAGCTCTGGTCTCCACCATTAACTTTGAATGAAACAGAAGAAAAGGATGAAGACAACTGAAGAACAATTTGATTCGAGAAAATTGGATGACGCAACCTTGTCAAGATTATGATAGTTTTGAAGATCTGATGAGATGTGGGTGAAGGAAACTGTGCCCTGGATGCATGGGATAGATCGCCCAAAAGATAGCGGACACGAGTTCTCAACACTTAGTTTGTTTTTGAAGATTGATTGATTAAAGATTGATAGTTATGACAAGGTTTTGACACGAGATAAAAAGGACTCAAATTGATCAAACAGAAGACTAGATCGGATTCAAAAGATCAAACTCAGAAAATGGTAGAATGCTCAATAGCTACTGCTCTGTTCCTGACACAATGATATTTTTGACAGATTCTGGAACTAGGCTGGAAACATTGGATATCTTGCAATTTGACAATTTCTGACAACTTTCTCAAATTTTTCCAAACAACACTCTGCAGACTCGTACGACACTGGGTAGTCTATGAAATGACAGTTGCTAAACTCATACGACAGTTGGGTAATGCTGAAATGACACTTGACAAAACTCGTACGACTTTTGAATTCTTGAAATGACTTTTGACTCCAGAAAGAACTTTACGTCAATTTTTGCAAAATTTAAGATTTTCAGTTTTGGATTGTTTGCAAATTGTACTGTCCAGATTTTGAAGGTTATACCAGATTTGATCGTTTTTAATAGCCAAGTAGATAAATAAGCACACAGAACAGCAAGCAAGTGATTCCAAGCACGTCTGAAAACAATGATCAAGGGCAAAAGCAACCTTGCGCATGAACAATCAAGTGACCAAATTGTGCTAATCCCTGAGAGTACTAATTGTGTATGTTCTGAAAAGTTTTGCAATAACACACATATACCTGAGAATGAAAAATTGGCCTCTCTAAGGTTTTTAGTAATGGTTTGACTCTGCAACTTTTATGATTCAAAGGGGTGAACTCCAATCCTGGCGCACCAGGGTTTTGACACAGTCTGAGAACTTAATCTTCAAGAGCTGCTAGGGAGATCTGACAACCCAACAATGAACCATACCCGTGGAGATTTCTTCCACAAGGACATTTATATAGCGGCTGTCACTACCACGGCGAAAATGGCTATGACCGCTTGAGGTTCCATCAACGCAGTTTGCCCTGTGAAGGGATTGTCCGCTACGGTTAACCCTCTCTAAAGATGACTCACAGAGTTATACCACAAGGGGACTTGGCTCCAGATTCAAGGTTTTGACACCTCTTCACTTTTAACCCAAACAAAGCAAGCAGATTAATCCGACACGTTAAGACAAAGTTTTGTTCCACCAAGGTCTGTGATATCAACTCCACGTGATCTATCAACCTCTCTGGGGAGAGAATGTATCAATCAATAAGAGAAGATGCACTAACCAATTTTGATTCACCAAAGCTTGTGATATCAACCCTACGTGATCTATCAACCTCTCCGGAGAGAGAATGTGTCGATCAATAAGAGAAGATGCACTAACCAAGTTGAATGTGAAACGCACTAAGTATCCTCCCTACCTACAAGGATTCTGTCATCAAGAAGGATTTCGCTGGGAATCCAATCTTTCAAGAATCACGAATAGTGTTCATAGGGCCTAATTACTATGTGAGCACAGATATATGTTCTGAAAGTAAATCTACCAAAAGCATTCAAAAAGTAGAAAGAGGAACACTTAACGCTTAAAGCAAATATGAGATGAGTCCACAAGGTGGAACACTTAACACCTCACACAAGCTAAAAATGAGTCCCCAACTTAGAAAACAAGTGAGTTCCTAAAAGCACAAAAGGGTTGCCAAGTGGAGCATTTAACGCTTCTGTCCTGTTGACCCCTCCCCTTTATGGCGCTGAGATTGCAACCACGGGGCGGAAATGAGGGGCCGGCGGATTAGCGAGTCCAATAACCCAAGATAGCAATCAAGATCAATCACAAGTATTCTAAGACTACTTAATGAATCCTTAAGGGTTCACAACCTAGTATCAATTATGCAAGTGTGTAGAAATAGATCAAAAGCATGAAAAGATGCACACAAGCTTGACACATAAGAGATTTATTTTAAGTCCCAAATCAAAATATTATTAGATGAAGGAGAATACCTGGGATCCTTGCAACGCACTTAGTAGATTTTGCTTGATTTTTAGCAATTTTTGTTGAGCTTTTCCATGCAAGCAAGTGACGAACTCTCCAACAAGCAAACAAGCAAACAAGATATGCAAAATATATTCAACTTATGAAAACCATAGGGTTAGCTCTAAAAATCAATTATTATCAGTAATAATAACCAGCAATCAACCCAAATGACAACTCATATCATTCATTGAACCATGTAAAAAAAATAAGTGCATACCCATCACAAAACTTTTTTTTTTTTTTTTGCATTTGACCTAGTCAACAAGATCTAATTTTTTTGATATGATTTTGGCCACAAAAATAGAAATTCAGAATAGAGACCCCTACTAAAAAATAGAGAGCTTTCCAAAAATGCAAAAATTTTAGAAAAACCTCTTCATTTGTGCCCTAGAGACCCATTTTATCAAAACAGACCAGTTTTTGTAAATTGACTATTTGAGCTATGATATCATGTCCAAATTTAAAACACAAAGAATGGACCCCCTATATAATTTAAAGAGCTTTCCGAAAATATAAAAATTTTCGAAAAATATGCTGATTTGCGTCAGATATTAATTTTTTCCGAAATTTCAAGAAAAAATTATTAAAAATTCAAAACATCTCAGAAAATTCTAAAGTTTTTACTGTAGCTTTCATGACATGTCACCAACCTGCAAAAAAAATTTCAGATCAAAATTCCAAGCCGTTTGGGAGATAAAATTAAATCTTTGAAACTTTGGGGTTTTAGCTCCCAAAAAAATCAAAACCAGCATGCAAAGGTGGGTTGCCCCACGGTGGGCGCCAGAAATGTGTGTGTGAAAATTATACCTGATCTGTAGACACAACACTCAGTAAAACATTAGAGGTTAGCTATAATCAAAATCATGCAAAATTGAAAGCTATCTAACCAAGCGATTTACTGCCTTCTAATAGGTGCGAGATTAATGTTCTCAGATTGTAATTAAGATCAGTGACCTAGACGACACCTAAATGAAGGATTTGAATGCAAAAGATGGATATGGAATAAATGCAATTAAGCTATTTTTTGGATTTTTCTATGCAATAATAATTGTAAAAACTGATATGAAATCTATGCTAAATGAAATTGATATGCTATGAATGCTATTGAAAATTGATATGCTGTGAATCTAACAATGATATGTAATATGAATGCAAAAAAAATAAGATTGATCTCACAAAGCTTTGAATTCGCAAGTTGATTCCTCAGTCTCCAATTCTCCAGCGTGATTGTGCAAAATATGAGATGATTTGTGAAGAGCTAAAGCCTTAATTTATAGAAATCCAGGGCTTTGGAGGTGCATGAATAAAAGCCATAAATCACTCAAATTAACTCATCTTGATTTTTGAGTTATCTGATCATAAAAGATAGTTAATTCTCAAAATCATGCAAAAACATGCAAAAACAGCTTTTTAACTCAAATTAGAGTTTAGATCAGCTTTTTGAACTCCAAAAGGATGTTGAGTTCCAAAAAGTCAATAACTTGCATTGATTTTCTGATTTGGAGTTTAACTGTTTCTTTTGAATATGCATAATAATTAAGAATTAAATAAATAAATAAAGTGATTTATCCTCAACTCAACTGATTTTTGAAAATAAATAATTAATTTATGGGTTAATTAACTATTTATTCAAACTTTTATTAAAAATTATATTATTAAATAATGACAACATGCTTTAATTAATTAAATAAGAATTTAATCAATTAAAGATAGGAATTTTGATTTATTGTCAAAATTAAATAATACAATTAATAATAGATAGAATTAAATTTAATTACATAATTAAGTGGCAAATATTAAATCTAATTAATTAAATATGAAAATATTCAATTAATCAAATTTTAGGATAAATGTGATTTATTGCCAAATAATTATAAAATTAAAGATAATTAAGATAATTAGGAATATTACTAGGAATATTCTCCGATGCAAAATTTAAGATAATCAATTAGATTTGATGATGTTTAGATGTGCCTTAGATTAGGACTTTGATGTCGATTTCATATGATTTG
Source organism: Chamaecyparis obtusa (assembly GCA_027943335.1). Classification (NCBI taxonomy): domain Eukaryota; kingdom Viridiplantae; phylum Streptophyta; class Pinopsida; order Cupressales; family Cupressaceae; genus Chamaecyparis; species Chamaecyparis obtusa. Next base: position 219,767 of record BSBK01004699.1, on the reverse strand, counting down.
ATGATATAGGAGGTTAATGAACTTATAGCCCATTTTTGGGGTATTACAATCCCTAAGTCTAGATGTACCAATTGAACTTTTAAACACTTCAACCAACTTAGATTTATTCAGAAATCATCTCGGTCTCTATAGAATATAATCAATAACATAAACTTGCAGAATATAAAACTTAACACATCAAATAAAATTCACACAAGTATGACACTAGGATTTAACACTAGCACATTTGAGGCCAAATTCTGACAGTCATGTCAGATTTCCAATGCCTATTTGTCAAAATTTTGACAAATGTGTCTGTCGGCATTTTTGGGTTGGAAATGGTGACAGGAGTGACAACCATTGGTTTTCTGACATAGTCTCCCATCAAAAAATGCCACATAAAAAGAAAATTTACTATGGGACAGATCTTTCGAAAAGGTCACCTTTACGACATTTGTTTTGTCGTAATTACGATAGATATGCATTAGATCTCTAATAGGAGAACCCATTAGATGTATGGTAGTACCATCTCTGTAAACTGTCAAAGTAATAAACTACCGATGGGACTATCCATCAGACGTATAGTGCATCTATCTAGAAAATATTTACCATGTGCCGAAAAAGTGATGGATTAGCATAGTAAAAATAACAAAGCTCAAAAGACCATCATAGTTGCTCTCCAACTTTGGTCCATATACTAAAAAAACATTTTACATTTTGTTGGCTCATCAAATGAGGGGATTTGAAAGAATTTAATAGAATATTTTCATGATAACATATATTATTTAAGTTGACGTTGCACGAATTTATCGACTCTGTGCACTTGTATACTACGAGCAAATCCATAAAGAAGCATCTCCTCCCATGACCTACATTACTCAAACCATGGGAGGGGATGGTTCTTTATGGATGTGATCGATGTATACAAGTGTGTGAATTGATAAATTTGTTCATTGTCAAATTAAAATAATATATGCTATACATGAAAATATCATCCTTTAAATTCTTTCAAATCATCACATTTGATGAGCTAATGAAAAGTAAAATATTTTGTTAGTATATGGACCAAGGACGGAGACCAACTATGATGGTCTCTTGAGCTCTGCTATCTTTAGTCCTAGCTACTGGGTAAGGGCTGGAAGACTTATACCTGTCGATCGTTGAGAATAATCATTGCCTTTCCTTTATGTACACTGCATAGTATCCAATATAAGAGAAGGTAGAAAATATGAATGGATAAAATAAATGAAAGATACAATAAAATTATCTTGTTGTTTACCTTCTCATAATTGATCTCAGTCTCGCAAAAGTCATTTTATACGATCACTAGCACATTTCGTGCATGGATGAGAAACAATATCCAAAGTTTCTAGATTTTGAGAAGAGGTATGAGTGGAGGCCAAAAAGGGATATTTGTGAAGGTTTTATAGACACAGTATTGAATCATCATCTCTACATTGGTACTCAATCTGGAAATCCTCTCTAGAAAATCTCCACATCTAGCAAATCTCCACAAAAATCCCTTCTGGCCTCCACTGCATATACATCTTCTTAGTATCTAAAAACTCTCCATCATTGATTCCATTCATTTTTCACCATCTCCATGGACCGAGACCTTAAATTATTGAGCTTCTCTTTGTTTCAAGAATAGTTTACCATTCTCTACTTAACAGGGCCAACCACATGAAGGTGGAAGCTCATCTGGCCCCTTCTAGGAGCCTCTTATGACCCTTTATGACATTTTAAGACCTCTAAAATATGTATTCTTAGGGATTATAGAGGGTCATAAAGGGTCATAAGGGGTCTTGGGACACAACAAGTGAGAAACATAAATGTAGGCACCATGGTCACAAGTTTTTGGAGACAACATAATTGAGTGGTATACCCAAATGATGTAAAGCAACCAGTACTCCTCTAGAACCAGAGGAGTAGTAGTTGATTTGCATCATCTGGGTATACAACTCAATTATGTTGTCTCCAAAAAATTATGACCATGATGCCTACATTTATGTTTCTCAGTTGTTGTGGTATCTACATGTATGTTTCTCAGCTGTCGTACATGTTTATGTGCATGTTTTTTATGTGTTTGGGAAGACATATTTCTAGCCTGGGCCTGGATCCTACAGAAATTAGCTTCATAACAATGAAGTAGATGATAGATGAGAAATTAGATTCCCAAGAAAAATCCCATAAATGAGCTATGCATACCCCAATTCCTGTGGCCTCTGTGCGTACCCAAAGGATAAATTTCAAACACAAGGGTAAGGCTTAAAGATTTGTCTAGTGATGCAAAATTAACTTCTTTAAGTTTTACCCTTGTTGTTTCAAATATATCCTTCTGGTACATGCAAAGGGCACAGGAATTAGGGGTACATAGAGTTCATTTACGAGATTTTTCTTAGAAGCTAATTGCTTAGCTCTCATCTGCTTCATTTATTATCAAGCTAATTATCAAAGGATCCAAGCCCAGGCTAGAAAGATGTCTTCCCATTTTATTTAAGCCATAATCCTTGTTCTTGTCAAACTTCCTTGGTACGGTAGGCGTGCTCTTTGTAGTACTCTTCTTCAATTTGTGTTCGATGATAAGCATCTTCTTCTTCTTCTTCCTAATTATAGCTAGAGCTTCCTTTTCATCAAGATTCAACTGCACTTCCCCCATCTCATCATCCTCGTCACCCTCAACTACCATCCTAAGGCCTTCTTCCCTCTTCGATTCTTCAAGCCTCTACAAGATATTTGGATCAATAAAGTCTATAGTATTGTGTCCATCCATGATCTCAGGAATATCATCTTCTTTCCACTCTTCATTTTACAAAATATACTACTTCTTCAAGCTTGTAGAGTAGTCTCTAGTGGTTGCAAATCAATCTTATTACAAACTACAATAAGGGGCTTATTGGAAAAAAAAAGGTTTTATGCTATGAAATGGAGCTTCTTGTTGTGCAATACTATAACCACAGGACCCTAAAACACCAAGGAAAAACAAAACAACCACCTTCAAATGAGCCAAGGTAATAATATTGAGCATCTCTATGGTGTTCTTGTCCTCTAAGGGGTGGTCCAAAATACCAAGGGTATCAATAGGCTAAATAGCTTTAGACTGTCACGGAGGCCTAATGGCTCTACCTTGTAGCCCACAACATAAAGAACAATCCTCAAAGCACAGTCCTCAAAGCAAAGTACATGTCCATATTGTTGAAATGGAAAAGAAACAACAAGAAAAAAAGAAAAACAAATAAAAAAGGAAATATTACAATTAAATAATAACCAACAACAATTAAAATAATATATCTGTATGCAACCCATATTTAACATTTCAAATGCAAGAATGAAAGAAAATATGGAACTAAGCCCACAGTTCATAGGCCCATAGAGGGACATTTATCATAGTCATAGAAATATGATTATTTTTGAATGGAATACACCAAGGAGTACCATCAAAAATATTGACCATTTACAATCATGAACAGTGAATAATCAAATAGATCATTTTTTTATCAGCACATGTGTAGTCTCTGTGTATATGAAAAATGAATGAAATATCAAGCTGAAATAAAACAATGAATAAAAATTCAAATTCAAGGCCTAATTTATCAAGAGAAACAAACATTAGGATGAAAGAAAAATCATTAAGACTATAGAAAAATCATTAGGACTATAGAAAAATATTAAGACTAGAAAATCAAGTTCTCAAAAAATCATTACGACTATAGAAAAATCATGTAGACTAGAAAATCAAGCTCTAGAAATGGACGGTTTTGATGCTTTTCCACTACAACAATTGAGCATTCATCATTTGGTACTTCTTGGTGTATTCCATTTAAGATTTTCAGCTCCCGTGTTTATGTGCATGTTCTTTATGTGTTTGGCTTCTCTCCCTTGCAAGGGATATGTGGATAGGTAATTGATTTGAAAGCATAATGATTTGACAGTCTTTTTTTAGGATAGTCATAATCATCCCACCAACCTTAATTAGCAACATTTGTGATACTAGTTTAATAGTTTACTAGTTTAATGGTTTACTATTTTACTTATAATCAGTATGTCCTTTGGCTTACTGGTTTAATCTAGTTTAAGAATGGTTTGTTTCATGTTTGAATGTACCATTGAATGTGTTGGTGTCCAAAATGACTCATGCTCTAACAGGCTGCCAATATACCCTCAGAGGATTTTAGGAATGGTTAGCTCCAAAATGAAAAAGGTCTTAGGGTAACTGGACCAGCTATAGGGACAAGACTGCCCTCTTGTGCTTCTGGCTCTGCAAGACCAAGGCAGGTGCACCTAACCTAGTATAAAATATGCTTCATACACCAAGAACTAGGCTCATAAAATAGATAAATGGATAGAAAGAAAGTACTAAGTATCAACCACACACTCATTGACTCTCCATTGCTATGGGGTAGAACCACAGACAACCAAATACTAAAAATCTAAAGGAATGGTTCTTAATTTTATGTGTTTGAATCATAACAACAGTAATCAGTATCTGTTGATAAAGAAATAATCATTTAGGCCAATGCCTCATCCATTGGACAAGATCTCCTAAAACAAGAATGCTACACACACCAGACAATAGCTGAGATTCAAAGCCATAAACACACCTACAATCCCCTTTACTACTTATAAGATATCCTTACATAGACAATTAGATAGATCTATGTCCCATCTAATGCGTCATTTCATCTAATCCTGGATTAGAACTTAAGAATGGATACATACACATAAAATATTATGCAGAGAACTAGAAAGTTCAGAACCTATCTAAGCTGACACACAAGAGAGATAAGAGTCATGTATTTGCATTAAGTATGAAGAATCCTTAAGTATAAACAATCAAACCAGAGGAGTCAAGCTTGCAAATTATAGCTTAGACCCGCAACTTTTTCTCTATCATCAACAAAATACCAAATGCCAAAATGTTACAATCCTGACTGGGCAAAAGGCTCACAACAGAAAAGTTTGAAAATCTAACTCCCAATGCCCTCAAAATGATCACTAAAATCCCTTTATACCAGGGTTACAATGCAAGCACAATGATCATTTGAAATTCAAAATCACCTAACCCCACTGAGAAATAAACATAGACATGACAAGGGTCAAGCCACAGCAATTGACAATCCATTCTGCCCACTCCAGCCGCTCAAAAATTGATTTTCGGTACCACCTACCACCGAAAACACTCAACCAGCTCAAACGGTCACAAACACTATGCGGGCATTAAGTTTTTAACCGTTCACCTTCAGTCGCACAACCACGTAGTCACACCTCTCACCGCCACAGGAAACTGGCTACATTTTATGCTTGGTCGCATGATTGCATGCTGGCTACATTTTATGCTTGGTCCCAACCACAGCGAACGGTTAGTCCAAAAACTTTGCAAAGTCTTTTGCCATATCACCCATAGCGACCAATCAAACCTGAGCATGAAATGAGACTGGCACTGTGGGCCCACTTTAGAACCCCGCAACTGCGACATCAGATGGCTAGTTGCATGATCACATAGCCCAAAAATGGTCTATGTGAACATGTGACATGACATTTCCTTTTACCCTATCACTGCAACTACCACCGCAACCACCATGGACACGTGGTGCCCTGTTGCATGATCGCATAGCCCAGACATGGGCTATGTGAACATGCTGCAACCCGCAGACCGCAGCCACTGTAACCGCCACCACAACTGAAAATGTTAGTTGCATGATTGCATAGCCTTGCAAAAGGCTATGCGAACATGTGATGCAAAAGGCTATGCGAACATGCGACTGACCACTAGCAAACTACCGCGGCTACCACCAACCGCGTGGAGTTAACACCACCACCCGTGTAAGACCTGGGCCCGCCACATGCCACGTGTGATGCCACTACCGAACAGACACTACCATTGGGAACAAGGACACGTGTTGGCCGGTCATATGATCCCATAGCCCAAAAATGGGCTATGCGATCATGCGACAGCCAACCAAAGGCTGCCACATCACCACATCTTCCAGTGGGCCCAAAGTGAACAAACTGTCGACACCAAATTAGATGGTGGGCACATGATCGCATGGGTAAGGAATATTCCATGTGATCATACACTGACTGTAGATCTTTGATCTTTGATACTGGGCCCCGCTGACAAGTCTGACAAGTCACTGCCACATGGACCAATTGGACATGAGCCTTACCTTTTAGAGGATCAGACGATTGTCACAAAAGCACATAGCCTTAACACATCCTTCGCACTTTAATGACAACCATTGATCTTTTGACATGTTAGGACCCTCTGCCCAATCTGGAAACCAGGTCCCACCATACATCGCACTTGCGCACTTAGAAAAGTAAACCACCAAGCATTCAGTGACAACACGACTGTGGAAAACTTAACTACTAGCCAAGTCACCAGATGCTAGGAACTTAACCATTAGGATCCATTGACAAGGAGAAAACCGCAAGTCACCAGGTCGCTAGAAGAAGACTAACTGCCAAGCATTTGAACACAATGAAGAGCTGGGACCACACGGATAGGTGGTAGGCAGTCGCATGATCGCATGTTAGAAAAGTCTGACATGCGGCCATGCGATAGCCAATAGGGAAGAAGTTGGACCCACCACACGGTCGGACATGCGCAGTTAAGACAAATTAGAAAACACACAAAGTTTTCGGCACCAAGAGACAAGTGCACCAAGCTAGAAGGCAAAGGTCGAAAACTACGAGGGCTTTCAGAAAAAAGATAAAAAACACATAGGAATAATCAACAGACTGAAAGGTGATAGGAAGCTAAAAACAACACAGGTTTTTGAAAACATTGTATGTTTTCGACACTGTGGCAGAATTTTAAAGTTTGCTTCCTGCGGACCTTAGAGTTTTAGTAACTTTCTAGGTTTTACACATTAGGGAATGCGACTTGGGCTGGAGCAAGGTGACAACACTAAAACACATAGGGCAAGACATACACACCATGAAACCTAACATCTTCAACACACATCAAAACTGTGACTGCAGGTTGAGTAGGGTAACCTCAAAATTTGCAGAGAAAAGGCCATTTTAAAGGATTTTGCAATGACTGGAAAGATGGCCCAATAGTGGCTCTTTCTGGGGACATGTATCTCCTATAGATATAATGAGAAAATAGAATCTACTGGAAGAGAAAAGCACAAAATTTTGAACCAAAAACAACCCTAAGAGACCTAGGGAAGAATCCTAACTACTGCTCATGGAAAAGATACTTCAAGAGAAGTAAAACTTTAGGAATTGTCCATGAACAAGCAATTCCAAAGTGCCACTAATTAAATCTTTTAGAATATATGAATCTGTTCCCCACTTGCTCTCAATCAGATAAGGGCCCAACCAAATAGGATCAAATTTTCCATGCTTTCCCTTATCCTCTAATCTGGCATTCCACATTAGGACCAGATCATCAATTTCAAAACTCCTCTGAGTGGCTCTCTTATCAAACAATTTTTTACACTGTCGCTGCAAATTTTCATTTTTCTCATGTGCATCCCTCCTTACTTCCTCTAACTAGATTAGCTCATCCATTCTCACCCTCATCTCATCATTTAAATCTTCATCATATGCCTGGATGAACCTGTACATTTGCAACAATTTTTTTTGAGGTAACCTAGCTCCAATCCCGTAGACTAGATCAAATGGGGCACAACCTATGGCCTTCTTGATGGTCACTCTATCAGCCCACAATGCCCACCATAACTTTGAGTCCCATGCTTTCTTATTTCTGTCCAATACTCTTTTAAGGATCTTTATCAAGCTTTTATTGCTGGATTCTGCCTGGCCCTTCCCTTGTGGATGGTATGGGGAAGAAAATGAAATGTGTATCCCATATCGCTGACAAAAATCACCAAATTCCTATGATCTAAAACACATTGCATTATCAACCACAATTGTCTCTGGGCAACCAAATCTAGTGAGAATATTCTGCATTACAAAATCAATTACTACCTTACTAGTGGCCCTTCTAGTGGGAAAAGCTTCAACCCACTTGGTGAAATAGTCTGTTGCCACTAATATGTAGGAATGCCCACCACTAGACTTGTTTGGAATCTCACCAATGAAATCAATACCCCACTTATGAAAAGGAGATTGAACTGAGACAGGCCTAAGTGGCAAGTTCCCACTAAATTTTAACTTCCCTGCAAACCTCTCGCATGCATCACATTTCCTCACAAACTGATGTGTGTCCTTAAAAATTGTAGGCCACCAAAATCTAGACCTGAGAATCTTGTGGGTTGTGGTCTTTTCCATATAGTGTCCTCCACACACACCTTGATGCATTTCTTCCAATAGTGTCTTAGATCTTTCATGATCCACACATTTTAGCAATCCTCCTTCATTGCTTCTCCACCACAACTCACCATGAATAATGGCATACCTTGCTGACTGTAACTTGACAGTCCTCCTCTTATTTTCATTCATGTCAGGGGAGAGGAAAAACTTGTGCAAGTAATTGATGACATCTTTATACCAATCATAGTAATCCATATCACAAATATATGGCCTCTCTTCCTCTTCTAGCATATTCACATGATTAGCAATCAAATTACTTTGTGCCATCAACTTTGCAAGGCCTAGGCCTCTCACTAATTTTGTAATCTAGATATCTATATTAAATTCTTGGATCCTGTTGATCCATCTACATCTTTTTCCTGACACCTCTTGTTGCACCAATATGTCTTTAACAGCAGCACTAGGGACATAAGCAACTACCTTAGCTCCCACAAGATAACACCTAAAAGCCTTGACTGCTTTGACTAAGGCATAAGCTTGTTTTTTAATGATGTCATATTTCAATTCTACTGCATGTAAAGACTGGCTAAAAATGAGATAGGTTGCTCATATCCATCTAAATTCTTTTGTAATAAGACTGCTGCAACCGTATGATAAGAAGCAAAAGAGAAAATCTGCATGGGCTTACCATAATCAGGGGTCCTCAAAATAGGGGCATCTTTAATGGCCTATTTGATACTTCTGAAAGATTCATCTACTTCTTCATTCCATTCTACCTTTGCATCTTTTTTCAACATCCTAGAGATAGGAATACAAATTTCTGCAAAATTTATAACAAATCTTCTTAGAAAATTTACCTGCCCAAAGAAAGACTGTATTCCTTTAACATTTCTTGGTGGTGAATGCCTATCTATTGCCATTACCCTTTCTGGATTAATTCTCACTCCATCCTTGGACACAATATGTCCTAAGAGCTTGCCTTCTATAACACCAAAAGAACACTTCTTTGGATTCAAGGAAATCCCATACTCCAGAGCTCTGATGAAAATCTTTTCAAGGTGTTCATAATGCTTATCCTCCTCTAAATATGCTGTAAGATCATCCTAGTATACCACTAAAAACTTTTTTATGAAATAAAAAAAAGCTACATCCATAGCCCTCTAAAAAGTTGCTCCTGCATTTGTCAGGCCAAAAGGCATCCTAACATAAACATATGTTCCCCAAGGAGTGGTGAATGCAGTCTTGAATTGTTCTAACTCCTTGACCATGACCTGATTACAACTAGAGAAACCATCCATCATGGACATTAAATCTAACCCTGTGACTCTTTGCAGCATATTTTCCATATTAGGCAAACCATAATTGTCTTTCAAAGAATTGACATTCAAATTTCTAAAATCAACACACAGCCTAATGTCACCATTCTTTTTTCTGATTGGAACCAAATTTGACACCTAAGTAGAATGTCTGACAGCTTTATAATACCAGCATTCATCATCTTTTTGAGTTCATCTTGCATTTTCAGTGCCAAATTAGGGTTCACAGGCCTTAATTTCTACCTAAAAGGTTTAGATCCTTCCTTTAATGGTATCTCATGCTGGAAGAGATCTTCTCTATATGCCTTCAAATCTTCATAAGACCATGCAAAGACATGTCTAAATTTTTTGAGAAGATCAATCAAATTTCTTCTAGTTCTTTCAGATAAAAATTTACCTATGTAAACATTCTTTGGTTCTTGGCTTGTCCCTAGATTCGCCTCCTCCAAATCATTTACCCTGTCAGCAAGTCTAGCAACATAGGCTCTCTCTTTATTATCAAATGTCCTTTCAAGAGAAACCAATCCCCTAGGGATCCTATTTGACTTTAGTTGCAGTACCTCCCTACCAAAGATACTCTCTTTTCCATCTTTGCTGTCTACATAGGTGCTGAAATCCATTTCCTGCCCATCAAAGTGAGACTCACACTGCAAGAACCTCAAAATGTCCTGATCATCAGAAAATACTTGCCAATTCTCAACATTATCCAGGATAGAAGGCCTGGACTTACACTCAATTTTGGATATCCCCGCAAAGTTAATATCCTCTGGCCTTAAGGCTATGTTTGCTAGTAAATCCACCATTCTGTTCTGGCTTCTATCCACCCAATCAATACCAAAGGCACTAAAACTTTCAATTTCATCCCATACAACATTCCTATATTGTTTCAGCCTTTGGTTCTTTGATGCATACTTTGATCTAATCTAAGAAACTATTAACTTAGAATCATCAAACACCCTAAGATGTTTGATCCCATGTTTTGATGCTTGTCTCAAACCAATCAATAGGGCCTCATACTCTGCAACATTGTTTGTGCAAGAAAAAAAGAGAGTGAAAGAAAACTTAAAAGTCTTACCACTCGGGGATACCAACAATACTCCTGCTCTAGCACCTTATCTAGAACTTACTCCATCAAAATATAATGTCCATAAGACATTACCCTCTGCCATGTTATTCTCATCATCAGCCAAAAGGATAGGCCTGACCTTCTCCTACATCTCTTTCCTCTGAACTTGGAATGAGCCAATGTCAGTGTCAACAAAACAATTTATGCTATCCTTTTCATTCTCCTCAATCATATGCGGAGTTCTAGCTACCCTTAACACCTTCACACTCTCTCCTTTAATGTCAAAAGTGGCAAAGGACAAGTCACATTGAATACTTCCTTCCATGGAGGCACTCCACTTTCTAGAAAACAACATTCCATATTGAGGAGGAATGTTAACTACAAGAACACTCATAGTCAACTGTTTGTTAGGAAATGCAGCTAATTTATAAGGTAGAGCCTTAATGGTACCAATAACTGGCACTACTCTTGAGTCCATAGCTTGGCATCTCCCATGAGGTGTATCAACCTTCAGTCCTAATGATTTCATGATCTCTACAAGCATGACAGTGTTTGATGCTCCAGAATCAATCATGCAGTTCTTCAATACTTTACCATTAATAACTAGAAACAAGAAGAAAGGATCAAATGTCCCTACTGTACTGTTTACAATATTTGTATCCAAGAAGATTTGAGGGATCTTAGAAACAATTTCTTCACTCTTACTATCAGGTGTGTCTTCCAAGGAAGCCACATGCTTGTCATTTCTATTCACCTCCTGGATTCCTGCAGAAGAAACACCATTCACCCAATTCAAGGCCTTGACCTTGTGTTCTTCTATTCCCATCATCTCCAAAAGTGGAACCTTGACATTGATCTGTGAAAGAAACTTAGACATATCTATTGGAACATACTTCGGGCTATTCATGTCTTCTTCAAAAATAGTGACAACTTTATCTTTTGTGAAATCAGATTTGTCCTTGAGAGAGGATTCCTCTTCCTTCTGAAAGGCAGGAACAACAACATCTGATGTCTTTGCTTCGTTCCTAGGTGCTGTAACAGGCATAATTTTCTTTTTTACCTTCACTTGGTCAGCAACACAAGCACCCTTGCCCTTTTCTTCATGTTGTTGTACACTATTTTCTATCCTCTTGATGAACATACTGCTCGGCTTACCAGCTACATTTCCAACTATCCTATTTCTCAAATTGTAATTGCTTCTAGCTTGAGTGACCATGTCTGTAGTGATTTGAGCAATTTCTTCATCTGATGGTCTTCTTAAAGAAACCTTCTCCTCACCCCTCACTACACCACATCCAACATCATCAAACCCTTCATCCTCTTCATCATCAGTAAAGTCAGCTTCATCCCACGCATGTGAAGAATTCATACCACATCCTTCCTTATCATACTCCTCCTCACCTTCTTGATTATCAGGTAAATTCAAAGCAATAACACAATGCTCTGGACTATGAGGAGATTGACAAACAACACACCATGGAACCTCATTAGCTAAATTCACTGAATTTCTCTGCAAAGGATTAGGGATCCTTCCATCAGGCCTTTCTTGCTTGGTTGGGAAAATGGGCTTGCCATCTTTCCACTGAGTGTTGTAAGGATAATTTTGCATCCTTGGCTGTCTGCTAAAGTTGTTCGGAGCTGACCTCTCCATAGTCATAGCCCTATTGTTTCCTTTTTCTCCTGGCTTTAAACCTTCCAAAGCCTTTAAAATCTATTTTAGATTGTTATCCTCTTTGGGTTTAGAGTCAGCAGACCTTCCCATTTCTTTCTTACTTTGCATTCGAGGCCTACAATCATCTCTTCTTCCTATCTTTCCTGATATTCTTCTATTGCTCTCTATGTTGATGGCCAATTTGTAAGCCTCACCAAGACTTCTAGGGTTCTTATCTCTCAAGAGGTATCCCATCTTTGCATCAAAGGCATTCAAGTATGTCACAAGACATACCCTGTCATCTAATCTGATAACCTACAAGAGCCTATGCATGGCCTTTTGGAACCTTATGTTGAATTCAAGGACCTCTTCATTATGATTTTTCTTTATATTATTGAATTAATTAAGGATAAAACCCTCATTAGTCTTATCACCATAATGTTCTTTGAAACAATTTTTAAATTGATTCCATGACCCTATACTAGCATGGGGTAACCCTCTAAACCAATCCCTAGCATCCTCAATTAGGGATTGTACAAATAGCTTCATTATAACATCATCAGGCTCTATATTGTAATCATCTATTACATCTATAAAAAAATTTAGATGTTCTTCACATGTGATGACATTATTTCCAGAAAATTTAGGAAGCTTCTTTCTAATTTCATCAGGGATTACATTAGGATAACTAGGAATACCAAAGAAAGTAAGTTATTTGTACCTTTCATGAATAGGAGCTCCATGTAGTGGATCCATTCTTTGAGGTGTAGATATTCTTGTGTTAGAACCATCAGGAACTCTAGCAGCACTCGGCACACCATTTGCTTGAGCTTCATTGTTACCATGATTTCCACCTTGCCCTAAGAAGGAAGCAGCAACATGTGAAGGTCTTGAAGTATGCCTGAGAAAATCTATCTTCTTCCTGATTTCTGGAGTAGAAGCCTCCAACTTAGCTTTCTCTAATTCTTTGTCCAATATCTCTTTCTTCCTTCTTGCTATCTCAAGGTCTGAATCTAATCTCAGTCCTGGATCTGATGTTCTATCAACCATAGCTTGTTCATTGATCTGAACTCCAATGGCCTTCTACTTTCCTTTGTCCTTTGGCCTATTTTCCTCATGTGTTCTTTGCACAATAAGCTATTCCTCTAATCTCTCAGGCTCTGGGACAAAATTAATTGCCTCTAAATCCAGTAATTGCCTCTTTAGCTGATCAACCCTCATCATGGCTTGTCTTACTTTATCTTCTTTATCCTTTTCTCTCTGCTACCTAATGGTAAGCTATTCTTGAACTCTTCTTTCTAGTTCAAAGACCTCCTCAAAGATCTCCTCTAATTCAGGGAGTGTGGTGTCTGACTCATCACCTCCCACTTGAGTTTCATCTTCATACTGATTCAATCCCAAGTCAACAGCAGCCTCTTCATATTTTGAATTATCTTCTTCTTGACTAGGCCTGGCTTGGGTTTTTTGTCTAGTATCTTTCTTGTTTCTCCAAGTGTGAGAAAAACCTCTTCTTTTCTTTCCTCCCCTTGTCTGACTAGGCCCAGAAGTCCCTGGAATGCCTTCTTCCATTATATCTTCAAGAGGCTTCTTTCTCCAAGATCTGGAACCTCTATAACTCATCTTTACAAAACAAATCACTGACTAGTACTGCTACTAAGATTTTTGAGTTGCCACCCAAGTGTATTGGGAATATTACAATGAAATTTCTTGAATTCAAAAAATGCTCCAATGAGTTAAAGAGACAAGGGACAAGGATAACGCTATTTTCCAATGATGACCTACCGGTTTGGATAGGCATGAATAACATTCCCCAGCAGAGTCGCCATCTTGTTGGTGTCCAAAATGACTCTTATGCTCTTCTAGGCTGCCAATATACCCTCAGAGGATTTTAGGAATGGTTAGCTCCAAAATGAAAAAAGGTCTTAGGGTAACTGGACCAACTATAGGGACAAGACTGCCCTCTTCTGCTTCTAGCTCTGCAAGACCAAGGTGGGTGCACCTAACCTAGTATAAAATATGCTTCATACACCAAGAACTAGGCTCATAAAATAGATAAATGGATAGCAAGAAAGTACTAAGTATCAACCACACACTCATTGACTCTCCATTGCTATGGGGTAGAACCACAGACAACCAAATACTAAAAATCTAAAAGAATGGTTCTTAATTTTATGTGTTTGAATCATAACAACAACAATCAGTATCTGTTGATAAAGAAATAATCATTTAGGCCAGTGCCTCATCCATTGGGTAAGATCTCCTAAAACAAGAATGCTACACACACTAGACAATAGTTGAGATTCAAAGCCATAAACATACCTACAATCCCCTTTACTACTTATAAGATATCCTTACATAGACAATTAGATAGATCTATGTCCCATCTAATGCATCATTTCATCTAATCCTAGATTAGAACTTAAGAATGGATACATACACATAAAACAATATGCAGAGAACTAGAAAGTTCAGAACCTATCTAAGCTGACACAAAGGAGAGATAAGAGTCATGTATTTGCATTAAGTATGAAGAATCCTTAAGTATAAACAATCAAACCAGAGGAGTCAAGCTTGCAAATTATAGCTTAGACCTGCAACTTTTTCTCTATCATCAACAAAATACCAAATGCTAAAATGTTACAATCCTAACTGGGCAGAAGACTCACAATAGAAAAGTTTGAAAATCTAACTCCCAATCCCCTCAAAATGATCACTAAAATCCCTTTATACTAGGGTTACAATGCAAGAACAATGATCATTTGAAATTTAAAATCACCTAACCCCACCGAGAAATAAACATAGACATGATAAGGGTCAAGCCATGGCAATTGACAATCCATTCTGCCCACTCCAGCCGCTCAAAAATTAATTTTTGGTACCACCTGCCACTGAAAACACTCAACCAGCTCAAACAGTCACAAAAACTATGTGGGCATTAATTTTTTAACCATTCACCTTCAGTCACACAACTGTGCAGTCACACCTCTCATCGCCATAGGAAACTGGCTACATTTTATGCTTGGTCGCATGATTGCAAGCTGTGGAAATGGCCCTTACGATCATGCGACTATGGTCTCCTAACCACAGCCAATGGTCAATCCAAAAACTCTGCAAAGTCTTTCACCATATCACCCATAACGACCAATCAAACCTGAGCATGAAATGAGACTGGCATCGTGGGCCCACTTTAGAACCCTGCAACTGCGACATCGCATGGTTAGTCGCATGATCATATAGCCCAAAAATGGGCTATGTGAACATGCGACATGACATTTCCTTTTACCCTGTCACCACAACCGTCACCACAACCGGTACTGCAACCACCATGGACACGTGGTGTCCTATCACATGATCACATAACCCAAAGATAGGCTATGCGAACATGTAACAACCCACAGACCACAGCCACTGTAACTGCCACCGCAACTAAAAATGTTAGTTGCATGATCGCATAGCCTTGCAAAAGGCTATGTGAACATGTGACTAACCGCTAGCAAACCACCGCCGCTACCACCAACCGCGTGGAGTTAACACCACCACCCGCCTAAGACCTGGGCCCACCACTAGCCACGTGTGATGCCACTACCAAACAAACACTACCACTAGGAACAAGGACATGTGTTGGCTGATCGTATGATCGTATAGCCTAAAAATGGGCTATGTGATCATGCGACAGCCAACCAAAGGCTACCACATCACCACATCCACCAGCGGGCCCAAAGTGAACAAACTGTCGGGACCAAATCGGATGGTGGGCACATGATCGCATGGGTAAGGAATATTCCATGTGATCATACACTGACCGTAGATCTTTGATCTTTGATACCGGGCCCCGCTGACAAGTCTGACAAGTCACCACCACATGGACCAATCGGACATGAGCCTTACCTTTTAGAGGATCAGACGGTTGTCGCAAAAGTGCATAGCCTTAACACATCCTTCACACTTTAACGACAACCATTGCTCTTTTGACATGTCAGGACCCTCTACCCAATCCGGAAATCAGGTCCCACCATACATCACAATTGCACACTTAGAAAAGTAAACCGCCAAGCATTTAGTGATAATGCGACTGTGGAAAACTTAACTGCCAGCCAAGTCGCCAGATGCTAGGAACTTAACCGTCAAGATCCAGCAACAAGGAGAAAAACCGCAAGTCACCAGGTTGCTAGAAGAAGACTAACCGCCAGGCATTTGAACACAATGAAGAGCTGGGACCATGCGGACAGGTGGCAGGCAGTCACATGATTGCATGTTAGAAAATTATGACATGCGGCCATGCGACAGCCAATAGGGAAGAAGCTAGACCCACCACATGGCCGGACATGCGCAGTTAAGACAAAGTCAAAAACACACAAAGTTTTCAGCACCAAGAGACAAGTGCACCAAGCTAGAAGGAAAAGGTTGAAAACAATGAGGATTTTCGGCAAAAGATCAAAAACACATAGGAATAATCGACAGACCGAAAGGTGACAGGGAAGCTGAAAACAACACGGGTTTTTGAAAACACTGTATGTTTTCGACACTATGGCAAAATTTTAAAGTTTGCTTCCCGCGGACCTTAGAGTTTTAGTAACTTTCTAGGTTTTGCACATTAGGGAATGCAACTTGGGCTGGAGCAAGGTGACAACACTGAAACACATAGGGCAAGACATACACACCATGAAACTAAGGATCTTCAATGCACATCAAAACTATGACTGCAGGTCGAGCAGGGCAACCTCAAAATTTGCAGAGAAAAGACCATTTTAAAGGATTTTGCAATGACTGGAAAAATGGCCCAGCAGAATGAATCTTGGATATATTAAGTATCATCTTAAGACTCATGACTCTTTAAATTCTCTTGTTTCCTTCAGACCTCCAAACATGTGTACTATGAGATTCCCTCCAACAAATGGACTTGTGATGATTTTAAAAATAGTACATGTGTTGGAGGACTAATCAAAGTACTGCTTAGGAAAATTTGAATGTTCATCACCTATGCATATAAGAGTTGATCTTAGAAGGTATATGCACAGGTGAAAAACATGCATATTTGACCAAGCAATACTGGGAGCTAGACCTAGCAACAAATAGATTTGTGGTGATTTTCACAATAGTACATGTGTTGTTGGGTATAAGCTCCCAATAACGTTTAGGCAAATATGCATGTTCATCTCCTATGCATATGAAGTGGCTCTAATGGAACATATAATCACTAAATTTTGCATAGTCCTTATTTTGTTTTGAGTTGATATTGTTAAACATGGTCTTTCTTGAATGGAATGACTCGTTACTTGTACATTGACTAGAATGTTGGTGGAAGAAGGATGATTTGTTTGCAACCATTTTTTCAACTCTAATTTTCTCAACACAAAGGGACATTTATCATAGCCATAGAAACATGATTATTTTAAAATGGAATACTCCAAGGAGGACCATCAAAAATATTGACTATTTACAATCACGAATAGTTAACCTTAATCAAATAGCTCATTTTTTTTATCATGTGTAGTCTCTGTGTATATGAAAAATGAATGAAATATGAAGCTGAAATAAAATAGTGAACAAAAATTCAATTTCAAGGCCTAATTTATCAAGAGCAACAAACATTAAGATGAAAGAAAAATCATTAAGACTATAGAAAAACCATTAGGACTATAGAAAAATCATTAAGACTAGAAAATTAAGTTCTAGAAAAATTATTACGACTATAGAAAAATCATTTAGACTAGAAAATCAAGTTCTAGAAATGGATGGTTTTGATGCTTTTCCATTAACAATTGCACATTCATCATTTGGTACTTCTTGGTGTATTCCATTTAAGTTTTTTAGCTATCATGTTTATGTGCATGTCCTTTATGTATTTAGCTTCTCTCCCTCACAAGGGATATGTAGATAGGTAATTTATTTGAAAGCATAATGATTTGATAATCTTTTTTCAGGATAGGTGTAATCATCCCACCAACCTTAATTAGCAACATTTGTGATACATGCCAAGTACTTATAATCAGTATGCCCGACAAATAGAGACTTAGTAGTAAAAGCATAAGGTTGGACATCCACATCCACCCTAGTAAGTATTAGAGCCTTTCAAATTTGTAAAGAACACAAACTTTGCAAATCAAATTGATATTTCATGAAAACCTATGTTCTTGATCAAGTTCTTAAAGATTAAAACATAAAACCATCAAGTTCTTCACCTATGTTCTTCATGGTTGGGGAAGTTGTGATGAAGTTATATGTAACCTTTGGAATTCATTGTACGATAGACTTAAACCTAGAGTGTATGATAGGAACGGAGATTCAATAAAAATAGAAGTTTAAATCTGCAAGTCCATTGTGTTATACATTGTTGAAAGGCTTATTTACTTATTGTTTTGGTTTCTAAATTCAAGGATGGAAGATTAAGAAATCTCCAAGCATTAATTTCATCATTGAATGTATTGTGAGCATTTTAAAATTATGTTCCTTACATTTTGACTGGTAAACCAGTGACTGTTCCAAGTAATGTTTTTAATCCTTTGAAGTTTCTCATGATCTTGAAGTAAGTTGATTGGATTAAGAAATTTAGGGATCCAATAGGACTTTAGGGGAGTTAAATAAATGTTTTAGAAGACTTAGAGGAACTATTAGAATGACTATTCCTTCATCTACAATGAGTTAGACTGAATTTGCTAAGTTTTTCCTTTGTTTTGAAGAGTATTTTGTAATCTATTTCCTTTCCATGGACCAAAAGGCCTAGGACCCATGGAAAGAGGATACTAACAATTTATTATACAACTCTAATGTTCTTGACTTTCAGAGATTTGAGAAAGTAAAGAGAACACTGGTTGGAACAGTGTGTTACATAAGGGAATTGATAGCTAGGGAGCAGCAATGAGAGTTTGGCCCTAAAGGTGAGGCATTTTTATGATTTGAATAGTCATGTATTGGTATAATAATGGTCTAAATAGCCATGATAAGTGCCTCTCAAACCTCTCCAAACATGTAAGATTATCTTTAAATACTTTATTGATCTCTTCTAAACATTAACCAAATCAAAACTACATTTTAATAAGTGAATAAGTCAAACCACTAGTCTCCAAATCATTCAATAAGTGAATATGAATGTTTGAAAACTACTCCCAACAATTATTAAAAAAAAATAAAGTATGTTTAAGAATTGTTGGGACTGGTCCTTTGGCGTGTATTAAACAAAATAGAATTTTTAGCATATTATTATCATTCTATTTATTTTGATCTACTGGTGTTATGCCCTAGCCCATGCTTTATCTCCATTATTTGATGTTATTCACTATTTTAAAATGTTGACTGTGGTTATCAAATGATAAAAATAGAAAAAAAATTGACACGATTTTTTTTTTACAAAACTGAACCAATGGCATGTTTACAACAAAGAAATAGAATGATAATAATATGCTAAAAATTCTATTTTTTTTAATAAATGCCAAAGGACCAGTTGTATGAAATTGTCAATCACATAGCATTTAACTATTGTATGAGTAGATTGTGGAGGAACGGTTAACATTAAACAAGGAGCAAACTCCTCAACACATCTTGGAAACCATTGAATTCAATAATAAATGAAACCTAACACCAACACTAATCCTTCCATTCACTTCTACCGAGGATAAAGCATTTAATCCATTCAACATTACATATAATCATTAGACAGTTACATTTCCTGATTGTGTAGAGGAATAGTCACAACCAAAATGATCAAAAGTACTTTCACCCTTGCACAAGTTATTCTAAACTTCAAGTAAAATGAGAAATATGCTATATTAAATCATTCATATTTATAGTAACCATTCAAAGGATCATTTTTTCAATGAAGCCTCTGATTGTACCCTATGGCAGAGAAAGGAAACCTCAAAATAGAGAAAAGAAATTTAGTAAAACTAGTCTATGCCATTGTTTGTGAGGGTATAGTCATGATAAGTGCCTCTCAAACCTCTCCAAACATGTAAGAATTCCTTTAAATAATTTATTGATCTCTTCTAAATATTAACGCATGGACAGTCAAACTAGTAGTCTCCAAAGCATTCAATAAGTGAATATGAATGTTTGAAAACTTTCCTCTCAACTTCCCCAACCACTCCTAATCGATTAGAGGGGTTAGTTGAGTGTTTAGATACCAAAACTTCTTAAACATACTTGATTTGATATGATGAATTGTAATATCAACAAACATGAATCCAAACATTTCAAAATAGTGAATCTATATCCTTGAGCATAAGCACCAATAACATCAAATAATGGAGATAAAGCATGGGCTAGGACACAACACCAGTAGAATGTGGTCATTTTAGTGAGAATTCATGATCAAATAAAATGCAATGTATTTGAAATTTGTGGTAAAATATGATTCCAGAGGCTCGAAAGACATTTCCCATCAAAGATACCAATAAAAGATGAAGAAATCACATACCTTCTCTCGCGCTTAGCTTCCACGAAGGAAGATTTGATAGCCAAATCTTCCTTGTACCACATGAAGGAAGATTTGATAGCCAAATCTTCCTTGTACCACATGAAGAACATGTCATTGGTTCAGTTTAGCATGTTATTATCATATTAGATAAAGTATGTTTAAGAATTATTGGTAAGGATAGGAATAGTGGAGATTCTAGAAATATCCCTCTAACCGATTATGAGTGGTTTGGGAAGTTGAGAGGAAAGTTTTCAAATATTCATATTCACTTATTGAATGCTTTGGAGACTACTGGTTTGACTGTCCATGTGTTACTAGTGACTGAGATTCATTAAAGGATACACAACCCTTCATTTTGGGTTATTGTGTGTGGATTCATCCTCTTTAGCCAGGAAGATCAAGAAGATGGGGCATGAGGACATTGTGATAGAAGAAGTATTTAAAGATATTTACATGTCCCCTATCTGTGAAATCAAGAATATAGGTGATGAAGACCATGTTGAGGATGAGGGGGGTCTTAATTAGGGAGGGGCAATAAGAAGCAACATAAAAGTTTTTAGGAGTTTGGAACAACATTTTAGAATCCATGAATGGTATGGGTAAGGTGACCTTCATTCTTGGTCGTGACTTCAATGAAACATTGTATATGGTTGATAAGAAGAAGGATCACTTGTTGATAGTGTTTCTTGAGGGAAGGGGGATTGTGAAAGACTTGTTATCATTTTATTGTGTATTTTCAATATGTTTGGATAAAGGGCAAACTAAGAGAATGAAGGATCACTCACTGATTGCATGATAACCCAATTTTGAAGGGTCACTAGTTGAGGGGACAGTCAAGGTATGGATGTTCATAGTGTTTGTTGAGGGAAGGGGGATTGTAAAAGATTTTATCATTGTATTGTGTATTTCCAATATGTTTGGATGCAGGGCAGAATAGGAGAATGAAGGATCACTCACTGATTGCATGATAACCCAGTTCTGCAGGGTCACTGGTTGAGGGGACAATCAAGGTCCAGATGTTGATAGTGTTTCTTGAGGGAAGGGGGATTTTGAAAGAATTTTTATCATTGTATTGTGTATTTCCAATATGTTTGGATGTAGGGTAGACCAAGAGAATGAAGGATCACTCACTGATTGCATGATAACCCAATTTTGAAGGGTCATTGGTTGAGGGGACAGTCAAGGTATAGATGTTGATAGTGTTCGTTGAGGGAAGGGGGATTGTAAAAGACTTTTTATAATTGTATTGTGATTCCAATATCTTTGAATGCAGGGCAGAATAGGAGAATGATGGATCACTCACTGATTGCATGATAACCCAGTTTTGAAGGGTCATTGGTTGAGGGGATAGTCAAGGTCCAGATGTTGATAGTGTTCTGTGAGGGAAGGGAGATTGTGAAAGACTTGTTATCATTGTATTGTGTATTTCCAATATGTTTGGATGCAGGGAAGAATAGGAGAATGAAGGATCACTCACTGATTGCTTGATAACCTAGTTTTGAAGGGTCACTGGTTGAGGGGATAGTCAAGTTTTGGATGTTGACAGTGTTCCTTGAGGGAAGGGGGATTGTGAAAGACTTGTTATTATTATATTTTATATTTCAAATATGTTTGGATGTAGGGCAGACCAGGAGAATGAAGGATCACTCACTGATTGCATGATAACCCAATTTTGAAGGGTCACTAGTTGAGGGGAGTCCAGATGTTGATAGTGTTCCTTGAGGGAAGGGGGATTGTGAAAGACTTTTTATAATTGTATTGTGTATTTACAATATGTTTGGATGCAAGGCAGACCAGGAGAATGAAGGATCACTCACTGATTACATGATAACCCAATTTTGAAGGGCTACTGGTTGAGGGGACAGTCAAGGTTTGGATGTTGATAGTGTTCGTTGAGGGAAGGGGGATTGTGAAAGGCTTTTTATAATCGTATTTTATATTTCCAATATGTTTGGATGCAGGGCAGACCAAGACAATAAAGGATCACTCACTGATTGCATGATAACCCAGTTTTGAAGGGTCACAATTTGAGGGGAAAGTCAAGGTCTAGATGACTAGGCCTTTCAAGGACCCTATTTCTTTGTATTAATTTTTATTCAAATTGGATGCATGAATTTCTTGTGAATTATCGACTGCTATGTATCCTACAACTGCATCTATAAATCTACATATACTTCTCTAGGGTTGTAAGCCACTTAGGGATCAAAATAGAGAAACTTAATCAAAATATTCTTTGTCCAATTTCCTTTTAACAAAGTCTCAACTATTAATGATATAACAATACATTTGATGTGTTAGGCCATTTTTCTGTCTTTGCAAAACCTTATGAAAATGGCCTATTTTCCTTGCTAGTGTTCTTCAATGTGTCCTGCCCTGTGTTCTTCGTGTTGTCACCCTACCTTGGTCCAAACTACATCTCTAAATTCACAAAATCCTAAAAGTTATTGGAAATTCTAAGCCTGCTGAAATTATTTTCAAAATCTACCTTAGTGTCGAAAACCCACAGTGTTTACAAAAGTCCATGATGTTTTTGATCTATGTGTGTTTTTGACCTGTGTTGTTTTTGACCCTTTGCCTTTAGGCTTTTGTGCACTTATCTATTGATGTGTCAGAAACTTTGTGTGTTTTCGATCCCCTTTCATCAAAAACCTTGGAAGTTTTCGACCTCACATTATTTCCTGTTTGTTGTGTTTCCTTAAGTGTGCAAGTGCGATGGTGGTGGGCCTGGATTTTCATATGCTCCTCCTAATTGGCTGTCGCATGGCTTCATGTTAGACTTCTCTAACATGCGATCATGCGACCGCTTGCCACCTGTCCGTGTGGTCTTGGCTCTTTGCTTGGTTCGGCTGTCTAATGGTTTATTCTTCATTCAGCGACCTGGCGACTAGCAGTTATCTATTAATCTCCCATTTCTATCGATTAAGAAAATGACATCTAGCAACTCGGTGACTATAATTGCGTGATCTTTGAAAGGTTGGCAGTTATCTGCTAACCTCCAGTGACTTGGCTGGCAGTTAGTCAGGTAGTCACTCAATGCTCGGCGGTTGGTTCAGGGGGTCTCAGTTCTTTTCATTGCCCGGAGTCAGAGATCGAAGATCTACGGTCAGTGTGTGATCACATTAAATATTCTTTCCCCATGCGATCATGCGCGCACTGTCTAATCCTCTGAATGGTGCGGCTTCTTTGGTGTGGTCCCGGGGGTGATGATGTGGCATGTTCTTATTGGCTGTTGCATGACTGCATGTCAGACTTCTCTGACATGTGATCATGCGACCACCTGCCACATGTCCATGGCAATGTGGTGATGGTTGCGGTGGTAGTGTTGATGATCTGAGTTGGCATCTTCCTATTGGTCCACGTGGTGATGGGTTGGCTTGTCAGAGGTGCCCACATTGAAGCTTTAATCTAATGGTCGGTGTATGATTGCAAGGAAT
Organism: Chamaecyparis obtusa; assembly: GCA_027943335.1. NCBI lineage: Eukaryota > Viridiplantae > Streptophyta > Pinopsida > Cupressales > Cupressaceae > Chamaecyparis > Chamaecyparis obtusa. Next base: position 195,682 of record BSBK01004699.1, on the reverse strand, counting down.
ATTCCAAGCCTTTGTGATCATGCACCATCTATTAGATTTTATTCCATTTTCCAGGTGTGCTGAGGTGCGTGGTTTTCATTGGTCGGTAGGCATTGAGGTGGCATTGTAGTAGCAGAGTTATTATGTGGGGCCATTGTTAGTGGGATCTGTGGCGAGGATGGATCCTATGGCTAGCCTAAGTTCTCATGGGATTTGTTAGAGCCATGAGATCTTACGCTAGCCATTCATTTTCAAAGGTTTGCAGAGCATGGATCCGGTGTTGGTGACGGGGTGGTATTCTGTGAATGGTGTTGTGACAGGTGGCGTCATGCATCGCGGTTGCAGAGTTAATGGTAGAGTGAATAAAGATTTGTTAGTGCTGATATATTTCTAGCTTGTCACTCATTCACGAGAAGATTTGGTGGTTCCCTAGTTTGTTTGGCAACTTGGCGAGTAGCGGTCGCGAGGTTGCTAAGTTCTTTAGCAGAGGGAGGATGTTTTCCACGAACTGGCAAAATGCTTTTGTCGCTAGTTCACCTGATGACTTAAAGTGGGCTATTTTAACATGTGCAGTCGTGTGTCATAGAGTCTAACCGGAGTTAAGATTTTCATTCCGTGACTAAGAAATGCTTTGTCGCTAGTTCGCTGAATGAAACCCGAGGTGCCTGGATGAATTAGAGTTGTGAAGCCCGGGAAGATTAATTGCATGACAGAGATATAAAGTTGATGAAGGTTTAAATGTGGACCACTGCTTCTCTACTGACACCATTGATGTAGCCATTTGTTTTCAAATTCAAATTTTCTGAGGTTTTCCAGGGACCAGAAAGGATTGGTTTTCAATGCAGAAGTGACCCTGTTCGGTGAGAAATGACTGGTTTGCTATTTGCGGTGTGGTCTAGGGTCTATGCGGTTAATTGCAAAGGATGTTTTATACCTGGAAAAGGACTTTCTTGGCTTGAGGAGTGTTTGCAGTAATTTTTGTGACCGTTTCCAGCAGGTTGTGTGGTTGAAGCCCTAACCCTAGTCATCCATAGCTTATTGCAGATTTTCAAGATGACTAGGGGGTATAAGTTAGAGAGTTTTGGATTTTGCAGGGGTTCTGAAATCTTATTGCTTTTGGTCCCTAGTTTTTTACTGTAATAGACTGATAGAGGTCTGATTTGGTGTCTTTTTCTTAGCTTTATGTCATGTTAATTATATGTTGATTCTAGATTTGTTAATGAAAACATTCTTGGATCCCAATCTTGTATCTTGTGTATGTCTTCTTTCTTGTCTCTGAGCTCATATATGTTAATATCACAAAGTGTGTTAATGTATGGTAAACAAAGAGTATTTTGAATTCATCTTTGAGTTTCTAACAAAGTTAGGATTAAAGTCTTTTAGGTGAATTTAATGAGTTTACGGCTAGGTGTAGAATTTGATGTCCTTGTGCTTGAGGGAAAGGGGTAATAGGCAAAGCACTTACTCTAGTTTCCATTGTGTTTGATTTGAGGTGTTCAGTTGAAGTATACAGTTGGATGACTCTTAGCCCTAGGATAAAGCACTGGTCTTATCTCTTGAAGTTTCATGGTTAACAACCACAAACATAAACATTCATTTGATAAACCTTTTAGACTTGTGTGAGTATAGTATACATCATTTTAAGACTCCTTTGAAGAAGTGAGTCAAGGGTACACCTGCCTGAGCATTCAAGCTCAAAGTGAAGAAGGATCTTTTGATCCTTGTCACTTGGTCCCCTTCCTTGTGGACTTTGGAGTGGTGATAGAGTCAGGATTTTTTATATTATCCGTCAAAGTGTAAATCTGCAAGTTGAAGATCAAAGGGAATAATCCACAACCAACAAAATAGTGACTCTATTGGGGACAACTATAAAGATATGCATTTGTTAAGAGTCAGTGATTCTACTGGAGAGAATCTAGAGAGAAAGGTTAAAGTGTGTTCTTATTTTCCTGTGTGTTTCAAGGATTTCCCATCTAGGTGGGTGGCGACTCAAAGCTTTGAACCAGTGAAACATATTGAAGAAGCATGGAAAAAAGAAGAAATACTAGGTCATATGTTAGAAAAAATCGGAAGGTCGCTCTGGAGCAATTACCTAGACAGGGAAGCAAGAGCTAGATTAGAAGGAATGGTGAGTTTACCAGTGCTCTCATGAGAAAATAGAGAAATGCAAGAGCCAAAAGACCACATGTATCCTCAAGTGAGGATGGTTCACAAGATAGAGTTTCTAGATCAGAGGGTGGTCACTCTGAAGAAAGATTTTATGATACCCTTGAGGCTACATTTCAGGATAAAGGTCCTTTGCCTACAGGTCATGATGAAGAAAACATAGATATGGATTTAGAGATTGACTTGGATCTTGATGAAGATCAGTTCAAAAGAGAACCCATGAGACATAGGCAAGTTCACTTCCCATATCAAGATCTTCCTGATATGGATGTGTCATCTAGTTCTGATGACATTATGGTTGATCCTGATTATTTGAGTGCACTGAGGTTGCAGTTGGCAGAGCAGGATGCCATACATAAAAGGTTACAAGAAGAGAGAGAGGCTGAGAAGGTAAATGCTTTGATAGAGAGGTAGTATCTTATTAGAAAAATAAATGAAATGAAGGAGAGAAACAAGATGCTTGCTTCTGCTCCCAAAATGCTGCAACATGATATTTTTGGTGATCTTGATGCCTTGAGGAGTGAGCAAGAATGCTTACTACAGGATCATGAATTTGAAAATGAGGGCCCTGTGGTTAGACAAGTGCAAAGCTATGTCCCTTTGCCTAAAGATAAGGATGGGCATAGGATTACCAGACCTGCTATTATCATAAATGAGAAAGGAAAGCAGAAGATGGTGGGTGACCAAGCAAGCAAACTAGTGACAATACCAGGGATCCCACCACCTGATTCAAATAAGGACATTGAAATGGAGAGAAGGAGAAAAGAAGATGAGAACCTTGCAAGAGAACTAGAGAGAGCTAAAGTTGACGCTGCCATTGTAGAAAAGAAAAGGAAGATCCAATTTTTGCGAGCTTCTTTAGCTAATGCTCTTGGCCCATCTACTACTGAACTAGGTATGCCATCTATGACTACTACTATTCCACTTAGTAATGCTACTAGTTCTTTTCCTTCTTCATCTGCTAGGATAGGTGCAGATCCTAGGCAGCAGTCAAATGCACAGATAAATGTAGATGCTAATGTTGATCCTAGGGTTAACACTAGTTCAAGCTTTTAAAGAAAACCTATGCAACTAGAAGGCTATAGGCAAATAAGTTTTGATGGAATTCCTGGCTATCCAAATGCTTTTTCAAATGATATTAGAGATAAGGTACCTAAGTTTTCTGGTAATAATGCTATTAATTGTGAAGAGTATCTTAGGTTATTTGTTGATATGCTTAATGATTATGAGGTAGAGCATGAGGATGTTGTCATGAAATTGTTTGTTCAATCTCTAATGGAGGATGCTAGAGATTGGTTTAAGAGGCTCCCTGATAAGTGTATTGATACTTGGGATTATTTTGAGAAATGTTTCAAAGAGTAGTATGGTGATAGGCCTAATGCTAGCTTCATGTTTAATGAATTCAATACCATAACAAAAAATCAAAATGAGTCTGCAGCTGAGATCAACATGAGATTTCAGAAAGGTATGCACAAGTTGTTCCAAGTCATGCAGTTGGATGACAATGTCTGTCTGACTACATATTTTAATGCATTTGATGGGAAGATGGGATATCTATTGAGGGATAAAGAACTAAGAACTCTTAGGGATGCTTTTAGGATTGCTGTCAGTATTGAGAACCACATGAAAATATCAAAAAAATTGGGTGGAAAGAGAGATGACCCAAAGTTGTTTGGGGACAGGAAATACAAGAAAGAAAATGATAAGGGTGTTGGATCTAGGAGGTAGGAAGAAGATAAGTTGGATAAGGTGCTTAATGCATTGAAGGATTTAAAGGCACCTACAAATAGGAACATCAGTGCTCCTACCAATGAAAGGCCTCAGTTCAACAACCATTTCAGTAAGCAGAATAGACTGCAGAATTACCCCTACAACACCCAATGGAGGGATGGAAAGCCTATTATCCCTGCTACAAGAGAAAACAATGACAGAGGTGTCCCTGACCCTCTACATAAAGCTTCAATAAATGTCATAGAAAATGTACCATGGTGTGTTGCAAGCCAATCCCCTCATTCTGCAGAGCATTGTGTGGTTGCACAATCTATGGATGCAAATCAAGATTGTGGCGATGAGGAGATAGAACAAGAAGAAGAACAAGATGATGTTGGTTGCAACATCACTTCTTCATATCTAGGATATGAAGATGATTCTAATTTTGATGAAGAGGTAGATATGAATGTGAAGAGACATAGTCAAACCCTTTTTCATCAAGAGGTTTTTTTTGATGGTGAGTGCATTGATAAAAAAACATGTAACATGAACTCTTCTCCTAAGCTAGTAAATTTGAGAAGGCCTTCTAGAGAAGAGATGGAGAGGATTACTGCAGAAATGATTGCCGAGGTGCAAACTAGAGGCATGGTGGCAAGGAACATAAATGAGAGAGCTATAGGAATTTTTATAAAGAATACCAACTCCAGAGAACATAATGAGAACAAATCAAAGGGTGATCATATGGTAAAATTCAAGAATGTAAAAAGTAAACATTGTGAGCCTAAGGGAGTTGAAATTGAAAAGATCTCTTGTGAGATTGAGAAGCTAGTTAACATAATGGCTAAGGTTGAAAAAATGAGGGTGGTCAATACACCTAATATGTCAGACAAGCAAAAAGATGTTAAGGCAGTGCAGATTGAGATTCTTGCTTCTACCCCTATTGACATGTTATCTGTATTGTCACAAATTACAGTTAAGGTTCCATTGTCAGAATTGTTGAGGATCCCTAAATATAAAGATAAATCTATTGCATTGGTTGGTAATACTCACAAAAATGATACTTCATGCAATGGATCTCAAGATAAAGCTTTGAAGGATGTTGCTGCTCAAGGAATTGTGTCTCAAATTCCTCCAATATATTTGGACAGTTCTGTCAATGCCAGCCTTGAAAATATTGACCCATTCTTCTTAAGTGTTCTTGTGAATGAGAATAAATTAAGAAATTGTATGATTGATAGTGGTGCCTCTAATACTGTCATGCCCTTCAAAATCATGGAGAGGTTGGGCCTTAAAGTTGATACAGTGCAGGGCAGGTGTTGTGCAATGGATCAGAGGGAGGTACCAGTCATTGGGACTATCAATGCAATGCCATATAGGTTGGCAGCATATCTAGAGAAAGAGCTAACAATGAGTGTTTTGGTGGTGGATATCCCTCCTCATTATGGGATGTTGTTATCTAGAAGATGGAGTGCTGCTATGGGTGGAAGTTTACAGTGTGATTTGTCCTATGCAACTTTCAAGATTCATGATCAATTTGTTAAGATTGAACAAGAGCCAAGAGTATGCCACATGATTGAGAGAAACATAGATAATGAAACTACATGTTTTGTGGATACTGATGTAAATACTTTTAGGGTAGAGATCCCTATATTTGAAAATGAGCTTGTTTTGTCACCCATTTCTACTAAGGTAGGTGCTGATTCTGTGAAGGGTGATTTGTGGGTCATGTACTTTGATGGTGCAAATTGCAAAGATGGTGTAGGAGTAGGTATTTTACTTATTTCTCCTAATGGAAACAACTACAAGTTCTCTTTCATATTGAATTTCTTTTGTACCAACAATATAGCAGAATATGAGGCTTTGTTGTTAGGACTGAGGTTGGCACAAAAGCATGGTATAAAATGCATAAGTGTTATTGGTGATTCTGAGTTGGTGGTGTCCCAAGTCAGGTCAGTGTATGCTTCCAATAATAGAAGGTTGAAACAATATAGGAATGTAGTGTGGGATTTGATTGAGCAGTTTGATATCTTCAATATTGAGTGGAAGGATAGGAGTAATAACAAGATGGCTGACTTGTTGGCCAATATTGCAATCAATCCTAATGATGTTACTTTCTCTGGTATTTCTAAAGTTGAAATTTAGGCTAGGCCTAGTATACCAGACAATATTGAGAATTGGCAAGTTTTTGAGGATGATAATGATATTTTGAAGTTTATGGATTGCAAGGATCACTATCATGGTCAGGAACTTGATTGTTCAGCCTTGGTTGAGTCAATAGAAGGAAGGGAGGTTGTCTTAGGCAATGAGGTCATTCAGCTTAGAACTAACAAAGTACCCAAGGGGCTTGTTGTTTTGGAGACTATTTTTGACAACCAAGATAGAGTTCAAAAGAATATCAAAGGAGAAGATCATGCTGATCTTGAGGAGATAAATCTTGGGTCACATGAGGCACCTAAGAAAGTGTACATTGGTAGAGATATATCTCAAAAGGTAAGGAAACCTTTGGTTGAATTATTGAGGAAATTCAAGCATGTTTTTGCATGGTCATATGATGACTTAAAGGTTTATAGAGAGATTTATTTCAACATGTTATTCCATTAAGAAAAGATGCTAAACCTTTCCGGCAAAAGAAAAGGCTTATTAATCCTACTTTGGCACCCAAGATGCAGGAAGAATTAATGAAGTTGAGAGATGATGGCATTATCAAGCCTATAAGGCATTCTTCTTGGGTGTCAAATCTTGTTCCTATAAGAAAAAAGAATGGTGACATCAGGCTTTGTGTGGACATTAGAAATTTGAACATCAGCTCATTGAAAGATAATTATTGTTTGCCCAATATGGAGGATATGTTGCAGAGAGTAACCAGATCAGAATTGATGTCAATGATGGATGGTTTCTCTAGCTACAATGAAGTCATTGTTAAGGAATTAGAACAATTCAAGACAACCTTTACAACACCTTGGGGAACATATGTTTATGTGAGAATGCCTTTTGGTCTCACAAATGCTGGTGCTACTTTTCAGAGGGCAATGGATGTTTCCTTTTCAAATTTCATTAATGATTTCCTTGTTGTGTATCAGGATGATCTAACTACCTAGTCCAAGAAGGAAGAGGACCATTGTGCTCATTTAGAGAAGATATTTATGAGGTCCTTGGAATTTGGTATTTCATTAAACCCAAGGAAATGTGCTTTTGGTGTCACAGAAGGTAAGTTGCTTGGCCACTTAGTTGGGAAGCAAGGAGTGAGAATTAACCTAGAGAGGGTAGCAGCAATTGATAAAATTCAGAGGCCAAAGAATGTTAAAGGGATTCAATCTTTCTTTGGTCAGGTCAATTTTCTAAGGAGGTTTGTGACAAAATTTGCAGAGGTTACTAGACCTATTTCCAAGATGTTGAAGAAGGGATCTGTAATCAATTGGGAGGGTGAGCTTGATGAGGCTTTCAAGAATATTAAGCAGGCTATCAAAGATGCACCAGTGCTAAAGGCACCTAATTATAGTGTCCCAATGCATATCTTTTCTTTTGCATCCTTTCACACTATTGCTGTAGTTTTGTTACAAAAGAATAAGGATGGTTTTGAGTAGCCTATTGCATTTTTCAATAAATATTTGCAGGCTACATAATTAAAGTATGACATAAATGAGAAGCAAGCTTATGCACTTGTGAAGGAAATCAAGGCTTTTAGATGTTACTTGATGGGAGCAGTTGTGATTGCTTTTGTACCAAGTGCAGCTGTGAAGGATATTTTCTCACAGCAGGAGGTGTCTGGAAGAAGATGCAGATGGATCAATAGTGTAACACCCCACCAAGAAACCCAAGAGGACAAGACATAAACCTCTATAAAATACAAGTAGTAAATTTCTTTTTTCAATTTTAACTAGAATAATATTCATCATTACACTTCATATTTCTAAAAGAAGAAATAATTTTCTACTACTTGAATGTAATATTTATACAACTTAAGTCCTCACGGGTTCCCTAACGTCGCTACTAAAGCAACATCATATAAACCATTTACATGCATAAGATATTCATGGAATCATGAGCTTAAAAGATTTACGTTCATTTTAATGCATCAAGTTAAATGTCCCTAACTTATTTCTTTTATTAAACATAAGTGAATCATCCAACATCATTATTCCTTTTACCAACTCATTCCATAAATTTATATTGATTTCATCTACATCTACTATCCTTTATATCACTTTTCTCTAATAATTTAGGTAAGAGATTAATATTCATTAAGGTAGGCATCATCCTAGGTACTTCATTAGCATGAACCAAGTATTAACATTAAAATCAAATTACTATTTTATTGCATTGTTTCATAACCATTCATTGTTAATAATTCCAATCACTAATCTATCATTTCTCAATAATTTCCTTGAATTCTTTCATCAAGAGAGAATACATTATTGTTGTGATACATCATTATATATAACTATATTTAAGATTATTTCCTTTACACATGGACAACATAAGAGGATAGGATAAATAACATAAACACTTTCTTTTAATGCTAGTAACATGTCCAATATTCCACATTCTTTTCCCTTTTTCTTACCTAGAACTACCCATTCCTTATGCATTTCTTTGAATTGAGATTGCATCAATACTACAAGACTCCTTTTAGGAGATTAAAAATTACATGAATACAAATACATAAGTACATCTCAACATATTAAAATATCCAATAAGAAATCTTCAACTGTAGATCTGGAAAGGAATATGTGCTAGGATCATCCAAAAAATCATGATCAATACCTCGATATAAATATTAACCACCCAACCACGTGGAACCAATAGGCCCACTCCCCCAAGCTAGGAGATAGAACCAAAGGCCCATACAAGAGATAACAACTAGGAAATTCCTAAGGTGGTGATAAAATTTCCCCAAAGTCACAACACAAAAGAAAAGACAAGAAGACCATAAGGACTACCAGAGGCATGATCAAATTTGGTAGAGACTCTAAGCTACAAGCTAGGTGAGTGTCATTGCATAGACCTCACCCCTTGGGTTGTCCTAGTACTAGCCACTCTTGGCCCCGGCCCCCAAGTAGGCACATGCGAAACCGAATGCCTCTCGTACAGACAAGGTCATTTAGTCATACCTACACATAGGTACCTTCTCCCACTCCCATCCTTAGTCTTTACTAGCACTAAAGGCATGGGTGAGGAATAATTAATCTTGATTAGTGTGTAATTTCCCATTCCAACAATTTCCCATTCCAACAATCTCCCATTCCCAATTCATTTATTTAGGTTATCACTTGATTAAATAACTCATAGTAGGTTATCCTGGTACTAGCCACTTAGGGCCCCGGCCCCTCACTATGAGCCACTCACCTAGTGTACTTAGGTTCCCTAACATACATATAAAAATCATAATAACATAATAGATCCATCATCAAGAATTCATATCAATTCCATAACAACATTTGATTGAGTTTAGGAAAACATATGTTGTCCCTAGTCCACTTGACAACCCTAAACCCAATATGGCATTTAGAATGTTCCAAACATATAAGAAGACATCCAAGTGATATTATAAACATATTCAGAGTATACATAGATCCAATTAACCAAAAACAAATTCTAATAGCCTCTGGTGACCATACGAAACCTTAAAACTTAATGATGTTCTTAAACTGAATTATTTCAAGCAAGGATTAAATGCAAAGAATAGTCATCATAGAACAGTCATCCATATCTTCCACAAAACAGATAATAAAGGAAATCTCTTTAGTGGAGATTTATTTAACATAATTATGGACTCTCAATTTGATTTTTAGGAAGATCTAATGGTGGGAAAGAAAGTTATGACTTCTAGTTTAAAACTGAAAATTCTGGTTAGGGTTCAGACGTGCCTTAACTAAAACGGTTGTAATTTTCACAAAACATAATTAAAATTCACCAAACCAATTGGAAATAAAAGATAAGACTTAGGATAATGTCTGGTATCAAATTCAGACTTTTATATGATCATATCATCCCGTAGCATACGAATACATTTGACAGAAAATTCAGAATCAAGAATGGACAGGCATAGTCTGCCAAAATGTCAAAAATAAGGTATTAATTAGACCCTAAAAATAAAATCAAAGAGATACCCATTTTAGATCTGTGAATTTTACTTCCATAAAATCAATTTAGTAAAACCCTAGATGCAATTTAAATTATTATAATAATATATCTCCAAAAATGGGTTGCTAAAAACCCTAGGAAAACACATGCCAATTCTTACAAACAAAAATTCAAAACTTTAAAATAACCATAGAAATGAAAAGTAAAAACATAATAAATAATAATAATATATAAATAAATCCATAATCTATTAGAGACATAAAGTAACTAAAATATTCAATCCATACCTCATGTCCTACGAAGGTTGAATCGAAGAAGGAAGGAAACAAAAGAGAAGACAAATCCAAACTTGAGATGCATCCTTCAAACCCTATCCACTTTAAAAAATATCCATGAAAGAAAGAAATAATTTCACAGAAAATAATCCCTCTCTCAACTACTGAAATTCTCACAAAAATGTCTCTCTCCCAAAAGCAAAGATAACCAAAAATTCTTAAAGACATATGCTTACAAACTCTCCCTCACATCTCCAAGTTTTCTCTCCAAAATCACCATGAAAATTAAGGCCATCCTCTCCTCAATGCTTCAGCCCCAAAATCCCCCCTCTTCAAATGAGAAAGTAGTGCATATAAATAGATTTCCAAAGGTTGAGAGGAAAAGTAACCAACTCCCAACTAACTCTTAACTAAAGGGTATTATAAAATAACTTAATATCATAAAACTATATTACTCACATATACAATAAAAGATTATTCGTATTCATTCATACACATATGTAATATTATCCTAACATATATGCATATGCCATCATGAATTACATCAATATCTATATATATAACCTATCCACATTATTAATAATTAACAATTGAGAATAATATACCTCACATTATTTAATATTTAATTATTAATAATATTATACTTTACATTAATCCCAAAATATACACCATCAACAATATCTACAATAATTAACATATAATCACACACACACACACACATATATATATATGTGTGTGTGTGTGTGTGTGTGTGTGTGTGTGCACCCATATATATATTTCTATATATATATATATATATATATATATATATATATATATATTTATATTTATATAGATACATGCCAAATACCAAACACTATAATCTATAAGATTATGAAGTAATAGATCACAATATTATTACCTATTTATAATTACTATAGGATATAACACTGAGGTAGAATAAAATCACATGCCTCAAAATAAATCTAATCATCCAAAGAGGTCATACAAATCATCTATGAAACATATCGAGAAAACCATAAGATCAAACAAGGTTAACCAAAGTCAACAAGGAAAGTCAAGCCAAACTCCTGAAACACAACATAGAAAGATTAACTAAGAATCATACCAAGAAGGGGAAATAAATAAAATGAGTAAATAAATCATACAACCAAATGAATTCAAGTGGCCACAAGGCACTAACTACAACCATGCCCAACCGGGTGCATTGGATCTGGGTTTTTGACCCAAAGATTGACTGACAAAGAAGGAACCCTAATATTCCCAAATTAGAATAATGACAAAGAAAGAATCATGTAGGGGCCTTAGTACTATCTCCATAACAAAAACCATTGAGGATTTGAGGGCATGCTCTGACCTATGAAGCCAGGTGAAGTCGATGCCCGGTACCTGCAAGCCTGCATCACAAAGAAGAAATACATATGCATGAATATACATATAAAAGAAAACATTGCAGACAGATGACCAGGATCGATATCATGTGGACCTCAGCTATGTGAGTAACTACGACTTCATCCTGAATCATGAAAACACATCATGTATATATATACTCAAAGCATGTAGCATCATCATAACGAAGGTTAGAATCTCAAGCATTGTGTTAGTCTCTTATCAATACTAATAATAAATCAACATAATCAAATCATCAAGTGAGATACAAGATTCATCCAAAGTAACCTTAATAGAAGAAAATATAAATAACCACTTATATATATCTATCAAGTACATGTCATATAACATCCTAACTATATTCATAAAGGTCTTGAAGGTACTCAATACATACACGGAGATAAATACATACAAAAATGATACCTTTAGATAGTATGTCTGATATTAGAATCATTGAGTACTAGCTTATGAAATTATTATAAAGAACTATAGGAATAGATCAAACAAGTATCATGTACAACTTAAGCTGTAAGAAAACATCGAAAGATCTTAATTCTTTCAAAAACACAAAACTTATATTAGGTTTAAAGGGGTATTACAAATAGGATCCAGGAATTCAATGTTGAGGTCCAGATCACTAAGTTGGTTAGAGGACAGGGATTGGCAAAGTTGATGGCCCAATCCAATCTAGATGAAAACTAGGTAAATCATTCTGAATTGACTATACATGTGATATGGATGATTGTATTTGGTATCAGGATATTATTTACTATTTGAGAAACATGAGGTGTCCAGATAGTATGAATGATAATCAAAAGAGGACATTGAAGTTACAGGCCATCAAGTATGTGATTGTGAAATGTAAGTTGTATAGAAAAAATTTGGATTTCATATTGTTGAAATGTGTAGATGAGAATCAGGCTAATGTATTGTTGAAGGAGATGCATGAGGGAGTTTGTGGTGGACATTATATGGGTAAAACAACTGCTCATAAGATCTTGAGAGTAGGATTTTGGTGGCCCACAATCTTCAAGGATGTAGAATAGTTGGTAAGGAGATGTGATGCTTGTCAAAGGTTCTCTGGTAAGCTTAAGTTTTTAGGTAATGTACCATTAAAAATAGTAGAAGTTCAGGCTCCTTTCCAGCAGTGGGGAATTGATTTCATAGGGGAGATACCAAACAAGTCAAGTGGAGGACATTCATGGATCTTAGTTGCCACTGATTATTTTACAAAGTGGATAGAAGCTGTACCTACCAGGAATGCAACTAGCAGGGTGGTAATTGACTTTCTGATGAATAATATTGTTACAAGGTTTGGGTGCCCTAAGAGGATAGTGAGTGATAATGCTATGTGCTTCAGGTCTGCCGAATATAAGGACTTTTGCAAAGGTTTGGGAATTCAGATTTCTAATTCCTCACCTTATCATCTGCAAGGAAATGGTCAGATAGAATTTTCTAATAAGAGCTTGATTAAAATCTTAAAGAGAATTCTGGAGAAGAATAAGAGGGCATAGAATTCAAAGCTACCATTAGCTCTATGGGCTGATAGGGTAACTGTGAAGAAGGCAATTGGTTGTGCACCATTTGACTTGGTGTATGCAATTCATGCTAGAATTCCTCAGAATAATTTGTTGGAGATGTATAAGTTTGTGCAGTTGTATGATGATGACATTGATGATGAAATGCAGTTGAGAATGGAGGACCTCATTAGGTTGGATGAAACTAGAAGAGAATTAGTTGCAAGGAATGCCAAATTGTAGTTGTAGGTTAAGAATCTTTATGATAAAAAGACTATTGACAGAAAGTTTGAGCCTGGTGATTTAGTGTTAATTTGGAATGCCAGATTGGAGGATAAGGGAAAGCATGGTAAATTTGATCCCATCTAGTTAGGGCCATAACTGATTCATGAGAAATGGGGCCAAGATTCTTACATCATCAAGGATTTTGATGGTGATCTTCAGGAGTTTCCAGTTCATGGACAATTCTTGAAGCAGTACTTCATTTGAAGTACTCTATTTTCCATGAACAGTAGTTAGGGTTGTACATCTTGTAAATCTCTGTATATAAGTTGTTTTCCCCTGCCTTGTTTTGCCTTGGTCTGTCAGTTTTTGGTCCTGTTGTTTGGTCTTGCCCTGCTTGCTCCTTGCTCTCTACAATTTTGTCATGTGGGATGGTCTACTTTTACCAGTGATTCTAAGTCCTTGCTATGCCTGCAAGAGGCATACATCCCCAGACAAAGCCACTGTTAGGCCCTTTTTCTATCTTTGCAAAACCATATGAAAATGGCATGTTTTCCTTGCTAGTGTTCTTCAATGTGTCCTGTCCTATGTTCTTCATGTTTTCACCTTGCCTTGGTCCAAACTGCATCTCTAAATTCACAAAATTCTGAAAGTTATTCAAAATTCTAAGCCTGCTGGAATTATTTTCAAAATCTGCCTCAGTGTCGAAAACCCATAGTGTTTACAAAAGTCCATGATGTTTTCAATCTGTGTGTGTTTTTGACCTGTGTTATTTTTGACCCTTTGCCTTCAGACTTTTATGCACTTATCTATTGACATGTCAGAAACTTTGTGTGTTTTTGATCCCCTTTCATCGAAAACCTTGGATGTTTTCGACCTCACATTGTTTCCTGTTTGTTGTGTTTCCTTAAGTGTGCAAGTGCAATGGTGGTGGGCCTAGATTTTCATATGCTCCTCCTGATTGCCTATTGCATGGTTGCATGTCAGACTTCTTTGACATGCGATCATGTGACTGCCTACCACCTGTCCATGTGGTCCTAACTCTTTGCTTGGTTCAGTTGTCTAACAGTTTATTCTTCATTCAGTGACCTGGCCACTAGCAGTTATCTATTGATCTCCTATTTCTGGCAGTTAAGTGGCTGACATCCAGCAACTCAGTGACTGTAGTCACATGATCTTTGAAAGGTTGGTGGTTATTTTCTAACCTCCAGTGACTTGGCTGGTGGTTAGTTGCGTAGTCACTCAATGCTCGACGGTTGGTTCAGGGGGTCCTAGTTCTTTTCATTGCCCGGAGTCAGAGATCAAAGATCTATGGTTGGCATGCAATCGCATGGAATATTCTTTCCCCATGCGATCATGCACCCACCGTCTGATCCTCCAAATGGTGAGGCTTCTTTGGTGTGGTCCCAGGGGTGATGATGTGGCACGTTCTTATTGGTTGTCGCATGGCTGCATGTCAGACTTCTCTGAAATGTGATCATACGACTGCCTACCACGTGTCCATGGCAATGTGGTGACAGTTGCGGCGGTGGTTTTGGTGATCTGAGTTAGCATCTTCCTTTTGGTCTGCATGGTGATGGGTTGGCTTTTCAGAGGTGCCCACACTAAAGCTTTAATCTAATGGTTGGCATATGATTGCAAGGAATATTCCAAGCCTTTGCGATCATGCACCATCTATCAGATTTTATTCCATTTACTGGGTGTGCTGAGGTGCGTGGTTTTCATTGGCTAGTAGGTACTGAGGTGGCATCGCAGTAGTGGAGTTATTATGTGGGGCCATTGTCAGTGGGGTCTATGGCGAGGATGGATCCTATGGCCAGCATAAGTTCTCATGGGATTTGTTAGAGCCATGAGATCTTACGCCAACCATTCATTTTCAAAGGCTTGCAGAGCATGGATCCGGTGTTGGTGACGGGGTGGTATTCTACGAATGGTGTTGTGACAGGTGGTGTCATGTGTCATGATTGCAGAGTTAATGGCGGAGTGAATAAAGATTTGGTGGTGCAGATATATTTCTGGCTTGTCGCTCATTTGTGAGAAGATTTGGCGGTTCCCTAGTGGAGGCAGGATGTTTTTCACGAACTGGAAAAATGTTTTTGTCGCCAGTTCACCTGATGACTTAAAGCGGGCTATTTTAACACGTGCAATCATGTGTCACAGAGTCTAACCAGAGTTAAGATTTTCATTCTGTGACTAAGAAACACTTTGTCACTAGTTCGCTGAATGAAACCCGAGGTGCCTGGATGAATTAGAGTTGCAAAGCCCGGGAAGATTAATCAGATGGAAGAGAT
Organism: Chamaecyparis obtusa; assembly: GCA_027943335.1. Classification (NCBI taxonomy): domain Eukaryota; kingdom Viridiplantae; phylum Streptophyta; class Pinopsida; order Cupressales; family Cupressaceae; genus Chamaecyparis; species Chamaecyparis obtusa. The sequence continues at coordinate 180,049 of BSBK01004699.1, read as the reverse complement.
ATAAAGTTGATGAAGGTTTAAATGTGGACCGCTGTTTCTCTACTGGTACCATTGATGTAGCTATTTGTTTTCAAATTCAAATTTTTTGAGGGTTTCCAGCGACCAGAAAGGACTGGTTTTCAATGCAGAAGTGACCCTGTTCGGTGAGAAATGACTGGTTTGTTGTTTGCGGTGTGGTCCAAGGTCTATGCGGTTAATTGAAAAGGAGGTTTTATACTTGGTGAAGGACTTTCTTGGCTCGAGGAGTGTTTGTAGTAATTTTTGTGACCGTTTCTAGCAGGTTGGAAGGTTGAAGCCCTAACCCTAGTCATCCGTAGCTTGTTGCAGATTTTCAAGATGACTAGGGGGTATAAGTTAGAGAGTTTTGGATTTTGTAGGGGTTCCAAAATATTATTTCTTTTGGTGCCTAGTTTTTGACTGTAATAGACTGATAGAGGTCTGATTTGGTGTCTTTTACTCAGCTTTGTGTCATGTTAATTGTATGCTGATTTTGGATTTGTTAATGAAAACATTCTTGGATCCCAATCTTGTATCTTGTGTATGTCTTCTTGCTTGTCTTTGAGCTCATATATGTTAATATCAAAAAGTGTGTTAATGTATGGTAAACAAAGAGTATTTTGAATTCATCTCTGAATTTCTAACAAAGTTAGGATTAAAGTCTTTTAGGTGAATTCAGTGAGTTTGCAGCCAAGTGTAGAATTTGATGTCCTTGTGCTTGAGGGAAAGGGGTAATAGGCAAAGCACTTACTCTGGTTTCCATTGTGTTTGATTTGAGGTGTTCAGTTGAAGTATACAGTTGGATGACTCTTAGCCCTGGTATAAAGCACTGGTCTTATCTCTTGAAGTTTCATGGTTAACAACCACAAACATAAACATTCATTTGATAAACCTTTTAGACTTGTGTGAGTATAGTATACATCATTTTAAGACTCCTTTGAAGAAGTGAGTCAAGGGTACACCCACTTGAGCATTGAAGCTCAAAGTGAAGAAGGATCTTTTGATCCTTGTCAGTTGGTCCCCTTCCTTGTGGACTTTGGAGTGGTGATAGAGTCAGGATTTTTTATATTATCCGTCAAAGTGTAAATCTTCAAGTTGAAGATCAAAGGGAATAATCCACAACCAACATGATTCCCTAAGCTATCAATACAAATGGCATCTAGCTAGAAGCTCACAGGCTTTCCATTTGATAACCACAATCAGCATTTCAAAAAAATGGATATCCTTGAGCACAAGCACCAATAACATCAAATAATGGAGTTAAATTACTAAATCAAAATCATCCTTTGTCCTATTTACTTTTAACAAAGTCTCAACTATCAATGATAAAATACATTTGATACCCTAAGCTATCAATACAAGTAGCACCTAGCTAGAAAATCACGGGCTGTCCATTTGATAACCACAGTCAACATTTCAAAAAATGGATATCCTTGAGCACAAGCACCAATAACATCAAATAATGGAGTTAAAGCACGGGCTAGGGAATGACACCAGTAAAATCAAATAATAGAGATAAAGCACTGGCTAGGGTACGACACTAGTAGAATGCAGTCATTTCAGAGAGCATTCATGATCAAATAAAATGCAATGCATATGAAATTTGTGGTCGAATATGATGCTAGAGGCTCAAAAGATAAAGAAATTACATACCTTCTCTCACACCCATCTCATTTTCTCCCGCTCCTTTTCTATGCCAATCGAAATAAAAATGATTTGGCGCTTCACTTTTTTTTTATTGCATACCCGAAATTGTCAGAATTCTGATGGTCAATTTAAAACCCATCGGAATACTGACATCATTGAGGCCTATTTTTAAAAAATTAACAAATTCATTAAAAAAAATTACTTCTCGGAAGTGTCTGTCAAAATTTGGCCCCAAATGTAGTAGTGTAACATGGAAACTCAATTTGGGAAAAACCACCAATAACATGCTACCAAATTTTCACTCTTCTAAAGTGAGCTCTATGAGGAGCCAACCTTGTTAAAGGTTACAAAACACACTGCTAGGTGTGACCCTTTTAAAGGACTTAATCACCCTATTAGGAGTGGCCTTGTTAGAGGGCTTAAGAACATCCCATTAGAATGTCACCTTGATTAAAGAATTTAAAAATGAATGTTAGGTCAACCTTGATTAAAGGATTTAAAATGATACAATGGTTAGAAAGTAACAGTAGGTTCATATTTGAAACATACAAATCACTTTGAAAATATAGATCGACTATAGCTTATATGTTGATTTACTAACTAGCCTTCATTTTCATCTCCATCTCTGATCTTCTCAGAAATCCCTTCAAGAAATCACCTCAGCTCTATTCATCTCTTCATAGCTCTTCACAACTCTTCTCAGCCTTCTTCTTAGGTTCACCAATCAATAACATCAACCTCTTCCTCTCTTATCATAACCTACAACTAGGGCATCCTTATACCTCCTTGATTAAGTAGCTTAATCTTTTTTCACTTAATCTCTTTAGTAAATCTTAGGTTTAGGTCATATTCATTGAATCTTTCCAAAAAATTTCTCACCATCCTTTTCCTTCTAGATACTTATCAAAAATTCTCCTTGAATCCATAAGGAAAGCATTTAATATGCATTAAATACTCTAGGTCATTCATTCTTATCTTTAACATGTTTTACATATCCTAAGAATTCAACTATGTCAGGTGGGAATCTCAATTCCTTCACAAACTATGAAATACTGATGCTCGGTCAATATTATATTCTTTTGCTTGGTCATCACTGGATAACTCGGTCATCACTAAAACTCTTCTTCTCAGTAATTACTATCTTCTCTCGATTAATTATTTGATACTCGTCACTTAATGATGCTCAGTTGACACTAAATTTTTCTAGGCTTATACTGGCACTCGATCAACACTAGTATCACTTAGCTTACACTAAAGTTTCATTTTCTTCTTCTCTTTTGCCCAGTTAAGCCTATGCTTTTAGAATTTCTTTCCTCATCTCTTCTATGTTTCAAATCAACTATCTTCTTCACTTTGTGTTATAGATACACAACACATTACCTTGTTAATGTGTCAACTAATCAAGTACCCATTGTAGTTTCTTATAACTCAACCTTTCACTAGGTCCTCTTGTTATCTCTTGTTTTCAAATCCTCTTCATCAATCAAAAGATATGGTACTTTACTAGATAGAAACTCTCTCACCAGTTAAGGTTTGACATCAATGACAATATATAACAATTGTTCAATTGTAGTTTCCAACAATCTCCCTCTTTGGAATTGATGGAAATACCACATGCAACACCATAAACTCGATATGCATAGTTACCATACAACCCAAAAAGTATGTAATGAAGCAACTTCTATAAAATCTCTCTATATTAAGATTTTCATTAATATCCTTAGCTTTTTTCTGATTCTCATCCAAATATCAACTCTCTTGCATATATTTCTCCCTTCTTTGTCTGTGCATCCTTTTTACTGAATCTCTCCCTCTTTGACAATAATTCCAAAGGCATTCATCTTCACCATGTAGATATCTTCATGTCAGTTATATTCAAACTATATACTCCCTCTATCATCTTTCTTATGACTTATCAACATCTTGTTCTTTCTTCAAGTCACAACTTTAGGAAACTCCTAAAGTGTGACCTCCTTTGCATCAATTTGTTAGATATTCTGATTAGTACATTTGATGCAATTCTCCTATATGATTCTAGGTAGCTTTAGTTAGGAGAATCACCCCTAATTTACATCTTATATACTCATGAGCATCCTTATGTAATGCCTTAGTGAATATATCTACTAACTGTTCCTTTGTATTCAATACTCCAATCTCACTTCCTTGTCTTGAACTAGCTCTCCCAAGTAATGATACTTGATAGCAATATGCTTAGTCTTAGTTTGTATTACAAGGTTCTTTGATATATTGATAGAGCTTGTGTTATCATAGAAAATAACAACTAGCTCAGTGATTTCTTCCTTCATACCTCTCAACAATTACTTGATCCACACTAAGTTTGGACAATAAATTGTTGGTGCTACATATTCAGCCTCTACTATAGATTGGGAAATGCAATTTTCTTTCTTTCTTGTCCAAGAGACTAGTATTTTTCCTAGAAAGAATACACCACCATTTGTACTCTTTTTATCATCCATGTTTCCTGCCCAATCTATGTCAATATAAAATTTTAGTTCAAAGTTATCATTCTTCTTGTAATATGGTCCATAATCCTCTATTCCTTTTAGATATCTTAGTATCCTTTTCACTGCCATTATGTGATTCTCCTTAGGGTTGGAAGAAAATCTTGCAACAATCCCAATTGATAATACAATATCTAGTATGCTATCAAAAACATACTATAGCTTTCCAATCATTAAGATGTACAAGGTTTGATTTACTTCAGTTGTAATATTTTTTGTCTAGTAACCATAGGTGTACTTACTGGTCTAGAGTCCTCCATGCCAAAGGTTTTCAATATCTCCTTGATATAATTAGATTGTATAATGTAGATACCTTTCTCCATCTAATAAACTTGCAAACCAATACAGAATTTGATCTATCCAAACATAGACATCTCAAATTCAGTTTGCATCTCATTTGCAAATGTTTGGCATAGTGCAACTTGTCCTCCAAATATGATATCATCAACAAATATTTCAGCTAATAATATCCCTTTATCTTTTTTAGTCTTCAAATATAGATTGTTGTTGTCATTTTTTCTTTAAAATATAATCTTTACCAAGTAATTATGAAATCTCTCATACCATGCTCTAGGGGCTTGTTTCAATCCATACAGTGCTTTGTATGGTTTACAAACCACATTCTTCTTTCTTGGATAAATAAATCCTCTAGTTGTTTAAAGTATACTTCTAGTATTCCATTAAGAAATGCAGATTTGACATCCATTTGATACACTTTGAATTGTTTGTAAGGTGCATATGCAAGTAGAGTTCTCACTCCTTCTAATCTTGCAACTGGGGAAAATGTCTCCCCATAGTCAATGCCTTCTTCATGTGCAAACCCTTTGCATAGTAATCCATCTTTGTTCCTTGTGACTTCTCCATGTTCATTCAGCTTAAATTTCTAAAAACCTACTTTGTTCCAATAACATTATTGTCCTCTAATCTAGGCACTAGTGTCTAGGTTTTGTTCTTTTCTATCTTCTCAATTTCCTCATTCATGGCTTGAATCCAATCTTCATTATCTAAGGAATCTTTCATTGTCTTAGGCTCAAACTCACATAACAAGCATGTTTGATCTTTCAACTTACTTCTTATCATAACTCTTGTATCTTTTACTCCAATGATTTGATCTGGCTTATGATGTCTTCTCATATATACTATGATAATGTAGGCTATGGTCTCCTTTCTTCTTTCTCTTGATCTCCAGGTTCATTTTGTATCTCTGCTTCCTCTCCTGATTGCTTAAAAGCATCCTCCTGATGCTTGACATCTTCTTGTTCTAACTCAACATGCTCTTGTTGTTGCTTGACAATATTGTTTTCTATTTTTGATAAATTGATAGTCTCTCATTGTTCAATGAATACAAAATATTTTTAATCTTCAGTTTCCTACTTGCATTCAATTTCATTCTTTTTTGCATATTTATCAACTCTAACATCTCCACTTTCAACAACTTTGTTAGTGTTAGAATTCAAACACTTATAAGCTTTTCTCTTAGTGGAATAACCTAGGAATATGCCTTCATCAATATTAGCATCAAGTATTTCATTTCTATTATCCTTGAGTATATAAAATTTTCTTCCAAAGACTTTAAAGTATTTCACATTAGGTGCATAATCATGCCATAATTGAAAAGGTGTAGCATTTGTACCTTTCTTGATTTGTACTCAGTTCAACGTATAGACAGTTGTGCTAACAACTTCTCTCCAATACTTTTGTGCAACATTCTTTTCTATCATTAGTGTTCTATCACAATCCATGATTGATCTATTTATTCTCTCTACTATACTATTTTGTGGAGGTGTCCTTAGTGCTGAAATCTACCTCTTAATTCATCTATCATTACAGAATATGTTGAACTCATTAGATATGAACTCTTCCCCTCTTTCAAATCTTATACATTTCAAGATTTTACCTGTTTCTTTGTCAACTTTTGCCAAATACCACTTAACAACTAAAATGAATCATATTTTTCCTTAAGAAACATTACAATCATCATTCTAAAGTAATAATAAACAAACAAAAATAAATATTTATCACTGTAGTAGCTTTGTACTTCAATAGGTCCACATAGGTCAGTATGAACCAATTCCAAAATATCATCACAAGTATACATCTTTCTCTTGAAAATAGACTTTGTCATTTTTCCCAATTGACATTGTTTACACATCACATTATCCAGTTTCTTCAATCTTAGTAACCCCCTTACTATTTTCATCTTACTAATGTTTACCAAATTATCAAAGTTTACATGACACAACCTTTTAAGTTATAACCATATATCATCAAATTGTGAAAACAAACATGTTTCTTTAGATAGGTCTAGATATAAAAAATTACCTCTTGGTTGTTCTCTACTTCCAATTAGTTCACCAGTGGCATCAAATATCTTAGCCTTTTTGTGATGAAACTCAATTCAGTAACTAGAACTATTCAACTATGCAACACTCAACAAATTATAGTTAAATCCTTCAACCAACCAATAAGAATTATCACATCTGATCTTATCAGTTAATCTTATTGATCCTTTTCCCTCCAGATATGGTGCATCATTACATAACTTAACACTGCTACCTTTGTAATGACTTAAGGTTTCAAACTTACTTTTATCACCAATCATGTGATGTGAGAAACCACTATCAATTAGCCATCTATCACCTTTACTCATATATGAAATAAGTGTAGTTTTCTCATCTTCATTAGAATCATATTTCATAGCAACATAAACAAATTCTACATCACAATCATTAGATTCACCAAATTCATTATTAGATTATTTTTCAGCAATATAACAAGATTTCTTACCTTTATCCTTGTAGTCTTTATACCTTCTTTGATTTTTGTCATCCCTTTTATCTTTGTACTTGTTTTCTCTTCTCTTAGACTTATGGGCATCACATTTGGGCATCACATTTTGGTATCAGAGCGATGTTCAACACTAGGAGCCTTAACCACCACATATAACAATTGAACTCTTGTGCTTGTGTAGGATGCCAGTAGTTACTCGACAGGCCCGTGGACGTGGGCGAGGACAAGGGAGGGGCCGTAGATGTGCTCCCTCCATTCCGGTTGATGACATAGAGATTCCAGACCCCAACCGAGAATTATTGACCCCAACCGAGAATTATTGACAGCTTTTCAGAATTTGGCCGGTATTATTCTGGATAGGCTACCTCAGTTTGGCCACCAGCAGGATCATGGTTTAGGGGGTGGGGCTAGAGAGCGGAGTAGGAGCCCTTCCAGAAGGGAAGAGGGTCAGGCAGAGTCAGTGCATGGCCTAGAGCCACCACCTAGGGTTGAGGGACGCACACGAGCTAGAGACACAGGAGATGCTATCAGAGAGTTGATGCGTCTTGGCCCACCCACTTTTGAGGGATCCACAGATGGTTTTGAGGCAGAGTCATGGCTCCATAGCTTAGATAGATGTTTTGGGTTGCGTGCCTATGACAGCAATGTCAAGGCCCGCTTTGCTATTCACTTATTGAGAGTTGGAGCCTCTTCATGGTGGGATCATGAGCAGTTTAAAGGTCACTTGGACCTTAATACCTTGACTTGGGAGACTTTCTTAGAGCTCTTCAAGGCCAGGTACCTATCAGAGTAGTTTAGACAGAAGCGTATTGATGAGTTCCACAGCCTTCAGCAGAGGGGACTTTCAGTGGCCCAGTATGAGGGCAAGTTCATTGATTTACTCCCGTATGTGGAGTACATGAGAGATGAGAAAGTGCAGGTTAACCGGTTTATCAGTGGTTTGAACCACAACATTGCAGGCATGGTGCGTATATTACCTCCCGGAGATCTTCGCTATACAGTTGACAAGGCTAAGGTAGCCGAAGAGGTTGTTAGAGGATCATCTGATTCTCGGGATCGGTTTCAGTTCAACAATTCCTCATCACAGGGTTCTGATTTTCAGAGGAACAGATGGAAGAAGAATAAGAGGTATTCTTCGGGGTCTTTTCAAACCCCTCAGCAGACTCAGCAGGAGCAGCCTCAGCAGTAGGATCGACAGGACCATAGGCAGAAAGGATCTCAGGGACATCAGGGCAATAAGCCCAAGCAGTCACAGGGTCAGGGACAGAAGAGGGATCACAGGTCAGACACACCATATACACCATCTTTCGGGACTCAACAGTCCTCTAGAGGTGGTTTTACCGGATCTACTAGAGGAGGTGGATCACAGTTCAGTAGGCCACAGGGGACACAGGTATTTGTGCGAGGACCTTGCTACAATTGTGGAGGCATGGGTCATATTGCTAGAGATTGTCCTCAGGGCAGCGGACAGAGAGCAACCAGATCAGAGCCCACTGTGGGGGACTTAGGTAGGTCCCATAGAGTATTTGCAGCGGTAGATAACCGCCAGGCCGAGCACTAGGCCACTGTGATTGAGTCAGCAGGTATGATTCGAGGATGCAGTATTTCTATTTTGTTTGACTCAGGAGCCACCGACTCCTTTATATCTCCATTTGTAGTGGAGCGTTGCGGGCTAGTGGCATCTATGCAGAAAGATAGCTGGGAAGTTGAGTTGGCTTCCGGTTCTAGAGTATCAGTCACCTCCTTGGTTAGAGATTGCCAGATTCAGATTGGGGAGTTGACCACTTCCACAGACCTTAGGATTACCCCTTTGGGATCATATGATGTAGTACTTGGCATGGATTGGCTATATGCCCACAGAGCTAAGCTAGATTGCCGCCAGAAGAAGATAGAATGTTTGGATGATGACGGCATGGCTACAGTTATTTCAGGGGTTCAGAGACTAGTATCTCTTCGCATGATATCCGCTATGCAACTTAAGCGGTGTATGCGGAAGGGTTGTCAGTTGTTTGCTATCTCTATCATTGATAGAGGGGATGAGGACGAGAGTGAGACTTCTCTTGATGACCATCCCATTCTCTAGAAATTTGCAGATGTTTTTCCATCAGAGTTACCTGGTATGCCTCCTCGCAGAGCAGTTGACTTTCACATAGACCTTGTACCAGGAGCTGAGCCAGTATCTAGAGCGCCCTATAGGATGACCACAAATGAGCTTAATGAGCTCAAGATTCAGCTTGAGGAGTTGCTAGAGAAGGGACACATTCGTCCTAGTGTTTCTCCTTGGGGTGCGCCAGTGATCTTCGTTAAGAAGAAGGATGGGTCACTTAGGTTGTGCATGGATTACCGACAGTTGAACAAGGTTACCATTAAGAATCGGTATCCACTTCCTAGGATTGATGACTTGTTTGATCAGTTGCAGGGTGCCCGAGTATTCTCCAAGATAGATCTTAAGTCTGGGTACCATCAATTGAGGATAGTTGACAGTGACATTCATAAGACCGCTTTTCGCACTAGGTACAGCCACTATGAATTTACAGTGGTACCTTTCAGTCTTACGAATGCCCCAGCTGTATTCATGAGCCTTATGAATGGTGTATTCCGCACCTTCTTAGATAAGTTTGTTATAATCTTCCTTGATGACATCCTAATTTATTCTAAGGATGAGAAGGACCACGAAGAGCACCTGAGACAGGTTTTGCAGTGTTTGAGAGATAATCAGTTGTTTGGCAGCTTGTTGAAGTGTTCCTTCTTCAGAAGAGAGGTTAAGTATTTGGGGCATGTCATATCTGGTGATGGGATCTCAGTAGACCCATCAAAGATTGAGGCCATTATGAATTGGTCAGCACCTACCACAGTGACTGAGGTCAGAAGTTTCATGGGACTTGCCGGTTATTACAGACATTTTGTTGAAGGATTTTCTAGAGTGGCACATCCTATCACTTCCCTTCAGCGAAAGGGGAAGAAGTTCGAGTGGACAGAGAAGTGTGAGAGGGCATTTCAGGAGCTCAAGAGAGCGCTCACCAGTGCACCGATTCTTGCAGTGCCAGATCCTTCAGCGGAATTTGTGGTGTGCACAGATGCTTCTTTAGATGGTTTAGGGGCAGTCCTTATGCAGGGAGGGCGAGCCATTGCTTACGAGTCTAGGAAGCTTAAGACTCATGAGCTCAATTATCCCACGCATGATTTAGAGCTTGCAGCAGTGGTACATGCCTTAGTACATTGGCGTCACTTCCTCTTAGGTCACTGTTTTGAGCTTCATTCAGACCATCAGAGTCTTCAGTATATATTCACTCAGCCGAACCTTAATGCTCGGCAGAGGTGATGGATGGAGTTCTTATGTGAGTATGACTTTGATGTCCACTACATCAAGGGGAAGGAGAACGTGGTTGCAGATGCCTTGAGCAGGAGACGACATGATATTTATTCTATGACTGCAGGCACAGATTTGAGAGGTCGAATCCTCCATCATCTTCAGGAAGATGAGTGGTATTCTGAGGTATGTGAGATGATTCAGTCTCAGAGACCCTTGGAAGGGAAGTATGTTGGTTATACCTTAGAGTCTGATGGACTTTTACGTCATCGAGACCGTATTTATGTACCTTCTACCAGAGATTTACGTGCATTCATTATACTAGAGGCTCACAGAGCACCTTATGCAGCACATCCCGGGGTTAAGAAGCTACATGTAGATTTGAGGCAGCTGTATCTTTGGCCAGGCATGAGATTGCAGATTGCTAAGATAGTGGCCAGATGTCTTGAGTGTCAGCGGGTTAAGGCAGAGCACCGCCATCCTAGTGGACTCCTGCAGCCGCATGAGATTCCAGTATGGAAATGGGAGGTTATATCCATGGATTTTATAGTTGGTCTTCCGATGTCTTCCCGATGCCATGATGCTATTATGGTGACGGTGGACCGGTTGACTAAGGTAGCCAACTTTTCTCCAGTTCGTACTACCTTCACAGCACCCGTAGTAGCCCAGGTGTTCTTACGAGATATTGTCAGACTTCATGGCATACCTCATAAGATCATTTCAGATAGAGATTCTCTTTTCACTTCATCATTTTGGAGAGAGCTTCAGGCAGCGTTGGGCACTAGGCTCAATTTCAGTACCGCCTATCACCCTGAGACAGATGGGCAGACCGAGAGGGTCAATCAGGTTTTAGAGGACATGCTTCGCATGTATGTTATGGATCATCAGACCCGGTGGGAGGAGTATCTTCATCTTGTGGAGTTTGCCTATAACAATGGGCATCATACATCTTTGGGAATGCCACCTTTCCAGGCATTGTATGGTAGACCTTGCAGGACCCCACTGAGTTGGGATAGGATCGAGGACAGAGTTTCCATTGGTCCTGAGTTAGTTCGAGATATGGAGCAGCAGGTCACCCTGATTAGACAGCGTCTCTTAGAGGCTCAGGATAGACAGAAGAAATATGTAGATGCGAAGAGGATTGACCGAGCCTACCTTGTGGGAGATAGAGTCTTCTTGAGAGTGCGACCGCACAAGAGTCCAATCCATTTTGGAAAGGGCTCTAAGCTCGCACCTCATTTTGTTGGTCCGTTTGAGATCCTAGAGAGGATAGGGCCCATTGCTTATCGTCTAGCCTTGCCACCTAGCCTGTCACGCATCCACGATGTGTTCCATGTATCGGTTTTGCGAAAGTATATCTATGATGAGTCTCATATTATTGACTGGGATGCCTTGCAGGTGGAGTCAGATGGCCAGCTGGCACTAGAGCCCATTCGCATTTTGGCTCGTCGGACGTTGGTACTTCGAGGCAGAATGCTGGACCAGGTTAGGGTCCAGTGGGATTACTATGATGAGGTCACAGCCTCATGGGAGGATGTAGCTCAGATGAGGGCCCAGTATCCGCACCTCTTTGATGAACTCCAGGAGGATGTTCATACCTAGAGGGGGTGGATGTGAGGTCCACTTTCGGCCCACATAGTGATCCTGTGTTATACATATTAGCTATCTTTTTTATTATGTTTTGTTCAGAGATACTTGGACTTTGTCGACTACTGTTATATTATGTTTGAACTCGTTGGACTGTTCTTTTGATGATTCTGCATATGGGATCCATGATGTGTAGATTTGGTTTATGTTTTTTTTATATGATGTTTTGTGATCCTGATGATCTTGATGATATTTCAATTACGTTATGGAATTTCATTTGAAATGTGCAATCAAATCATGAATATTATATGCAATTGACGTATGAGTTGAATTATGCAATTTAATGTTTAAATTTCGCTATATCATATATGTTATTGTAATGGTTTTCTTCCTTGAATTACTGATGCTGGATTTAGGTATTGCAGGTGGAAGGACCATGGAAACACATTCGGAGAAAACACATTGAACATAGGGTAACCAGTTAAACCAAGGCCCCGTCTATTAAGAGACCTGAGGCCTCGTTGTTAAGTAATTTATTTCGTAACAGTAATTTGAATGTTTGTATGTTATGTGTTGTTATTCTGGATGTACCTTTCGTAAAATGTTATTTTGTTAAGTGTCGCTTGACACTAATGTTAAATGTTATTAAGGTACATCGTGTGTTGTGTGAAAGCACTTGTTGGGAGTTATAGGGATGTCTTAGCACACCTTTCTGCCATAGGAATCTTTATGCAGTCTCATTCCCCATTTTCGATGTTATTTCTTGACATGGGTTTAGAGGGTTTATTATGGCCTTAGGAGATAGTTTTATGCAAAATTTGTTAACCCATTCCATGTACCCATGGGTTAGGGGTATTTTCACCTCTTTAGAAGCCAAAAAGTGACTTTAGGACCCTTTTAAAAATTCATTTTCCTTCTTGAGCGAAATTGCAACTTGCATGTTTGAACCTCATTTATGAGGTTAGGTGTAGAAGCCCTTTTTAGAGGAAATTTTGGCTTAGGGTGATTCATTCACCCATTCTCTATTTTTAGAGAGCTTTCAGAAAGTTAGAGGAGAAAAGGCTTGAAGCTTGGATTAGGGCTCAACAACATTCTACCATAGCTTGGATTTGAGGTAGGAATTCATGTGCTCTCTCTGTTTGTTTGAGATGTTGTAATTGTGATCATGTTCTTGGCTCCCCATGGTTGGTCATGGTGGAGGTTTGTATTGTTTGGTGTTGTGTTTTAGCTCCCCATGGTTGGTCATGGTGAGAGCAAGCTTGCATATGTGTTTATCATGTAATTGAATTTTTGGGTTGTTTACTCTTAGATTCTCTCACCCTTGGGAGGGAAGAGAAATCAAGAGGGGGTGTGGAAATGGAGGCAACTCCATGTGTAGAGTCTCCTCCATGTGTGGGGAAGGATGAACCTTGGGTGAGTGATTTTCCCCAAGAGACCTTGCATGTAGCCTTTGAGGCAATGGGGGTATAAGGAGGGAAAATTGGCCTTGTGTGCCTTGTATGTATTTGAGAAAATTGGTCCATGTGTGGCCTTGTATATTATGCAATGGTATTCTCCATGGTTTTGTCTACCACACCCTACAAAGGAAATTCATGGAAATTCCTTAGTTTACTTCTTGAGGGAATTTGGGAATTTTGGTCTATGTTTGTTAAATCATGTTGTGATTGTGTGTGTATGTTTGTAACCTGTTCAATGTGTTCTCCCCAAGCTCGGGGGTGGTCTCATGAGAGACCTTGGATGGGAGGTGAGCTCCCATGGTCTTTTCCTTGTCATGTTTGCATTTGCAGATTTTGAAGTATGGATGCATGATGATAAAGAAGATAAAGACTTTTGCTTTGATGTGTTTGAATGAGGAATTCACTCTATGTTTGAAAGAGGAATTCACTCCATATTTTGATTCATCCTTGTAAATTTTGAATCATGTATTCAATCTCCCTTTGGAGCTCTTGTATATTGTATTTAGAAAGAAAAACATGTTGTTATATTGATCTATCATTGCCAAATTTATGTTTTAGAAGATGCTTTCATTATGAAATTCATGTAAAGAAAAGTAAGCTTCATTTGAATATTGCAATGTTACTTTGTAACCTAGGAATGATGTAAATTTCAATGGGAACAAAGATAATGAGAGGATTATGTAGTTCATATTATGGGAAGTTGAATCCTTGCATGATTCTTAAAAGACCTTCATTCTCTCTTTACCATTGAAAATCTATCTCTTAATTATTGTTATAAGTTCATCAAGTTGACAAAATCTATATTGTTATGTTACCAACATTTACTTGAATGAAATAAGGAGATTGTAGCTCCATTAGATGTTTTAAATTGGTTAAGATCAATTCAAATATATTCTGAATCTGTGTTTGAAAACACTCCTTAGTTCAATGATATTGTCAAAAAAAAAACTATGAAAACTATGAGCATTTAGTCTCTAGAAGAGACCTTATTTGAATAACAAATAAACTATGATAAACATTGTTTGAAATACTATCTAAATTGCAATAACTTAAACTCTTCATTCCATATTAGGAACCATTAAATTTTCATTGCTATGCTTAATGAGTTTCAAAAAAAAAAATGAACTAACTAGTGCTAAAACAAAATAACACTACCCAGAAAATTTTAAAGAGCAAATAGCTCTCTGAATTTTGTATGGGAAAGAATTCCCATACAAAATTCCAACCACAGTCTTATTTTATTATTAAAATCTGCCACCTTTGCCAAAGCAAATAATAAAATATAACTTTAAAACAAATATCATACTCACCTTTTTGAAAAGCCTTTCCCCTAGGCGCAGATGGATGAAGGCTAAGGCTTGTAATTAATCCCAAACCTTTTGGGTGATGGGATGGTGTACTAAGTGACACCTAAGCAAGCAACTTGTTTGGTTTTAAAGCTTTGTCTTCCAAAAAACCACGCAGCTCTTTGGAGGAGTTAAAAAACATGTAATAAAAGTTATCTTGTCTTGAAACTTGCTAAGTGGGTAGGTGGGCTATCTAATCTTGGCAGATTTTTGAAACCTTTCCCCTTAACACATCACCACTTCCTTGGTATGCGCCCCCCTTGCTTTATGAAATTCAATTTCTTCATGGCATGTGAGTTTAGGAAGAGAGATGGTAGTAAATATAGAAGGTAGGGTAGATGATAGTTTAGGATATTTAGAGGTTTAAAGGAATGATTTGATAGTTTGTTTAGAAGATAAGTTAAATTAGTAGATTTTTAAGATAGTTTAGAATATTAATCATTATGTTATTTTGAGTTAATGTGTTATTAATAGATGGAATTTTTTTTATGAAAAGCAATTTTTATTACCAAAAAGTTAGTTTAGTTAGTAATTTAGTTGGTTGTTATAAAGTTAGTATAGTAGTTTATTAAGTTGTTAGTTAAATGGTGTTATTTAGTTATTTTTGTTTATAAGGGTTATTATTAATTTAAAAGATGTTATGTTGCTTTGTAATTTTCATTTATTAATTTGTTAATATTTTATAATTATTAATTAATAATATATTTAAATAATAAATAAATATAATTAATGTTTAAATCTTATAGTCTTTATTTTCTAATTTATTTTAAGATTAATGAATCGAATCATGTATATCCTATGTTTTCGAAGCAGACCGATTTAAGCTCCATGATCAGTATGGACTTAACTTAAACATTAGTTAATTGAATGACCTTCATATGGAATAACATAAACATTAGTCATTCTTGTCCTCTTAGTCAAACATTGAGATCTCTAGTTGGCGGACGATAATTTTGATCGTCTTGAAGATGGACGTACTTATCTTTAATTAATTTTCCTATAGCATCCTTCTTAGACAACATTGTCGAGGTTATTCACCTGTTTCATTGTAGCCTCATCGTTGAACTCTTTAACCCGCATCTTGTGTGTGAAAACTTATCACTTTAAAAAAAAATTTGTTGGTTGTGTTTTGTCCCAACTTTTGGGCATCACAGACTTATCATTCCTTTTAGGACATATTTTTGTAATATGACCAACTTTGTTACATGGAAAACATATTATAGGAAGTTTACCTTTAAATTTTCCTTTTCCCCTTGTAGCCTTCTAGCCATCATGGATTGATAGTGTTTCATTTACTTCATTTGTTTCATATTTATTTTACAAGACCTTCCAAGGTTAGGTTGTTACTAGGAGCACATCTCAATTCTTGTATTGTAGAAAATATAATAGCATAAAGAGGAAGTGGGGTTCTCAAAACCTTGCTAATAACAATTTCATCATCAATATTTCTATTAGCTCCACTAATAGCATTCAAAAATTCTTTAACTCTAGCACAATATTGAATAATAGTTTCACCTTCTAGCATTATCATTTCATCAAACTTACCTCTCAAGCCTTTAGATTTGGCTCTCAGTACATTTGTGTCTCGACCATAGATAGTTGCCAGTGTGTCCCACATTTTTTTTGCATTATTAAAGTTCTTGGTGTCTTCAAATTCAAGATAACTTAGGGCTGATACAATCTCCAACATTGTCTGATTGTGTTATTTCTTTTCTTTCATATCCTAAAATCTCATAGGTACAGCTACTGGTATGTAAGAATTCTCCACATAATATTTTACTGCATCACCAATTCGAGCTAGGTGTAACTTCATCAAACTTTTCCATGCAAGGAAGTTGTCATTGTTCAGCTTTGGTACCTCCTTTTTTTACATCATGATCTTTATCTTTAAATACCTTCAAACTTTCTCCTTATAAGCACCAAAAGCTCTAATACGAATTGTTAGAATGATTTAGAATAACTAAGAGGGGGTGAATAAGTTATCATCTGGTCCATATGTACCAATTAAAATTTTAAACACTTCAACCAACTTAGATTTATTCAACAATCAACTTGATCTCTATAGAATATAATCAGTAACATAAACTTGCAGTCTATTGTCCAAAAGCTATCAACTTGTAGAATATAAAATATAACACATCAAATAAAATTCACACAATTATGACACGAGGATTTAACGTGGAAACCCAATTTGGGAAAACCCACCAGTAACATGCTACCAATTTTTCTCTCTTCTGAAGTGAGCTCTATGAGGATCCAACCCTGTTAAATTTTGCGCTTGTTGCTAGATTAGAAGGTGTAAGAATATTGCTTGCATATATAACTTACAAAGGATTAAAAATTTCTCAAATGGATGTTAAATCTACATTTTTGAATGGAATACTTCAAGAAGAAGTCTACATTGAAAATCTTGATGGATTTGTTGACAAGAAAAATAAGAACATGGTTTGTAAACCACATAAAGATTTATATGGATAGAATCAGGCTCCCTGAGCATGGTATGAAAGAATGGACTCTTATTTAGTTAAGAATGGATTTGAAAGAACTAGTGAGAAAAATAATTTATATCTAAAATGTGATAAATCTGATGAAAATTTGATTATTGAGATATTTGTTGATGCCATTATATTTGGTGGTAATGACATAATGTCTAAGTATTCTACTGAGAAAATGAGAAAGGAATTTGAGATGTCTATATGATAGGAGAGATTAAATTCTTTATTGGACTTCAAATACAATAAGTTAAAGATGAGATCTTCATCACTAAATCTAAATATATCAAAGAGATCCTAAAAACATTCAATATGGAAGACTCTAAACCAGTTGGAACACCAATGGCTACTGGTTATATACTGTCTAAAGAAGATGATACTAAGGAAGTGAATGAAACACTCTACCGATCGATGATTGGTAAGTTACAGTATGTTTTCCATAGTAGACCAGACATTGCACATTTAGTTGGTATTGTTGGAAGGTTTTCATCAAACTAAAAGGAAACACATTTGTATGTGGTTAAGAGGATATCCAGATATTTGAAAGAGATTAAAGATTTTGGTCTTTTATACACAAGAGAAGGAAATTTTGATCTTAAGGTATATACTAATGCTGATTGGAAGGAAATATTGATGACAAGAGAAGCACTAGTGGCGGAGCTTTCTTTTTGGGAGTAAGCCTAGTGACATGGTTAAGAAAGAAAAAAAGTTGTATTTCACAATCTACTACTGAAGATGAGTATGCAGCAGCAGCTATGAATTGTTCTAATATTGTATGGATTAAATAACTACTGAAAGGTATGCATGAAGAGATTACTGATCCTATTATAATCTATTGTGATAATACCAGTGTTATTAATATATCAAAGAACCTTGTGATGCATTATAAGACAAATAATATATCTATTAAATATCACTACTTGAGAGAGAAAGTACATGATAAGCATGTGACATTGGAGTATGTGAATTCTAAAGAGCAGATAGCTGATATATTTACAAACCCATTACCAAAGGATGATTTTGATTATCTCTGAGGTAAGTTAGGGGTTCTTTCCCTATCCATTGTACATTAAGGAAATATGCATGCTACATCAATTCAAGGAATCAATAGAATATCTATGTTATGAGTTAATGCTAGTATTTCACTTTTTAGGTGAAGCCTAAAGTTGTAAAAAAGGAAGTTTGTTACTATAATGAAAAACCTATATACTGGAGTTATATGTGAGAAGTTTATGTTTCTTTGGAATTATTGTTAAAGAGAGAGATGAATATAGAAATTAAGATGTTAGAGGGAGAATAATGAGACAAATCAGACAAATATAGTAAGAAGGAGAATAGTATCATATGGAGATGAATAAGGTAATGCTATTGAAAGAATCAGAATAAAAAGTTTTACTGATAGAGAGAGAAAGATTATAGATGAAAGATCAAAAAAATATAAATTAATACTTAGAGGGAGTATGAAATGTGAATAATAGTGAAGTGTACCATAATAAATTCAACAAAAAAATTTGTTAGTTTTTTCATCAATGCCAAAGAGGGATAGTATTACCATAAAGTTGATAACTATGTTGAAGATTAATTATTTGGTGCAGCTAATGATGAAGACCGACCAAAATCATAGGTATACATGATGATAGTAGAAAGGTTAGATTAGTTATAGTCTTTTCATTGATGTCAAGAAATTGATTTTTGATTTATATTATGTTTCCATATCATTCAGTAATGATATAAGATGAATGAGTTAAGGAGAAGAAGAAATGATACAAATCAGACAATGATTTGATTATATTGATATCATTTTTTCTACCTAACATATGATTATGTTAAGTCAGTAAAGCATGAAGATAAAGGTTTTATAGCTGAGTAAGATAAGTTGTTTTGGCTACCAAGTAGGTAAATTCACTTGCTAAGGTAAAGAAAAAAAAATAGTTCACTCGATAAAGCAGAAAGGTTTAGGCACCAAGCAATGTAACTGAAATTCTAAATGAAGAACACTGAGTAAGAAAAATATATTAAATATGGATGGAATCGACATTTAATGATTAGCTATGATTAGTTGGATGATCATGATGATGAGGAGAGTTAGTTCCATAATCCAACACTACATAACATAGTCAAAGTATATCAAGGAGATCCTAAAGACATTCAGTATGGAAGATTCAAAACCAGTTTGTACACAACTCTTCCATACTGAATGTCTTTAGGATCTCCTTGATATACATTGACTATTAAAATGTAGATCACATCTTTAAATTTTTGAATTTGTAGTCCAATAAATAATTTTATCTCTCCTATCATGGACATCTCAAATTCCTTTCTCATCTCTTCAGCAAATGATTTAGATATTGATTCATTTCCTCCAAATATAATATCATCAACAAAAATTTCATCAATCAAAATCTTATCAGTACTATCACTTTTCAGATACAAATTTTTGTTGTCACTTATTCTTTAAAATCTAATCTTGATTAAATATGAGTGTAGTTTTTCATACCATTCTTGGAGTTCTTGATTCAAACCATAGAGTGCCTTGTGTAGTTTTCATACCTTATCCATGTTCTAATTCTCAACAAATCCTTCAAGTTATTCAATGTAAACTTCTTCCTCAATAATTCTATTAAAAAATGAAAACTTAACATCCATTTGATAAACTTAATGGTTGTAAATTGTTAAATAAATATGAAACAAATGAAGTAAATGAAACACTATCAATCCATGATTGGTAAGCTACAATATGTTGTAAATAGTAGGCCTGGTATTCCTCATGTTGTTTGTATTGTTACAATATTTTTGGCCAATCTAAAGGAAACAGACATGTCTACAGTCAAAATAATATTTAGCTATCTATAAGGGACTAAAGATTTTGGTCTGCTATACACAAAGGGGGGAGATTTTTATCTAAAATTAATCACTAATGCTAATTGGTCTGGAAACATTGATGATAGAAAAATTACAAGTGGCGGAGCTTTATTTTTAGGATAAATATTAGTGACATGGCAAAGCAAGAAACAAAGTTGTATTTCACAATCTATTATCGAAGTTGAGTATGTTGCTACAGCAATGAATTATTCAAACATTGTGTGGATCAAACAATTACTTGAAGGTATGCAAGAAGATATTATTGATCTAGTTACAATTTACTGTGATAATACTAGTGCTATTAACATATCAAAGAATTTGGTGATGAATTCAAAGACAAAGCACATTTATATTTTAAGTATCATTACTTGAGAGAAAAAGTTTAAGACAAGCATGTGATATTGGAGTATGTAAATTAAAAGGAAAAAATAGCTAAAATATTTACCAAACCATTATTGGAGGATTCTTTTGAGTATATCTAAGGCAAGATAGAGGTTATTTCCCCATCCAATATTCACTAAGGTAAGATGCATGCTGCATCAATTCAAGTTTTCATCACAATATCTATTTTGTGAGTTGATGTTAGTGTTCACTCTTTGAGTGATGCCTAAAGTTGTGAAAGATGTTTATGTAAGAAATGATAATTCAATGCATTTAAGGTATGATTCACTGCCTGAGAAAAATTTTCAAGAGTACGTGTCTTTTGAATTATTGTCAAAGAGGGAGTAGCTACTAAAGATTGCAAGAGGGAGAATATGCTAAGAGAGGTATAAATAGTGATAGAGGGAGAAGATTCCTAAGAGTGAGAATATCTATTGAGAGATGAAATATCCAAGAGGGAGAATATATAAAGAATAAGTAAAATCTGACAAGGAGTAAAATACTAAGAAGATTGATAGTTAGTGTTGCCATCATCAATTGACAGTATAATAAGTATTATCATCAATGCCAAAGAAGGAGATTGTTACTATAACTGATGGTGATGATGATGAAGATCGACTAAGATCATAGGTATACAAGATAGTAGAGAGATTAGATCCATTATTATCTTGTCATTGATGTCAAGCAACTGGTTTCTGATTTATATTGTGTTTCCATATGATTTCGAGTACATGATATAAGTTGAGTGAGTTAAGAAGAAGAAGAAGTGGAATGTTGTGAAGATGAAGAAATTAATTCAGCAAATGATACAAATCAGATAATGTTCAAGTTATGATGATATAATTATTTTCTACCTAACATTTAATTATATCAAGTCGGTAAAGAAGATTAGTCAAGCCAGTAAGAAAAATAGTTTGGCTACCGAGCAGAAAAGTCAAATTTAGTAAAAGGAAAGTGAATTTCAAAAAAGAGAAAGGAAGTCAAGACACCGAGTAGAAGGTTTGAGTCACCAAGCGTAGTTAAGTGAAATTCAGTTGAAGAAAAGAGTTATCCACCGAGCAAGGAACAAAAGTTAAATACAATGATGATAATAGCATTTAATGTTAAGCTATGATGAGCTGGAAGATAATAATGATGAGGATGTGTTATTTGAAGATATCTACGATTAGAAAAATTCAAGATGATGATCTATAGTATAGATATAAGTGGAAAAAAGAGAAGGTACAAGCTCCAAGAAAGTTCAAGTTCTGAGGTGATGATAAAACCTTTTACTGAGCTCTAAATTCATTGAAATAGTTTATGAGGATGATTTGACATTTGAAATTAATCAATTGAAAATGTGATAAAGGAGATTAAGAGAAAAAAAATGTCTATAAAAATGATGACTTTTTATAAAAAAATGTTGGCAAATTGAAGGTTTATTGAGTCACCAACTGATGTAGTGAAGAAGGAAAAGATTGAATTCCGAGTCAAAAAGATGAATTTGATGAAGTGTTGAATCCAGTGGAAAGTGAAGGATTGAAGTGAAGACAAAGAGCACACAAAGGATCTGATAATGGAAAGTATAGTCACATATTTCTAGGTCAATTTATTTACTATTTCTTATTAACATTTGTAACAGAAAAATCTCTTAACAGAGTCGACTTAGCAGTCTTATTATAAAATCTTTTCAAAAGGTAATATTCTAAAGATTGTTTGGAGACCTATAACAAGGCCACTCCTGAAATGGTGAAGATCCTAACAGATCTAAGGAAAATCCCTTGTCTAGGTCACATTTAATAGTGCACATTGTAATCATTAGCTAGATCGGCTCTTAACCAAGCATACTTTAGAAGAGTGTTTCTTTAGTGGGTGATAATTCCCACAGTGGTTTTTTCCAAATTGGGTTTTTGTGCTAAATAGTGGTGTTATATGTGTTCAATGATTAATGTGATTGTTATTGATAAGTGATAAAGTTAATTTATTATTATCAATTAATATTAAAGTGTGTCTACCTGATTTGACATTGAGTTTAATCAGAGAAAGTTTTTAAGGTATAGAGAATCAAGGATTACTGATTCACCCCCCACCCCTTTTTAATCCAACAATGGATACATGAGATGCAAGAAGTACCTTCAACATACCATCAATGTTTAAATTTTCCTTACATGGGTCATGAAATTATGGTGAGTGGAGATTTAAATCCATTTCAATATTGCAATAACTTCAAACCTCTAAATGACTCATTGGTTCCTTATAATATTGATTGCACCACATCAAGACAAATGAGACAAGGTCACAATTCAAAGGATGTTTCCTTATCAGAAGGAGAAGGGAATATGGAAGAAGAAGATACCCTTGCTAAAGAAAATAAAGACCCCACTTACTTAGCTACATCAAATAAAGGAAAGGAGAATGTTAGTGAGGAAAATTCTAAGGAAAAAGAAGAAGAGGATAATTCAAAATGTTTTCAAATACAAGCCAAAGAAACTCATCATCAAAAGATGGACACAATGATGAAATTTTTTGAAAAGAAATGTAAGATCAAGAAAAATGGTGTAGGGGAATATTGCTTATCAATGATGGATTTTTCACTCTCCCCTAGGTCTCATGGTAGACCTTCTAGCTCTAATCCTCCCCCAAAAATATAATGACCATTTCGTAAGAGCTAGTAATTCTTCATCCATGGAAGAAGATGACAATTAAATCCTAAAGTGTCTCTATAAAGTGGAAGAAGAATAAAATGAAAATGAAAAAAGGATTCAAAACATTATTATTCCCACACACCAATATGGAAAAGGTTTCAAAATCATGAAAAAGATGGGATACAAAGGAAGAGGACCCTTGGGAAACATAAATGAAGGATTGATGGAACCTATAGAAATGGCTTGGAGAGATAGCAGGGAAAATTGGGGTTAGCATATCTTGAACCAGGATATACTTAAAAGAATCATCCCAAATTCTATGAATACATTTTGCAATTGAGTTATGAAAGTGATGAAGATTCTAATGAATGGGAATGTGATTATTTATCTAGTGAATCTTGTCAAGACAAATAGGTGGATGTTATCCATACTTATGCTCCTATGTCTAATCTAGGTAAAAGACAAGAGTCAAATTAGGAGTTAACTTCAAACCAAGCTTGAATCTCTAACCAAGGGTTATTTTCTAATCAAAAGCCTACTTCAAGTCAAGAAGAAGAAATATCTCAATGGATAGGGGAATCCTATGTACCGTGATGGTTACCAATAGAATGTAATTATAGGTTTAACCCATGATATTTTTATCCTCAAGAAACCCAAGAGGAATCTAGTGAGGGATATTTTGATTCAAGTTATATGGAACACACATAACAAGCCCATGTCATAGACTTAAGAAATACAATGTATGAACCATCAAATGAAGTCATATCCCTAAACCCTTCCAACTTGAACCTAGCCCATGATAATTTATCGATTGTATACGAAGAGCTCATTAAATGGGATTCCATAGAGACAAACGATATTCCCAAATGACAATTCTTTGGCCTAACACCTAAATTTAGTTGAAGCATCTTCTAGAAATGAAGTGTATTTATGAGAAATGAAGAGGGAAATTATTCAATCTCTTAGTCAAGGAAAAAAGAAAAAAAAAAGAAAACGACATAGTCTAGTGATGAAAACCACAATGTGGTAGTACAAGATAAAAAATAGAAAGAAATAAAAGATGTTTCCAAAGGTGAAAACCAAATTGTGGTGCCTAAGGAAGAGAGGTTGGATACTTTTCCTAGACATTATGAAGAAAGATCAACTATCTTGATAGAGCCAATAGAAAAGATCCACAATGGGACAGAATCAAAGCCTCAAATTATACATCTTGGAGCTTCATTGTCAAAAGAGGAGAGAGAAGAATTTGTGGAGTTTTTCAAAGCAACAAAAATAAACTTTTCTTGGTATTACAATGATATGCCAAGATTAGACCCAAATCTAATTATGCATCATTTAAATATCAAACTAGGAATCAAGAACATCAAGCAAAATTTGAGGAAAATGCACCCCCATATTACATTATTTGTTAAATTTGAGTTAGAGAAGTTATTAAAAGTTGGTTTTATTAGAGTTATTTATTATTTCAAGTGGATAGCCCACATTTTACCTATTTCAAAACTAGATAAATCAATTAGAATTTGCACATACTTTTGAGATCTCAATCTAGCATGCCCAAAGGATGATTTCCTCTTTCCAAGAATAGATGCAATAGTGGATTTGATAGAAGGTCACTCTATTTTTTATCTTACACATGGATTTAGTGGGTACAATCAAATAAATCTTGCACTGAAAGATCAGGATAAGACAAATTTTACATGTTCTTGGGGAATATTTTGTTGGAATGTTATGCCCTTCAGTCTTAAAAATGAAAGAGCAACGTGCCAAAGAGCTATGACCACTATATTCAATGACATGATGTACAAATTCTTAGAGGATTATGTGGATAATATCTTCTAGATAAATCTCATCCAAGGAGAGAACACTTGCCAATTTTAGAGAAAATTTTCACAAGGCTTGAAGGATTCAAGGTGAGATTAAATCCAAAAAAGTGTGCCTTTGGGGTACAATCTGACAAATTAATAGGGTATATAGTTTTGGCTAAAGGTATTAAGGTAGACCCTGTAAAATTGAAATCAATAACGGAGATGGGGGCACCTAGAAACATGAGCCAAATGACATCTCTCCAAGAAAGGCTTCAATCCATCATAAGGTTCATTTCACAACTAGCAGAAAAGTGTCACTCTTTTACTCAACTCCTTCACAAGGATGCAGTATACAAATAGAATGACAAATATGAAGAAAATTTTGCACTCCTCAAGAAATACCTCATGAATCCACCAATATTAATTCCATCAATAAGAGGCAACCCTTTTATATTGTATATTTCACCAACAAATCATTTTTTAGGTGAACTCTTGGCTCAAGAAGATGAGAATGAAAAAGAGGAGGCAATTTACTACATAACTAGGACATTAGTAAAATATGAGTTGAACTATTGTTTCATAGAGAGAACATGTTTGGTGGTATTTTTTGCTTCACAAAAACTATGACATTACATGTTGGCCCAAAAAATCAAACTCATAGCAAAGATTGATCCGTTGAAATATCTATTGATAAAAATAGCCTTAACAGGAAGGTTAGCTAAATTGTAAGGTCCACCCCGTTTCCACCTTTTCCTTGACAATTTGATGTTGGAGGATTAAGGGGTGTTGTAGTATCTGGATGATTGGTAAATCCCTAACAGAATTGTACCTCAGAATAGACCTATATATTGTACCTTCATATCAGGACCTATCAACTAAGTGTCGCAATGACATAGGTGATATCTCTAGGTTATTAATTGTGAAAGTGAATCTTGGATGCAGTATGTTACCCTGCAGATCATAGATCTAGCTAGACTATTAAGGTTCCATTGAGTACTTTTGTCGAAAGGATTTGATTCGAGAAGTCGAGATGTAAATGCCAAATTAGTTATGTGTTAAGTCTTAAGTTTATCTTGGATTTAATTATTCGTTGATGTGATGATTCTAGTAACTCCTACGAGGAGGATGAGTAATGTTTTGACGATGTATTATATGGTTATACCGTAGTGATGTTTTGGTGATATTATTAGAACCCTGAACAAGGATTTGTTAGATCCTAGACTAATAGGATTATTCTGCATTTTGTTTTCAGAGATTAGGAAATTTAATCATACTTGTGATAAGAATTTTATAGGACCTGACTGTTATGGTTACCCCTTACCGATGTTGAACCATCGATTTATCTTAAATATTATACTAAGAAAAATTGAGATACTTGGACTCATTCGATTTACTGTTATGTTATGA
This sequence comes from Chamaecyparis obtusa, assembly GCA_027943335.1. NCBI lineage: Eukaryota > Viridiplantae > Streptophyta > Pinopsida > Cupressales > Cupressaceae > Chamaecyparis > Chamaecyparis obtusa. The sequence continues at coordinate 153,822 of BSBK01004699.1, read as the reverse complement.
TGGACATGTTAGACTATACATTTTGTCGACTCTGTATGTGGATCCATGATTAGTGGATTTGGATTTGATCATGTTAGACTTTATTATTATCTTCATGTTTTGAGAACCTGAAGATTATCTTATGATGATGATAGATTATGGATGATCTTGATTTCAATTGAACTATGAATTGAATTATGCAAATTAAATTATGAATTATACATGCAATTGAAGTATGAATTGAGTTATGCAAATTGAATTTATTTGATGTGATTATTGAATCCTATATGATTACGTGCAGACAATTGAATTATGACATTTCATTTTATGTGATTGAATGTTCAATTGAATTGTGTAAGATCATTACTTGTTGTGTGATTTCATGTATGCAATAGAGTTATGAATAATGTGTGGATATTACATCTTATATGTTTATATGTGATGGTTTTCTTCCTTGAATTACTGATGTTGCATTAAGGTTTTGCAGGTGGAAGGACCATGGAAATATTCGGGGAAACCACATTGAATGCTTGTGCTATCAGTAAAGCCAAGGCCCCGTCTAATGAAGAGACCAGGGCCTCGTTGTGAAGTGTTTTATTTTTTAACCGTAATGTGAATGTATGCATAGGATTGTTAAGTGTTGTAATATGTTGGACATACCTTAATTGTGATGTTAATTATGTGAGTGTCACTTGACACTAGAGTGATTTGTTAACTAAGGTATGTCGTGTGATTGGAGTGCGAGAGCAAGTCCTAGAAGCTTCCTAGAGGGGGTATTCTAAGTGCATCCTCTTGTCTTAGGACCTCTAAGTGAAGTCATACCTTACATTTTCGTGCATTAACTGAACCATGGTTTTTGGAGGGTTAAATGGGACCCTAGGGGGTAGTTTCATGCATTTCTAGGTAGCCCATTTCTTGTACCCATAGGCTAGGGGTAATTTTAGCATGGGAGAAGCCATATATTGACTTTTTGTCCCCTCCAATAGTGCCCATTTAATCTTGCACGAAATTTCAACTTGCATGATGGACCATCTTAATGAGGGTTGTGGAGAGTTGGTTGGGGGAGTCCCTTTTAGTAGAACTTTTAGAGGGGTTTGGGTTGTTCACCCACTCTCTACCTTTAGAGACCACTAAACTTGGAGAAGGAAAAAAGCTGAGGATAGAAGAAAGAAAAAGCTCAAAACTTCATCATTTTGCATTGGATCATAGGTTGGAGGATCTTGCTCTTCATCTCTTTCATTTTGTTGTAGATGAAACTTGTAGATGTAAATTTTGTTAAGTGTTTTAGCTCCCCATGGTTGGTCATGGTGAGAGCATGAAATGGCATTGTGTTTTCTTTTGTGATTGGATTTTGGGTTGTATACTCTCAGATTCACTCACCCTTGGGAGGGAAGAGAAATCTAGAGGGGGTGTGGAAATGGAGGCAACTCCATGTGTGGAATCTCCTCCATGTGTGAGGAAAGATGACCTTGGGTGAGTGATTTTCCCCAAGAAACCTTGCATTTAGCCCATGTGGCAATGGGGGTATAAGGAGGAAAGATGAACTTGGGTGAGTGATTTTCCCCAAGAAACCTTGCATTTAGCCCGTGTGGCAATGGGGGTATAAGGAGGAAAGATGAACTTGGGTGAGTGATTTTCCCCAAGAAACCTTGCATTTAGCCCGTGTGGCAATGGGGGTATAAGGAGGGAAGATTGGCCATGAAAGCCTTGTATGAAATTCAGTTATATGGGTCCATGTGTGGCCTTGTTCTTGTATTGCAATGGTTGTCTCCATGGGTTGTCCACCCACACCCCACAAAAGGAGTTCATGGAATTCCTTAGTTATACCCTTGAGGGAATTTTGGGCTCTTACAATTGTATGTTTCTTGTGAGTGTTTGTATATGAGTGAATGTATCCTATTTGATGTGGTTTCCCCAAGCTCGGGGGTGGCCTCATGAGAGGCCTAGGATGGGAAGTGAGCATCCCATGGTTGTTTCCCTTTTGCCTTGTATATATTTGCAGATTTGTGGAAGCTCAAAGAGGAGCTATCATGGAGGTTTTCATCCTTTGGATGGTTGAGAGAAGACATCCTTCTTATTCCATTGTGGATCATTCTTTGTATTTCAATTGCATGTTATGTAAAAGAGAATGTAATGCCTTTCATTTGGAGCTATTGTGAAGATGAAATGGATGAGGGACTGTTATTATCTTGATCTTTCATTGTGTGGAATTATTCATTGCAATGCTTGTTGAAACTAGAATGTTGTAAACTTTATGGAGGTATTTGTAAATGAGATGAAATGGATTTCATAATGTTAAGATGAATCCTTGCAAACATGATAAAAGTTCTCTCTCTCTCTCTCACGATAATTGAAAAATAATCTCTCTTTGCAAATGAGTCATCCACAATGATAGATTAAATATTGTAGCAATTTCTTTATGCTTCCATATTTGGATTGATATATGAATATCGCAGTATCATATATGATGAGCTAAATGTAATGATCATTGAAAACAATCTCTAAATGTGATTCATATCTCACTTTTAGACCTATCAATTGTAATGAAACATCTATGAAGGAATGAACAAATTAATTTATATGTTGATATCTCAATTGATTTGCAATCAAATTATATTTAACCCTTATTGATACTCTATCAATCTTAAGACAATAGACTTCCTTATGCATTAAGGAGACTAATTAAATGATGAAGATATACTACTCATAGTTTGCAAGAAGAAGTAAAAATAGTGCAAGCAAAATAACACTCTCCAGATTTTAAGAGAGCAAAATGCTCTCTGGATTTTGTATGGGATAAAAATCCCATACAAAATCCATACCACAGTCAATTAAAAATAATAAACCTTGCCACCTCACCTTATAAATCAATTAAAATATATACTAAAAGATCACTACCCCATACTATTGGATAAGGGAATGTACTTAGACTGTCCCCTCATCATGGGCGCACATCTTGAAGAAACCCCACTTGGCAAATATTATTTAAAGAAGGCATTACTTTCAATGCACTTATCTCTCCCCATGAAAAATGGTGCATGACTTCTGACAACATCACTTTATTGCATTTACCTTCTCTCATGGAAAATGGCGCATGTTTTTCCTTGGAGGATGGCCTTAGTGTCTAGGAAGAAGTTTTGTGGGTCCCATGTAATTTAAGACCTGTCATAACTTAATGCTAGCTCCATTTAATTCTCCTTCACATGCGCTGATTTTGGAGACTTTTTATCTCCTCCCCTAAAATGGCGCATGATTTGATTATGACCTTTTCCTTAGGCCATGTGGTAGGGTAGGAAATGAGATAGGATGTTATAGTAGGTTAATAGGTTAGTAATGTTAGTAGGATGTTTAGATTATTGCTTTAGGTTAGTAGTTAATTAAGTTTGATTAGGAAGTTATTTAAATAAGATAATTTGATATTATGTCTTGTCATTAGATAGCTAGTTATTATTATGTTTTTGAATGTTTTAATTAAGGTATGTTATTAATTATAGATGGTTATTATTTTTGTCTATGTTTGTTAGTAGATATTTTTGTTATTTATTTTGATGTCATGCTCTATTCTTAGCATGCACATAATATTAATTAATAAATTATAGTATATTAATTAATTAATAATTATATTAATTAATTAATAATTATATTAATTAATTAATATATTATAATTATTAATTAATAATATTGATTTATAAATTTTGATTATATTTATCATTAACTAATGTTATCTTTGAATTTATTAATTGGTTAAAAAGTACATTGATTTAATGGTATGTTGTAATTATAAATTGAATTAGTATTTATACATTTGAAAATGGATATTGATGAAATCGTCAATTTAAATTTATATTCAATATAATCATAAGATGGCAATTTTACCATCACAATCAAATTGGTCTCGATATGAGCATATTTGGAAAATGGTTAACCTATCTAAAGAATAACATTATCAATAAACATTCTATTCCTCTTAGATAATCTAAAGGACTAATAGATTAACGTTTGACAAAATTGATCGTCAAGTTGATTAACGAACTTTGATTATATTGAATTTCATCTAGCATCCTTCAGTAAACAACTTGTTGAGGTTTGACCTCTTGTCGCTTTGGAACTTCGTCATTAGCACTTTTGTCCCGCATCGCGAACGTGGAACTTATAACCTTTTTAAAAAAAAAAAAATTGTTGGTTGTGGTTTGGCTCGAACTTTTGGGCATTACATAAATGGGTCATGGTACTAAGTGAATTTGGCATAGAATATGTAGACATAAAGGCAATAAAAGGCCAATTCATGGAGGATAAATTTTTGGAGGCACCTTTGATAAATGAATACCCTATTCAAGTGGAATTTCCAGATGCAGAAATCATCACCATTGAAGCAAAAACATGGAAACTTTACTTTGATTGTTCTTATACCCAACATGGCTCAGGAGAAGGCATATTATTGATCAAACCTCAAGGCTCTACAATTCCAAAATATTATAAGTTTCTATTCCCATGAACTAATAATATAGCTGAATATGAAGCACTTATTATTGGCATTCAATTAGTTTTAGAGTGGAAAGTGACAGAATTGCAAGTTTATGGTGATTCACAATTAGTTATAAATCAAATTAATGATGAGTACTAGACAAAATATGACAAGTTGATACCATATAAAAATATGATTGATGAGATAAATAATTACTTTATTTTGATCACATTTGAACAAGTACCAAGGGAAAATAATAAAGCAGCAGATGCCATGGCAACATTAGCTTCACTCTTACTGCTGTTAGACCAAAGCGTGAGATATGAATTCTTAGTAGAAGAGTTAGAACAACCTGCATTTGACCTACCCAATTCCCAAATCAATTTCTTATTAATTAGATATGAATCCCTAGAAAAAATCCATTTATACTTATTTGAAAGACCAAACCCTATCCTTGGATAAAACTTGAAACCAAAAAAATAAACTCTATAAGAAAAGCATCTCGTTACACCCTTGTGTTAGACACGTTGTATCATAAGAGTTTTGATAGAATTATTTTGAGGTGCCTAGAGGAGGTGGAATCAAAATTATGCTTGCAAGAAGTCCACAAGGGAATCTATGCGTCACATTTGAATGGTTTAACGTTAGCTATGAAACTTTTAAGGATGGGGTATTCTTGGCCCTCCATGGAGAAAGATGCATGCCATTTTTCCAAGATATGCCAAAACTGCCAATATCATGGAAATTTAATTCTTGTCCCAGCACACGAACTACATCAAATCAACACTCCTTCACCCTTCTTCCAATGGGGGTTGGATTTAATTGGGATGATTTATCCACCAACATCCAATGGTCATAGGTTCATAATCATGTAACAAGAGAATATTTTTCCAAATGAGTTGAAGTTGTGCATTTGTCTACTACTACGGGAATTTTTTTTTTTCAATGTTCATTTTGAACCATATAATTTGCATACAAGGTATCCTTTAGGCCATAATAATAGACAATTCCAAGTACTTAAAAAACAAAGACATAAAGGAGTTATGCGAAAAATTTCATATGGTTCATCATTCATATTTCATCTATTATCCACACGGAAATGGACAAGTAGAAGAAACAAATAAGAATATCCTAAAGATATTGAAAAGAACAATGTATAACTCAAGAAGAGATTGGAACATTCAAATAAATGCAAATATATTGGGATATTTAACAAGTGTAAGAACACCAATAGGATCTACACCTTTCTCATTAGTATATGGAGCCAAAGCAATATTACCTCTAGAAGTAGAGATTTCATCTTAATGGGTTTAATTACATGGATTATTAAGAGAGGAGGATTATAGAGTCACAAGACTCCAAGAGTTAGAGTTACTTGATGAGAAGAAACAAAACACATATGAAATTCTCAAGGTGTATCAAAATAGAATGTCAAGAAACTACAACAAACACATCAAGCTAAGGGAATTTGAAGTAGGTAACCATGTATTGAGAGAAAATACTAAGAATCAGGCTGAAAGAGAAAAGAAAGGAAAATGGGAAGCAAACTAGTTAGAACCTTTCATCGTTACATCTTTATTTAGAATGGGGATATAAAAATTAGCTAATTGTGATTGAGAAGAGTTACAAGCACCTATTAATAGCATACACCTGAAGAGGTTTTATACCTAAAGCAGTTGAAAGAGTATAAGGGGAAAGAGTATTACAATATAAGATGAGAAAGCATCATATTTATTTTTTATAGAAAAAAGTGAACCCGAAGAAATAAAAAAACATTGATAAATTGATCCTAAGAAAAGAAAAAAAATTAGAAAAGAAGAAAAGTTCTAAAATAGCAAAAAGAGTTCTTGAAAAAAAAAATAGCAAAAAGTAGAGCATGAAGAAAGTAAAAACATTCAAATATGGATCTTGCAAAAAATTGTTGTCTTGGTGAAACCCTAGCAAAGAGGCGCCTTGATGATAAAAAAAATGAAAAAGAGAAAAATACAAAAAGAAAAAATAAAAAAAAGTTGACAAAGAGAAAGGTGCCTTGGTGAGAACATTGCAAATAGGTGCCTTGGTAGAAAAATAAGAATATAAAACATAAAAAAAACAATAAATTCAATTGGTGAAAACTGAATAGGTGTCATTGAAAATCAAGTCAAGTTTCATTCTTGCATCTGTATTTCCTTCTCATCCTTGTATATATAGCATTTTCTAGTATTTTTACATATTGCATAATAAATCTCAAAGTTACATTTGCAAATATCAAAGGCTTTCGTCATAATCTAGAAAATTATCTAAGTCCAACATCACAATGGAATCAAACTTGGGGCATTTTATCCTAAATCAAAGTGATTCATCAAAAAGAAACCAATTGACACAAATCAATGCATCTAACCACAAGTGTTACACTTGGACTTTTCATTCAAATCCCAATCCAAGTTTGATCTTACAATGATTAACACTTTGATCATTGATCTCGCATGACCTTATCTTTATCAGGATTAAAAATAACAAAAAAATATTGAAATGGATGAAGTTCTACTTGAAATGTGGATTTGAAAAATAAGAGAATTTTTTTTTAAAGTGTTACTTGATTGGTGAAATCGTGTCTTTTTATAAAATCAATGAAGTATTGGACTAGAAGAGTGATGATAAAAGAATGATATTTTCTTGATTTCTGCATGAATGTCTTAAGATCAAAGCTACAAAATATATACCATCAGTCTAATGACATGATCATCAAAGAATCATCGAGGACATGTACATGTATGGAAAAACTAAAATATCTTCTTGTTTACGCAACATGATACCTTGACCATTTTGATATTCAATATCTTAATGCAAAAATCCATTTGCAACATTGAATCTAAAAAAAGTGGTATTCAAACTATCATGGTTGAAAATATAACTAGTGAGAGTTGTACCAGATATAGGTGCGCAATTCAAAAAGAAAGAGGTGTTCATATGATCATGGCTAAACTAATGAGGATTGTACCAATTTCAATTTCAAAAAAAGCTCAATGATGAAATAGCATCCTTTTCTTGAATAGAGATAGCTAGCCGTGTTAATTTTAGATTAATTTTGTTAGGAATGAATGTAGGATGTTGGCAGTCATTCTATAGTAGTTGTTGTTGCATTCATGACTATGACTGTCATTGATGTCAACACAGTGATCTTCTAGAGACTAGCAGAGAAGTAGACAGTGTTTTGATTAGCGCACATGGGATATTGTAGTTGGAGCTATACGATGTTGAGGTTATATTCTCTGATATGTTATTTGTATATGGTTTAGAGCACTAAATAAATTCATTTATTCATAGAAGTTATGAGCATTTTGGTGGAAGCAGTATTCAGGCAGTGTTCCTAAGTAGCTGTTTGTGGAAATCAGATGATATCTCCTAATCGGGATGGAATCTGGTTTTGCACAGTTAAAGGGAAGGTTGAGACACATTGATAGTGATGTGGTTCACAATGCAAACTTTGAGGTCACACGAGTGAAGAGTTATTACATCTGGAAGCCAACAGTTTTGTGTAATTTTGATGTAGCGTGTGGAAACTTTTATTTTGTATTTGTGTGCCGACTCATTTGTAATTATTTGAGTGTGGTATAAAGGAAGGAATTTTTTTCTTTATTGTATGTAGTGTGGTAGTAATGTGAAAGAAGTGTGAGCATGGTATGGTTGAATGCGAATGTAAGCATGAAGTGAAGAAAAGAGCTAATGAAGTTGTGAAAGCGAAATTGTGAAGGAAGACATACGAAGTACATAAATCTAGAATTGAGATCTAGTGTAGTAGTGAGTGTGGTTTGGCACAATAAGAAGGTAACATATTTCATATTATTTTTCTAAATAATATTAAGGTCATTTGGATAGTGTGTTCAGTGATCTTACCCTGAAGCTGTTTGGGCAGTGGGTCTTTCTATCTTCCATAACTCCTAACAGGGTTAGAATCTTTTAACAAGGATTCATATGTACTTAATGTATTTCATAAGACTCCTAACAAAGTCCATCCTTTCACAAGGAATATTTATATTAGTGCATCTTTTGTGGGCATCATTCCCACCGTGGTTTACTCTTTGATCAAGAGGTTCCCTAGTCAACATATCTTGTTTTATTGTGTGATTGTGTATGAATATCTTTCTATGGTTGGTAATTACATTGCTTACATGGTTACATGCTGTTGAAGTTGATAAAGGTTATAATTATCTGATAACTAATTCAGCCCCCCCCCTTGTTAGGCCATTTTTTTGTCATAGCAAAAATCTTATGAGAATGGCCTATTTCCCTTGCAAGTGTTCTTCATTATGTCCTGCCCTGTGTTCTTCATTGTGTCACCAAGCTCTAGCCTAGATTGCACGAGCTAATTTTCCAAATCTAGAAAGATATTCAAGTTCTAAGGTCTGCAGGAAACAATTTAAAAAAAAAATAAATTTGCCTAAGTGTCGAAAACCCACAGTGTTTTTAAAAATCCATGATGTTTTTGACCTTTTTGGCCTACATGAAAACCCTCGATGTTTTTGTATCCTTGTTTACCTTTGTGTCAATGTCGAAAACCCTATGTGTTTTCAATCCTTCGTTGTTGTGAAAACTTTGTGTATTTTTGACCTTGGTCTTAAGTGCGCAAGTGCGATGGTTGGTGGGGCTCAGTTCTTCAAGCGGTAGAGGAAGGAGATCGACGGTCGGCATGTGATCGCAAGGAATATTCTTTCCCCTTGCGATCATGCACCTGTCGTTGATTCTATTTGTTTCAAGCGAGGTGGTCCTGGTGTGAGAAGGGAGGCAGAGATGTGTGCTCTGATTGGTTGTCACATGGCCGCATGTCAGACTTTTCTGACATGCGATCATGCGACTGCTTGCCACCTATCTACATGGTCCCAGCTCTTCATAGTGTTTGGCTACCTGGCTGTTAGTTTTCTTTCAGCGACCTGTCGACTTGTGGTTTTCTCTCGGTCACTGATTCCTGGCGGTTAAGTCCCTAACATTTGGTGACTTGGCTGGTGGTTAAGTTTTCCATAGTCACGTGATCGCGGAATGGTGGGCCCGGTATTTCTTAGGCCGATTGATAATGCAGGGAGATCTACGGTTGCCACATGATCATGAGGAATATTCTTCCCCTTTGCGATCACGTGACCACCGTCCGATCTTCCCAAAAGGTAAGGCTTGCAGAGCGTGGGTCCAGTGTTGTGACTGGGTGTGAATCATGAATGGCATGATGACATGTGGCATCGGGCGGGCCTAGGTGGGGTATGAGGTTTGGCAGCAGTGGTGGTGATTGCTAGTGGTTAGTCACATGTTCACATAGCCCATCTCCAGGTGATGTGATCATGTGACTAACATCTTGTGTTGGCAGCGGCGGTGGTTATGCAGTTACGGAGGTAGTGTTTGCAGGTTGTCGCATGTTCGCATAGCCCATCTCTGGGCTATGCGATCATGCGACTAACCAACGGATGTCGCGATTGTGGAGTTAGGGTGGGTCAATGGTGTCATGCTACTGACATGCTCAATTTTCATTCGTTGAGGGGTGATATGGTCGAGGACTTTGCAAAGGGTTTGTCACCATTGACTGCAGCTAGGAGACTATGGTCGCATGATCGCAAGGGTGAGTTTGATGCCTTGCGATCATGTGAGCAAGAGCACATGTAACTGAGATTTTGTTGTAGTTAATCTTTCCAATGCTTGGGAAAGGGATGAAGTCTACGATGCTGATATAAGGAGGTAACAAAATTGATGGTTTTAGCAGCTTGATTTGATTGGTTTGATGGAGATGGTTGTTGTGATGTGATCCAGGGTTCCTGTGGTCGACTACATGATGGTTTTGTACCTGGTGAAGGATAGATTTTGTTGCTCGAGGCTTTTTGCAAGTTGGTGCTGGTTTTCCCTCTAGTGGTTTTTTGAAATTTTGCTATGGTTAGCCATTGTAAGCCTGGCCCTAGCTGTCCGTAGCTTTTTGCAACCTATTTTGGGTTTCCAAGGTAGCTAGTGGTATAAGTTGTAGAAATTTTGACTTTGAACTAGTTCCAGCTTAGAATTCCTTTTTGGTTCCAGTGAAAGGTTCTGTTCTACAGATTTCCCCTTCTCTCTACATATAGGGTGTTCTTCTTCCATTGCTGGTTCAGAGAATATGATGCATATTGCAACAGATTTGTCTTATGTATGAGGATATGATATACTCTTATTGTTACTAAGCTATCTCCATTTTAATTCTAAGTCCATTGATCATACATCAAGGGTGTTTGATTCTTTTTGTTTGCATTGCCTAAGTGTTTGCAAGTGGAGTTGTCTTCACAGAGATAACTGGTTCAGGGTTAGTATTCATGCATGTATGAGCTAAAATATCAAGGATAGGTCATGCTTATCTTCAGGTGGATGTTGGTTAATGTATTGTCTGATTCATAGGTCTCTTCTAAGGGTAGGGTTAAAATCCTTTGAATGGATAATAGCACGCTTGAATGCACAGGTGGGTGTTAAGTTAAAGTTTGGTCATGGTGTGCGATTGATGTAAGGCATCAACACATTGGGTATATTATTTTCTTGTTTCATAGCTATCTCTTGCAGTAGGGTATTTGACTCCGTGGCCCATTGGATAAGGTACTGGTCTATCAGAGACTTAGGATATCTTAGTGGTCCTTTCAATCCTTTTAAATCATTTCCATTCAGTCCCACCCTTTCCCTTTCTTGCTGTTAGTGTAGGTCTCTGGTTATCAGACTCATTGCATGCAAGTAGGTTATTGCATCAGATTTGGTTCCATTGGGGTACAGGATACCTATAGGAATCTGGTAACTATTCCACAATAATACATCTGTAGGCCTTTCAGTCATCAAGAAGATTCATGAGTGTGCAGATGAGGCAATACCCGCTTGAGTGATGTGGAGCTCAAAGTAGAAGGAGGATGCCCTTGGTCCTCATCAATTGGCACTTTTCCCTGTCAGACTTTGGAGCAAAGACTAATCAGTTTGTCAATCATAGTGTAAACTTGGCACCGTGTGGGAACAAGTTTAAAAGCCAACACCCCTCTCTTAGTTATCTTGGTGGACTTTACTTTCTAACAAATTGCATGTTAGTTTGCATGTGCATCCTTTTTCAAAAAATGTATAAAGAAAGAAAAAAGGGGGTAGAGTTAAGTAAACTCGAAATGCTTCATCATTAATTTACTTGATCAAATATTTTGGACAATAAAATCAAATTGCATTAGGTACACTGCATTCATAATTATTAATTATTAAATTGTTAATCATTAAGTTCATTAAGTCCATTATCCATTATTAATCAAGGTTATTATCAAGTTGCATTTGAGTTAGATTGCATTAATTATCTATTTATCATTAAAATTATAATGTTGCATTTAGATCCATCATTCATCATTTATTAATTATTATGCATCTATTATTCATTAATCATTATTATTAATTAAGTTCATACTTAAGCATCCATTGCATTCCATATCCATTTGAAGTTCATTTAAGGTGCATCATAGAATCATCAATTATTAATCATTATACATAAAGTCATTAAACCATTAATCATAAAAGTAGTAAAATAAAAGCATGTCATTCATTTTGCATCCATCTAAAGCAAGTAAAGTAAGTGCATCCATAACATGTTGCATCAGAAAAGAATAAAATTAAGCATATCGATATAAGATTATAGAATTGCATATCATCAAAATCAAAGTCCAACATATAATGACATCATAAGTAAAGATATTACATCAAATGTCTATAAAAGTCCATAAAATGCATCAATACAATGTCTTGATCAAGTATGATATATATGATACATTAGAGTGTGGAATATTAAGGCTCAACTAGTACCACCAACACCAACACCTATATCTGTACCACCTACACCTATACTAGGATCATCTATATCTGTACCAAAAACTTTGCTAGAAGTATGGTGTGTACCATGCTGAGGCATACAAGCCATGAAAGTTTGTATCATCACACTAAACTGGTCCATCTGACTCCTCAATGCCATCCTATAAAGATCTCACATCTTGAACCAATGTATTTTTTGCATGTGAAGCTTGTACTGCCTATGCTATAGCAACCAAGGCAACCTGTGGAACCGGTACATGTCTAGCATCTTGCAATCTATGTTGACCCCAACCTGCAACCCTCACCTAATAGAGAGACATCACTGGTCCTCCTCTCATCCTCACTCATCTCATCTGTACCCTACAATCTCGCATCCTCACACCACCTTTGATAGGTATCTAGGCAAAAATTTGAATATCAATCCACCAACCTCTCCTATTTCACCCAACTCTCACATCTCTCCTCCCTCGCCTCCCTCTCCCAACTCTATCATCATCATCATCCTTAGATCCATCCTCTATATCTAGAACATAATCTATAGTATCGATAAAACAAGGAAAAGGGTTCTGACTAAACCAATGAGCATAATCATTTGTCATCCCTTCATCAACAATACGGTCACTCACATCCTAAGACAAATGAGGTAAACCCAAGAGCTCATCTTGTGCTACTCAATAATTAATCTAAGGACCCCACAAGGATCTCTCAACTTGTAGTTAGACATACAAAGCCAAACCCTGTGGCATACCCTATTTCTAGCCAAACTAACGGAGTACCCTATAAAATAAAAATATCACAATAACCAAGGGATTAAGGCCAATCATCTATCAAGGCATACACATGAAAGATGATTCTATATCATCCTCTCGCCAAGCCTCACAACTAATGTAAGGCCACCATCTAACTCGGTCAAGATCATCTAATATCTAGCGCTAGTAGTCAACCTTGCCTAGATGAGACTGGATAATGATACCCTCATAGATATAAGAAAAAGGCCACCTAGGATCTCTTGCATGAGCTGAAATAGGCCTATTAATATAAGAATATTCTCTCAAGTCTAGAGCTATAGAAAAATCATATTGCCAAATAAATTTGCACCATGTCGATAGACCATATGATGTAACTCATGGTATAACTATGCTAGAACATAGGTACCCCAATCAATTGGGCATGGCTACATAATAATATCCTCAAGAATCCTGCCCCAATGCATAGAAAATCCCTGACCTCTGCCATCTAGTAACAAGAAACCACTGATCAAAACACCCAAAACTATAAGAAGAATAGGAAATGAGATCAATTGAGCCCAGTGAATGCTCTCATCACCAATAGTAGGATCTCCAAATAAACATTTTCAAACTGATCCATGATACACCTGATTGTAGTAGACTATCTCACCACAAGTAGGAATTTGTAGTAAATGATAGACATCCTCTAGGGTGATCATCATCTCACCCATCAAAAAATGGAAGGTGTTATGGTTAGAGTACCAGCGCTTTGCCATAGAAATGAGAAGACTCTGATTTACATAGAATTGGGGCATATCCAATAGAAAAAACAAACCACAATGACCAATCAATTGTCGCTCATGAGTGGTCAAATTATCAACCATATCTAATGGGCATGGGTACAAAATTTGGACATATAATTTATGGAGGTGAACCTATTGAATCAAGTGGCATTCTATCAGTAATCAATTAGTTAAAGTGAATTATCACAAGTTTTACAAATCAAATCTTATCTTATCAACATCACCATCATTTTTGTAATTCTAATCAAAGAACATGGAAAATACCAAACCAATCAACTAGGATTGACAACCAACATTCATCAAACATGATCAAAACTGACATCAAACCCCTTTCTTTCATCACAGAATCAATTAATTTCATTCATTGATTTATTGCAGAAATTAGTCAAATTGGACAAGTCTACTAATCAAGTAAAATTTGAAAAAAGGTAGCTACGCATCATTTAACAGGTTGTACACACTAAAACTTGTAAACGCTACTATTTTATCATATGTGCTAAAATATTCATTAAACATTCTAAAACAACATATACAGATAATTTCATTTTGAAAGTTCTATTTAAACTTGGTGTACATGTTATCAAAATTTTAAAATATGCTAACTTAACCCTAAGCGCTATCTAATCTATCATACGTGCTATACCTACCTAGGAAATCCTTTTAAACATGTCATTTGATCAATCATACACACTATTTAGCAATGAGAAAGCACTAAAAGAAACTTGTATATTTTATCTAATTTATCGTATGCACTATTTCATCTAATTGGAAAAAAGTAAACCTAATGACACCTAAAAATCCATTCTTTTACAATTAAATGACAGAATTGACAAATAAAGTGGATCGGGGTACTCACCAAAGGCCTGTAATCAAGTGGGTGCTGATATCTCTGACCTCGCTTGAACCTATGCCCTCAAATAGGGAGTACCATCGTTGATTTTCTAGAAAGGGGAAAAGAGAAAATTCAAAGGGTAAAAGTGAAAATGAATAGTAAAAATGACATTTTAACCCCTATATATAGCCTTTTGACCAAAAAAGGGCTATTTAGCGACAAATTTGACCCAGGGTCAAAATTCATCACTAAAATTTAAAGAATCAGGGGCATTGTTATCAGTTGACCATCAAATCAATATCGAAAATGAAATCAAAGTGAGTGCGAAATTGTAAAAGAATGATACAAAATGAAAAAATTTCACCAAACTGCATTCCATTTCATTTCCAAGGGGGCATGCAATTGTATCATCATCAAGTTAAATAATAGAACTCGTTTCAAATTAGAGAATGCAAAATTTTTCAAATTCAGTAGTGTGGCATCAAAATTAGGGAACCTTTTTCAGACCGAGTATCATATCCAAAATCCATTATCGTATCAACCATCAACATTTTCAATCAATCAAGGTTTCACCAAGGAATATGCATCAACAAGATCAAATTAAGCATCAGTTAATCAGACATCAGACATTCTTTGAACTAAGGCACTTTTCACATCGATTCAAAGAGGGGCATTTGTAGACACCTAAAAATAGTCAAGATACTCCAAGTAAGCAATCAAAGAAAAAATCAAATATTAATTGAAATCAAAGCCAAAGAGGATTAATTGAATCAAATTTATCATTTAATTATGCAATTAATCAAATTAATTATATAGTTGAATTAAATCAAATCCAACCCATTCAAGGGGTACATATGGCTAAAGAAATTAAATAAATCAATTAATTAATTCTTAAAATTTCTCTCCTACCATGTGTGAATGAATTAAATCAGCCAATAGGAATTGAGAATTGAGCTCACATAGACTAAAGCCAAATCGATTCTCAATCACCCATCTTAAGAATGAATGTTTAGCACTCATTTTGTCTCATTGTCCCAAGCTTTGAGGACAAAATATTTAAATTGTCTCAACATTTAAAACCATTAACATAACCCAAATTTGATCATGGTTAAACTTAATCCACCCCCTAAGCTTGAAGAAATCTATAAATAGAAGGCAAAAATTGGGAGAAAAGGATCCAATTATCATTTGAGCAATTACATCCATATTATAGTCAATTTTATTTGCAAGAATAATTTTAGTATATTTTGAGCAAGATAAGCTTTAATTCAACATTTTAGCATAATATTCTCATTTTAGAGTTGTCTCTAATAGATGCTTGTTGAGAGCATTTCATTAACATCTTTAAATATGGATCCATGAGATGTTCATTGTTTTAAGCTTTCAATTCAATAGGTCTTAAATGTTAAATTTGCTTAATTTGAATTGATTTAGAGAAAACTAATCTCATGAAGGTATTCCATATACACAATATAAAATTAAAAATTCACGTGTATTGAAATATATCTCTTTTAATTTGATGTCACTTTTTATCTTAATTATTTATCCAAAATAGAAATAAAGATTCTTTCCTCTACTACATATATTTTCCAAATTTATAAAATAAAATTTGGTTTTCTTCCATGACAAGATATTCAACCATATAATTTTGTGTTGATGATTACTTTGAATAAAAATTAAACATAAAATACAAAAAGTAATTAAAATATCAAAAAGATATATCTTTAGAAAAGTTCACTTCTAGATCTATAAAGGGTGTGTGTGTGTGTGTGTGTGTGTGTATACATACACACACACACACACACACACACATATAAGGAGTGGGAGTTGTTGAAATATCATTTTTCTAAAATAATTTTATTTTTTCGGTAATTGGACCCAAAGTTATCTAAAATATGCATTCAATAGACACTTTCAATTATAAAAGTTGAGACACATATCTAACTTAGCTAGAATGAATATAGCTAGACCATATATTT
The DNA here is from genome assembly GCA_027943335.1 of Chamaecyparis obtusa. Taxonomy (NCBI): domain Eukaryota; kingdom Viridiplantae; phylum Streptophyta; class Pinopsida; order Cupressales; family Cupressaceae; genus Chamaecyparis; species Chamaecyparis obtusa. The sequence goes on along the minus strand of BSBK01004699.1, from coordinate 137,233 downwards.
GACCAAACCTAATTTTTAGTTAGAAATACTTAAATTGAGTTTTGTGGATAAGTTAGTGTAAAGTGTGACACAACTTTATACTTTTACCCCCCTAAAAATCATCCTCAAACTAAAATCACAGGTTGGTGGTGTTCTTTGGCTTCTATTTTTGGTAGCCACCCATGGTTGTTTGGTTTGTGTCAAATTGTGTATTCTACAACTAGTTAATTTTTCCTAAATCACTTTTTTATAAACAACATCTTATATTAGTGAAGAATTAGAGATACCCATTAAGCACTTGATTCCATTCAAGCCTAGTGGGTCATCCTCCTTCCTAATATACAATAGGATTAAAGCCCCCCTTGATCCCCTTTATTTTTGTATACTCACAAGTTCAATATAAGATAACATCAATGCCACACTAGAGGTTGAAATCACTGACAACATAGATTATAATGAGAACAACATTCACTATTTAAAATTTGTGATGGACTCAATTTGAAATCATGTGTAGGTATCTAATGGCCCATGAGATATGTAGGTAACATGGTGATCTCATACCAAGTCAATTAAGCCAACCTAGTCTATTTGGAGAGGGTAAGGCCTTATGTTTATATTTTAAAGTTGTGGATACCACTATACAATTCTATTTACAAATGTTTTTATAATTCAATAATTTCACGCAGTTTAAAATTAATAAAAAAATAAAAGTCTCAAAAAATTTTGTAGTCATTCTTACTTCTCCTTATAGTTCATCTACTTTACACTCTTTAAATAATTTGAAACCTTATGGATTGACAACTTATTCTTATTCATTTTTGTGAAGGTGATGACATTAGAACTGGACTAACAATAATTAATTGAGTAGGGTGAGGAAAGTTACCAATATTCAAAAAGTTCATTTTAACTCTATCAACCTTCTTCATAGCAATAAGTTTCTTCTAAACAAAAATTACTTTAAAAAGGTTGCAATAAAATGACTTTCCTTTTCTTCTTCTTTTAACATATAGTAATTCCAACCATAATAATGAAGGAAAGTAAGATTTCAATAAAACATAATATTTAAATTCCAAGATAAAACAAGTATTATAAACAATTATATACGTTAACTATAGACTAATAGAAATATAGACATCAAAGTAATCATTTGCATAGACACATTTAGTTATCTTGCTATCATATTTGTAACTTAAAAGAAGATTCATTAAAGAGCTTAATCAATACTTATCTTTATAAGAAAAATGATTAGTCTAAACATAAAATCTTGGTCAGGGATTCAAACTTCCAATATGCTAATTACTTCATTTTCCTACTCATGGATAATCAAATTTTTATTTCATTATGAATTATCATTTTTCCTTGTTGAATTGATCTAAGTTTAGATTAATCTTTTAAAAGATATTGCAAATAAATTTTTAACTCAAGCAAGATAAACTTATAGCATGATAGTATTGATCCTCAGAAAGTTTGCACATAAAAAAACTCAGATTTATACAATACCTATGCATAATATGATAATAACTATATAAAGATTCCAAATCCCATTCTCCTTAAAAAATACTCAATACATATTGAGCCATAATATTAAATGCACCTTCTTCAATGCCAATGAGATAAATTAGAAGCAAAATTATTACACAAATAATAATATATTTTTCAATTACTTCATTTAAGATTATATGACAAATTTATAGGTTTTTCATCTTCTATATTATAGGAGGTTATTATACTTTCAAAATAAGCACTCCTTTATAATGATGAGTTATTTTGAAACCTCATAATACAAACATGCACCCATGAATAAATAGTTATTTTATGAGAAAGTAACCCATCTATGGGAATAATCTTATATTCCCAACATAAATACATATAATGTAGTATCCTCCATCTATAAAACTGGCTGGATAAGGCATTTAATAATATTATATTGCATTTCAAAGTGAGATAGAGTAAAAGCATCCTTCTCCATGAAAAATAATTGCATTGCCCATGATGTGTTGAAAAATAACTTTCTAAAACTGTCTTGCATGTCGTTGTTGTTTACCAATTCCCAATTAAGTTCCAATAGTGCATTTTTCCTGAGAGCATAAATATGGTTCAAAGCTTCTTCTTCTGACATTCTTGGATAATATTTAATACAACATTGTATAGATGAAGCCTTTCCTTGAATTTTCTTCTCCTAAATCATTAAACAAATATGTAGTTAAAGTTAATCAACTAAATTCTTCTATGTTGCATTAGATGAATGAATTCTAAATAGATGGATATGTATCCATATTAGGAAGGATGCAAGAATTATTCAATAGATTAATACCTTATAATTTTTTCTATCATAGACTAAGCATCCTGTGAGAGACACAAGATGAAGAAATTTGGATCCACGAGAAATTTTTGAGCACACATTACTTGACAGAAAGTCTCCTGTGAAAAGTATGGAGGCCAAAACTTTTGTGCCTAATCCCATAGAGCTTTTAGCATTGTCTATATATTCATCTAGTGAGGGAACATATCTATCTTGCATCCATTTTTCTTCTATATTAAGCGATACTACTTGGACCTCCATCTACATCATAAATACTTTATAAATTATATTTCTCTACTATTTATATAATTTAGGAAATAAATGACTTAATAAATTCTGATAGAAATATTATGACACATACCAAATCCCTAATATAGGGCAATAGATCATGTCCTTGTCTCTTGCTTCCTTCTTGTGCAAATTCTTTTATTGTGTTGTATATAGTTAGGAAACAAATTTTCATTTCTCGAGGCATGACATCCACTAGAGAGATATCCCACCTAAAATCATATAGACCACAAATTTAGTCAAGAAATTTTTAATTATTTTTTTAAGAAATGAAATTTATTTCAAAAGGATAGAATGTCAATTGATATATAAGATATAACAATCACAAATGCATATTTAATAAATTTTTTAATTTGCTTACATATATTGTAATTCAATTAACTTAGCATTATGAAAAATTTAATTAGACTAAAATACTTTTTTAACATTTTCATATTGCTATCAAAATTTAATTGTCTAGTTTTAAAATCAAACACTACATTTTAGAGTTTAATTGAGCTACTTCATAAATAATAGTTCACAAAAATTAATTTTTCATATACTAAACACTTACATTTAAATAACAATCATATTCAATACAATAGAAATATTTTCCATTACCTTCCAAGTGAAACAACTCAAGAAATTTTATTGTTACCTGGTAACTACCTCAGAAAATAATGTGACATCATGAGCCGATGAGACGTATGCTTCAAAATAGTACTTCAAAATTAACATAGCGATGGAAGCTTTTGTGTAAACTACTCTACACATAACGAATTCTAGCTCGAACATGCTCCCTACCACTACAAAATATATTTCAACCAAGCGATCAGGAATAAAACTCACCTTTGCCACATGACATGATTTCCACCACCTTTCCACAACGGTGCTTAAATTAGTCATCATTATGAAAATAAAACTAAGTAGTACTATGTAGTTTTGTTTTGTAGGTATGTACCTTCTAAGTTCAATGATTTCTTGTCATTGTATATGTTGAACCCTATTAAAGTCAAGTTTAGCCAGTTCTGAATACTTTGGGTTACTAACACATGGCAACCTAACAAGCAATTTGCAAAATAAATGATAATCTCACACTGAGAATACCTATCAATAGTAAAAACTATGAATAATATGATGAATATTCATCCTTACAAGTACATAGACTTTCCAAGCCAGACATCATTTGGCCCATATTGCTCTATGTAGTTTCCTGCCTCCAATCTGGGCAAACTTCTATGCCATGGATACTTGAGCATGTATATTCTACCTGTAAATTTAGAAAAGGGAATTATTTTAGTGTTTCCTTAGACTGATTATAATATGTTCAGGATAGGAGTGGTTTGGTCACCTCTCCTCTAATGTCTTTCTTGAGAGCCCACTTGTCAAAAGTCCCTCCACTTTCAAGACCATTTGTTAAATATCTCTTTGTACAGAGCTTTGCTTCTTCCACTATCTTTTCTCCTGGGAATGCAACTTGGGAGCAATGATGCATGTTTAGCATATCTGTAACTCCCCTCTGTGTCTCATCCATGAAACAAAAGAACTCTCCATTTTCATCCCTGAATGTTTTTAGGGTGTCTGTAAAAACACAAGAGAGAAAATTCAGTGGAAGAAAAAGATTTAAGTCAATCAAATTCTTAAAATGTTTGAATGATGGATTCATTTTGAAGGGCATCGTTTAACAAAATATTTAATGTTTTGATTTATTTAGATGACTCATTTGAAATCATACTACTTTTTCAAATAGGGCCCACTTATTAATGTTGTTTTATATCAGCCATAAAAAATGATTCAAATCTTACAATGTGTTGTTTAAACCAAATTGACTTTAGGTACCTCAAATAAAAGTCAAACTAATAGATGTTACCTGAAGATACTTTGTATCCATGGAGTCTAAGAATTCAAAGGCCCATTGCTGTATCATCAATGTCACCCATAGCATTATCCTTTGCCCACCCGATGCCCCTATCGTCCCAATACCTGTAAATTGATTTCACATTGTTTTGATATTACTATCAATATTGAACTGTACAGTTTTTGAGTCAAACTCATTAGTCCATATTTAATGAGTTGGTGGTTTAGAAGAACCCATCTTTCATAAGAGTGAATGGTATACACTCTTTGCATCTAGGTGATTCTCATACAAGTGAAGCATTAGGCCTTCTGGGAGGTCACCCATCTTAATACAAGTTAAGCACATTTAACAATAGAGTTTTCTTCAAGGTTAAGCATACTTAACTTGATTTCATAATATAATAAAAGAAAATCACAATTAATTTTTAGATTCAAAAAAATTATTATAGTGTAATAAGAGGTAGACTTGTTAAAAATAATTGAAATTATAGTTGATAATATTGTTATACACTGAATTTGCACCCTTAGTTCAAGCTCTCGTAGTCTTGATAACTCAGTATAACAAGGGAATCATCTCAAGGTTGTGGGACCTTTTGCTAACCGAGATGAGACCTCCAGATTCTACGCTGGTTCCTCTTGGATAATCACCTTGATTTGCTCTTAACATGAAAATGTAAACTTTTGAGGAAAAAGGGATAGAACGAATGCATGAAAGGAAAATAACTGAAAGCAAATCTACCTACTAGGTGATGCATCAAAAATAGAGTTTGGATCTCAGTATAGACGAATGAGACTAATGGAGGAATCAGGTCTAATAGGACACCACTCATTGGATAGGTTTGCATAAGTATTTCATAGGAAGGCTTGAATAGAAAAACTCAATCTATGACCTGCAAACAAACATCCTCCTCTGCAACTAGGTGTAGGAATGAGACAAGACTGCTAGGGGCTATAGTATACCCACAAAACATTTAAATCAGATTAGACATAGTAACACACAAATCACAGAAAGTGAGAGGGACCAGGAACCCTAATTTCCATTAACAGCATTCATAAACTTCAATCCAATAAGAGACAAGCCAAACAAGAAGGCATGAGGACAAGAAAAATGTCACATAATGCTTTGCAATATTTGTATTATCAATGAGAACTTACAGGATGTGGAAAAACAGAGAGCAGGAAGAAATGCTATAGATGATTTTCCCAAAAAATGACTTTCTTTTTACAAAATGTGAATTCGGAGCTCTATAGGCTCCAAAAAAACAATAGATACAACCCTTGCACGCAGGCAGGAACCAAACTTTTAGGGCTACATAGATTTTACAATAAAAGAATCAACCCTAAACCAGTCACAATCTGATCATAAATATGCTCTGTAAATATCATAGCTGATCAGATATTTTCTTCTTGCGTGTCCATCCCTAAATTGATCAACCTTGCCAGGATAAAAACTTCATCCATCTACCTCTCTGCAAGCTGGACTCTATCATGAATGTTCAAATCTGATCCCATACTAGAAAGGACTCAAAAATGACACCCAAAAGATCTCTGCAAACATTTTGGCTACAACCGCCCTCAGAAATCATTAATTTTTTACCTGCTCGCACTTGCAAGGATCTCCCCAAAAGAGAGCCCATAAAAAAACCAAGCCGCTCCACTTTGAAATGAGCCTGGTTGCATGACCGCATGAGGCTAGGAAGCCACATGTGATCATGTGACTCCGTTTGAAAACTGCCACCACTTGACAAAGCAATGGTCACATGATCGCATGAGGCCAAAAGGCTTCATGCGATCACGCGACAACCTTTGAAAACTACCACTGCTCGCGCAAGACACATGGGGCCTGCAAAAATATCACACTTGCCAAACCTCACCACATGGCCCAAGAGGAGCTGACCACACGGTTGGACCCATGAGCACACTGCCTTAAAAAGTCAGCGGTTGCATGATCACATGAGCTAAAAAAGCTTCATGCGAGCATGCGACAACCTTGAGAAACTGCCTCCACCTGCGCAAGACACATCACAACCATTAACAACTTGTCGCATGGTCGCATGGGCTCGAAAGAGCCCATGTGATCATGTGACCAACCGTAAGATGTTCCCCAATGACTGCTGGTGGCACCACTAAAATTGTTGGCACTGACTGTAGAATAACCCTGGGTTCACCTTTCCTTAGTTGTTGAATCGCTTGATATTTTAACTAACCCTAGCTCTTCCTAGCGATTACGCAATTGAAGCCAAAAAACTGGGTCCACTTTGCCACCGCTTTGAAAAGTTCAAGCCCAAGATGCACTGCAAACTTAACCCCGGCCTCACCCCAGGTCACCCTCTTCCTGGTCGCCAAGTCGCGGGAACTTTTCCTTAACCCCAGGTCAATTTAGCGACCATGGAAAATCTACCAACCACGCAACCATGCCCTTGCCTTTTAAACCCCAAGCCCAAAAATGCCACATGTCACTCCCTCATTCGGTCTGACCGCCACATAAGCATCACTTGGGACCCCTGGCACAGGACCCACCGCAATCGCTGACGGTTTGTCATATGGTCACATGGGCTCGAAAGAGCCCATGCAATCATGCGACAAACCATGTGATGCCACTTTGATAACCACTACTTGACTGCTTGTCTCGACTGCCGAAGATCTTGCACAATACCGCATCAACGGTTGTCATATGATCTCATGGGATCGGAAGATCCCATGTGATCATGCGACAGCCATCGATCTTTCTCTGCACTGGTACGACTTTAGGCACTGGGACCCGCTTGTCAGAGTTGCGTGCCTAAAGAAAAATGCAGATGCCAGAGAAGTGTAAAGTGTGGAAGGGGTCGAAAACATAGAAGGTTTTCGAGCGAAGGTCGAAAACACACTAAATTTCCAGAGTGGAGGTCAAAAACACATTGAGTTTTCAGACCAAAAGGCAGAAAACATCCTGAGCCCTTAGAGAGAAGGTCAAATACACACTGGGTTTTCGGGCCAAAAAACAGAAAACACACTGGACTTTCGACACTTTAAGCATTTCTTTTTTGGAAAAAAGGGCCGCGGCCAAAAATGAATGATAGGGAATTTTGGGCAACTTTTTGGCGACCTCTATAGGATGTTAGCCTGCTAGACATTGGACCAGTTGCCTTGAAAAAAAATCCATTGGGCATGGGGTCATTTCTGGAACACAAAAACTTGACAGGGGCAAAAACTAAACTGGGAAGGCAAACTGTGCATGGGCACTTCTTGGAAAATAGGGAAAAAACTAAACTAGAAAGCTGGGAGAAAGCAGGAAAACTAACCTACCCTAAACTAACTAGTGTAGGGACCTAGTCAAACAAAGCCATTCACTGGCATGTTGAAATAGCTACCCTTTATCCTCGGGGCATTGCACTTTTCACGCTGGAGGATAGCTAACAAGGAAGGATGTACACACAGCTGCGTGAAGAACCGATGCACTACCTCTTGAAGGACATAAACAAATTGACTCACCTCCACCAACAAATTTTTATCTCCATTATCCAAGGGCAGATAAGTGATTTGAGCCTGCCTTTGCTGAACTGCAATTTCACCCTTAGCCTTGGCTTCACTTGAACCCTCATGTTTGGACACAAACATGACTGGATCCTTTTTACTGCTGGCCTCCATTCTTGTTAAGTACCTTTAAGGGAAACCCCTGGAAGGAATAAACTTGGGGCTCCCTTTGCTACTTTTAGGCTATGTCTCATTAATAACTTCAGAAAGATGACAAAAATTATGTCCCTCCATGATAGCCTGCCATAATATTTCTTCTTCTGCAGTTAGCGGACCATCCTCTTCACTAGTTGAAACATCCAACAGCTCATCAAAGGTATCGAACTACCTCACATTCTTGACAATTACTGGCCCCTCCTTATGGTCCAAGAAATATGATTCTTTAGATTCTTCCCCCACTTTATTATAAACCACCCTAAATTCCTCAATTAGGACATTATTAGCCTCCTCATCCTGCTCAATGTAAGAAGGCATCTCCTCAAAAAGATTAGTTGGGCTATCACCTTCTTCACTTTCTTTCGTATCCTGATTTGATTGCTTTAATCCATCTTGATGTAATAGCCTTACCTGCTCCTCATGATCATCATGAAAATGTATCCCTAAAAGACAAGAATCATCCTCTTCCTAATGGTCTAAAAGTGCTTGAGGTGTAGTGGACTCTTTAAGAATTGGCTTATAGGGCTTTATTTGCTGCAGGACAAGTTCATTATCATCTAGAAAATCAAACCTTCTAGGTATTTCATTTATAGGAATAGGATGAAGTGGCTAGAAATCTGAGACAAGGTCATGAATAGGCTCTAAAAATGCATGGAGATTAGGCTCACGTTGACTAAGATTCTGAACTGGAGGAGAGAATCTAAAACTTGGAAAATTAACAGAAGTGTCAGTGGACTTACCAGGAAAGGAGCTTGAGATTTGGATTTTGTGAGTCTCTTGTCTGGTCACTTGTTGCATTCCATCCTTAGGGGAATGTGCTTGAGAGGCCACTGTCTCCTGTTGCAACACTTCTGACCTTTCTCCATCAGGAAGTTCATGGTTCAAGAGAACAAGCGGAAAATCTGCAGCCTCCTTCCCAAAAAATGGGTTCAGGTGACTACCAGCTGCTTTGATGCTTTGTACTAGGAGTGTTCTCCTGACTGGATTATATGGATGGAAAGGCTTCTTTACCAAACTCTACCTTTTGCTCTGATGCTTCTCCTGGGATTGTGGCTTAGACTCCTAATGTAGTTGCTTCTAAATTTGCCACTGCTAGTTAGGATTTTGATCCTCTTGCTGATAAAGTGATCCATCCTTCGAATACTACCCTTTTATAGTGATCAAATCTTTGGTTAAAGCCTGCAACAGGCTCATCATCTCCTTGTTTGTTGCTTGTTGATCGCTTTTCACTTTGAGTAGCTCTTGAGGAAGGTCAACTATGGACTTCCCATAGCTAGTGCTTGCTTGAGGTTCTGTTAATGTAGGTATGAGGGTAAATGGAGGCATTTGCAGCGGTATAGTGGGCTGAAGATTAAGAGAGATAGGCATGGGTGGTCTTTTGTCTATCATCCCTGCCTAGATTAAGCAATTTTTTGCTTTGACAGCTAGGTCAAAAGCCCGAGGCAATGAAGTACCTCCTAAAGATTGAATCATGATAGATATATCACTAGTTAGGCTTCTCAAAAAATAAAAGAAAGCACAATTTGTTGAAGGCCTTATATTAATTGGAATCCTACTCCATGTCTTGAGAAATCTGCCATTAAAATCTGTCATCAGCTCACGAGGATCTCTCTTTATAACTTGGAGCTGTTCTATTAGAGACAAAGAGTCTACATTACCCTCAAAGTATTTGCTAAGGAGATCTCCAAGTCTGTCCCATGAAGTAATGGAGCCAACAATTAAAGTTCTAACCCACTCTAGAGCCTTACCTTTCAGAGATGCTGCTAATAATTTGGTGGCCACATCCTCTTGAGTAATGTTGTGTATGCTACAAATGGTGGTCACATCTCTTATGTGCTCAAAGGTTGTTGTCTGTCCTTCACCTATGAAATCAGGTATACCTTTTAGTGCTGCAAGGGGCACATCATGATGAACTGCAAAATTTAATGGACTACCCTGATTAAAGGGTGCAAATGCAAATAGTCTTGCCATCAGAAGGGTCTATTTTCTTCATAAGCTCTATCAAAAATTGGGTCACTGCTCTTAACACCCATGGAGTTGCCAGATATACTTGAGTATTAACCTCTAAAGGTCTATATTATGCAATTAGTATATCAGAGATAGAATAACATTTGAAATTGACTTCTTTTGTGGTCCCACCAGGCGTGCTAGAAATGTTATACATTGAATTTGCACCCTTAGTTCAAGCTCTCGTAGTCTTGATAACTCAGTATAACAAGGGAATCATCTCAAGGTTGTGGGACCTTTTGTTAACTAAGATGAGACCTCCAGATTCTAGGTTGGTTCCTATTGGATAATCACCTTGATTTGCTCTTAACATGAAAATGTAAACTTTTGAGGGAAAAGGGATAGAAGGAATGAATGAAAGGAAAATAACTAAAAGAAAATCTACCTACTAGGTGATGCACCGAAACTAGGGTTTGGATCTCAGTATAGAGGAATGAGACTAATGGAGGAATCAGGTCTAATAGGTCACCACTCACTAGATAGGTTTGCATAAGTATTTCATAGGAAGGCTTGAACAGAAAAATTCAACCTATGACTTGCAAACAAACATCCTCCTCTACAACTAGGTGTAGGAATGAGACAAGACTGCTAGGGGTTGTAGTATACCCACAAAATATCTAAATCAGATCAGACATAGTAAAACACAAATCATAGAAAGTGAGAGGGACCAGGAACCCCAATTTCCATTAACAGCATTCACAAACTTCAATCCAATAAGAGACAAGCCAAACAAGAAGGCATGAGGACAAGAAAAATGTCACAGAATGCTTTGCAATATTTGTATTATCAATGAGAACTTATAGGATGTGGAAAAATAGAGAGCAAGAAGAAATACTACAGATGATTTTCATAGAAAAATGACTTTCTTTTTACAAAATGTGAATTCTGAGCTCTACAGGCTCCAAAAAACAATATATACAACCCCTGCACGCAGGTAGGAGCCAAACTTTTAGGGCTACATAGATTTTACAATAAAAGAATCAACCTTGAACTAGTCACAACTTGATCATAAATGTGCTCTATAAATATCATAGCCAATCAGATATTTTCTTCTTGCGTGTCCATCCCTGAATTGATCAACCTTGCCAGCACAAAAACTTCATCCATCTACCTCTCTGCAAGCTGGACTCTGTCATGAATGTTCAAATCTGATCCCATACTAGAAAGGACTAAAAAATGGCACCCAAAAGATCTCTACAAAAATTTTGGCTGCAACCGCCCTCAGAAATCATGAATTTTTTACTTGCCCGCACTTGCAAGCATCTCCTCAAAAAGAGATCCCATTAAAAGAACAAGCTGTCCTCTTTGAAATGAGCCTGGTCGCATGATCGCATGAGGCTAGGAAGCCACATGCGATCATGGGACTCCCTTTGAAAACTGCCACCGCTTGACAAAGCAATGGTCGCATGATCGCAGGAGGCCGAAAGGCATCATGCGATTACGCGACAACCTTTGAAAACTACCACCACTTACACAAGACACATGGGGCCTGCAAAACTATCACACTTGCCAAACCTCACCATGTGGCCCAACAGGAGCCGACCACACTACCTTAAAAAGTCAGTGGTCGCATGATCGCATGAGCTAAAAAAGCTTCATGCGATCATGCGACAACCTTGAGAAATTGCCTCTGCCCACGCAAGACACATTGCAACCGCTAATGGCTTGTTGCATGGTCGCATGGGCTCGGAAGAGCCCATGCAATCATGCGACCAACTGTAAGATGTCCCCCGATGACCGCTGGCGGCACCACTGAAACTGTTGGCGCTGACTACAGAATAACCCTGGGTTCACCTTTCCTTAGTCGTTGAATCGCTTGATATTTTAACTAACCCTGACTCTTCCTAGCAATTACGTGACTGAAGCCACAAAACTGGGTCCACTTTGCCACCGCTTTGAAAATTTTGGGCCCAAGATGCACTACAAACTTAACCCTGGCCTCACCCTGGGTCACCCTCTTCCTGGTCACCATGTCACGAGAACTTTTCCTTAACCCTGAGTCAATTTAGCGACCACGAGAAATCTGCCAACCACGCAACCGCGCCCTTGCCTTTTAAACCCTTGGCCCAGAACTACCACATGTCACTCCCCCATTTGGTCCGACCGCCACATAAGCATCACTCGGGACCCCTGGCACAGGACCCACCATAATCGCTGACAATTTTTCGTATGGTCGCATGGGCTCGGAAGAGCCCATGCAATCATGCGACAAACCGCATGATGCCACCTCGATAACCGCTGGTTGACCACTTGTCTTGACTGCTGAAGATCTTGCACGATACCGCATCAATGGTTGTCGTATGATCTCATGGGATCGGAAGATCCTATGCGATCATGTGACAGTTGTCAATCTTTCTCTGCACTGGCACAACTTTAGGCACTGGGACCCACTCATCGGAGTTGCACGCCTAAAGAAAAATGTAGATGCCAGAGAAGTGTAAAGTGCAGAAGGGGTCAAAAACAGAGAAGGTTTTCTAGCGAAGGTCAAAAACACACTAAATTTCCAGAGCGGAGGTCGAAAACACTAGGTTTTCGGACTGAAAGGCAGAAAACATCCTGAGCCCTTAGAGAGAAAGTCGAAAACACACTGGGTTTTCGGGCCAAAAAGCAGAAAACACACTGGACTTTTGACACTTTAAGCATTTCTTTTTTGGAAAAAAGGGCCGCGGCAAAAAATGAATGACAGGGAATTTTGGGCAACAACTATCCAATTAATAGACTGTCAAATGAGGAACTTAATTGTACTATAGTTTGATTAAAAATTTTCTATTAAGAAAATAATGATTTCAACCGTACACTCTAAATTTTGACTTATTTAAATGATTTCAACGGTGCACTCTAAGTTTTGACTTATTTAAATGACTCATCTGAAACCATGTTTTTCAAAAAATCACTTAAAAACCACCTTTTAAAAAAAAAATCACTTAAAAAACATAATTTCATAGGAACCACATAAATATATCAAATCTTAAAAATATTTTGTTTAAACTTGACAGACTAACATGATCAATACATACTTGTAAACATAATCCAGTGTTTCTTTGATCTCTTTTTTGAAATGTCGATCGATGCCCAGTCATTCAAGAGTGTCGACGGCCCACAGACGTTGGAACAGATCAAACAGATAGTTGCAAGGAGCTACATTTTATTATTCATTTTCATTAAGACAATCAGTCTCCACACATCTTAAAACAAGATTCTATTATATCTCCAAATTTTATGGAAAAACATCTCTGAAAACATAAATGTGTAAAATTTAAATAACTCGATAGAAATATCATAGTTGTGATTACCGTGGTCACCAAACTTGCTGAGAACAAAGACCAAAAAGTCTAGACATTTTTGGTCTCCCATGTGCATGAACACGGCAGCTGTAGATGCAGGGGAGCCCATGAAGGATCCATTTTTGGCCTGAAGTTTCATTATTTTATTCCAATCTATTATTTCCTGCAACCCCTCCAACGAGTAGAGAATTGTTGTTGGAATTGTATAGACAATATCTAGCGAAATCCTAATAACATCCACCAACAGTATATATAAGAGATTAGAGATCACCTAAAATCATCTCAGGTAATTGACATGTAGCAGTGACAGACTCGCTTACTTTTTAAGCTTAGACTTCCTTTTCTCTTTAATCAGCTTAAAGAAAGGGAGATCGTAAGGGAGATCCAATCCTAAAGTTTTAGCTTCATTGAGCATTGAAACGAAAACTATTTCGAATCCACTAGTCATGTGATTGTCCGCTTCTCCCTCCATTCGCTCATCATGTATTTTTATAAATTCAATGCCTGCAAAAAAAATTTCACATTAGCAAAGGCCCCCAAACAGAAAAAAAAAAAGTTTAAAAAATCCATTTTTTATTACTAAGGAATGTGCCAAACCTTTCTTCACTTGGGCGTCTCCTCTATGCCAGAGAGTGAGGGTGATAACGTAGGCTAGAGTGGAGAGAACGTGGTCATATGTCAAGAAGTAAAATTCTTCACCCCAAGAACAGTCGCTCAACTGGTTTTGCAGAATCCATTGAAGCGTCTGAGGAAACTGCGGGTGGTTGGAGGCATCCACAAAAGGCACCCTGGCTACCCAAGCGGTATCATAGGAAGAAGGATTCATTTCACCATCCCCCATTGATTCAAATATGGCCTTTATCTCCACTATCAAGGTTTCTATTCGTTCCTCTATCTTAGCTTCATTCTGAAATCAAGTTCCATGGAGCACAACCCATCAATTTCTAGAGCAAGCAGCCTACTGACTCAGCAAAACATCCTTAACAACTAAACTCAAGTTATACCTGCTCTTCATAAGAGGATATTGCAGAGTTGATCGTCTCTTCCATCCAAAAGGCTGGACCGACTTCTAGTTTCAATTTTGTATAAGAATCTGAAAACCCATAATTCATAACATCAGAATTAGAATTTTTATTAGTAGGTATAACTATTTCATGGGTATGAGTGGTTCTTCTTTCAATTGTTTGTATTTTTATAATCAGATGATATTCAAGAATTGAAGATCAAGAAAAATAGAGTGATCATTTTGCCTCACCGAATGTGATCCGAAGATAGTATAAAATGTCTATGAAAAATAGTATGTGTACTTTGTGCATTTTTACAATTGACATTTTGAATCACAATCAGTAATCTAATATCAAAAGAAGAGAGTGATCTGATTCAATATCTGAAAGAGGAAATTGATAACTCTCATATAGATTGTACAAATGCACATAAGTGAAATCGGAACTCATACTCCTTTTTTTCCCTGGATATACACTTACCAGTAGGAATAGTAACTACATTCCCTTCTGCAAAGCAAGCAACGATCTTGTCACCTGCCTGCTTACTACATACCCTTCTGCATACTCCAACGAAAGATGATTGTTTAATATTGAACCTCTTGATGGAGGAAGACATTCACATAAATGTTGGAGATAATAAAATAATGTATTGATACTCAGAGATTTATAATAAAACTATTTATATTAATGCCTTGATTTTCTGATTACACAGAGAGCTGCCAGAAAGCTCATAATATCTCAATATACTTCTACAGAGACAGAGAATTTTCAGCGTCACAGACTCAGCGAAAAAACATTCCTTTTCTTACAAAATAATTCTACCCAGAAACATCTAGAAAATGCCTGGAATATGTCCGATTGATTTAAGAAGTCAGAGGAAAAATTAATATAAAATAAACTGCAATTAAAATGGTAGTTGGCAGTTGCAAAAAGAGCTGGTCGCATGATTGCATAAATAAAATAAAGGTTATGCGATCATGCGAAAAGTAAAAGAGGGGGCCCACACAAAATTAAGTTATTGCATAAGAAAAAAACTTGGCCAAAACATAAGGCAGTCGCATGATCTCATGAATAAAATAATAGTCATGAGATCATGTGACAAAGGGCAAAAAAAAGTGCTAGGCAAGAGAGTGGTCGCATGATCTCAAGGCTAGAAAGAATGCCTTGCGATCATGCGACAAGGCAAATAGAGCAGCCAGTAGGTGAGGTAGGTAAGCAGTAGATAGGGAAGATTACAATGCCAGGATTACAATGCAATGATGATCTCTTCTTGAAGTTGTTCAAAAACATTATTTGCCAGTGATTTCTTGAAGATATTAGCTAATTGTTCATTTGACCTGCAAAACTCAAGATGAATGTCACCATTGTTTACCAATTCTCTGATGAAGTGATATTTGGTATCAATATGTTTGCTTCATTTATGAAATACATGATTTTTGGATAAGGCAATTGCTGAATTGTTATCACAATATATCTTCGTAGATTCTTCTTGATGATACCCCAAATCTGAAAGTACTCTTCTCAACCAAACTGCTTGACAAGATGTTGATGTTGTTGCTACATACTCTGCTTCAGCTGATGAAAGAGTGACAATTGATTGTTTCTTTGATGCCCAAGAGATAGCTCTGGAACCTAGATTAAAAATGTATCTGGAAGTTCTTTTTGTATCATCTATGCTACCTCCCCAATCACTGTTTGTATATCCAATTAGTTTGTAATCATCTGAAGAAGTATACAAAATTCTAAAATTCTTTGTTCGAGCTATGTATCTCAAAATTCTTTTTCTAGCTTTCCAATGTGACTCTTTTGGTTTCTCCATGAATCTAGAAATAAGGCTAACACCAAACATGATATCCGGTCTTGTGGCGGTTAAATACATGAGGCTGCACACTAATCTTTTGAATAAAGTTGGATCTACACTTAGACCTTGATCATCCTTACTAAGCTTCAAACCCAATGCAACTGGTGTAGGGGCTAGATTCACATTTGTCATCTTAAATCTTTTCAACAATTCACCAACATAGTTGCTTTGACATATGAAAATTCCTTGATCATTTTGACTTACCTCCATGCCAAGAAAGTATCTCATGAGGCCCAAATCAATCATATCAAATTCCTTTTTCATGGCTGCTTTGAATGTATTAGTTTGCATATTTTTTGTGAATATCAAATCATCTACATACAAACAAACTATCAATATTTCTTCTTCATCATTCACTTTGATATACAAAGTAGGTTCATTACCGCACTTGTTAAAGTCATTGTTCACAAAATAGGAATATATCCTATTGTACCATGCTCTAGGAGCTTGTTTCAAACCATATAATGCCTTTTTCAATCTGCATACTTTATGTTCTTCTCCCAAAACTTCATAACCAGGTGGCTGACTTACATATACTTCTTCTTCCAAAATTCCATTTAAGAACGCTGATTTGACATCCATTTGATAAACTTTCCATTTGTTTTGAGCTGCAATAGATAGCACCATTCTTATTGTATCCAATCTTGCCATGGGTGCAAATGTTTCATTGAAGTATATACTTGGCTTTTGTGTAAAACCTTTTGCCACTAGTCTTGCCTTGTGCTTTGCTATTTTTCCATCAACATCATACTTTGTCTTATAAACCCATTTAACTCCAATCACATCCTTGCCTTTAGGAAGTTCTACTAGATCCCAAGTTTCATTCTTTTCTATTGACTGAATCTCTTCATCCATGGCTGTAATCCATTTGTCTTCTTTTATGGCTTCTTCAAAATAAATTGGATCAGCTTGTGTTAATAATGCAAAATCACAACAAAAATCAGCATTTTCATCTTCTTGAGTTTCATCATAAATATCTTTAAGACTTCTTGTTTTCTTTGATGTGTTTATGGACCTAGACCTTAAAGATGCAAGTGTAGGATCAGAAGATTTGCTGTTGTTATTACTAGTTTGAGCAGTGAGATTTGGAGTGCTAGGTGCTCTTGATGGTGTTGTAGGAGCATTTACTTGTATAGGAGGATTTGCAACCTGATTTTCATCTTCTTCATTCTCTTGTAGGACATTAGGTTTACTTGAATTTATTTTGTCTATGCTTCCATCCCATGCCTCTTCTTCAACAAATTCAACATCACGGCTTACTATTAGCTTCTTTGTAATGGGATTGTATAGCTTATATGCCTTTGAATGTTCACTATATCCCACAAATATACATTTCTCCTTTGTCATCTAATTTTCTTCTCAACTCTTGAGGTATCAATGAGTATGCCACACATCCAAAAACTCTTAAATGTGATATGTTATGTTTTCTTTTGCTCCAAGCTTCTTCTGGTGTTTTATTTATCACTACTTTTGTTGGACACCTATTCAAAATATACACTGAACATGCAACTGCTTCAGCCCAATATTCATTTGGTAAGTGTGTTAGGCCGATTTTCTATCATAGCAAAAATCTTATGAGATTGGCCTCTCCCCTGCAAGTGTTTTTGTTAAAGGTCCTGCCTCGTGCTCTTTATTGTTGTCACCTAGCTCTGGTCCAACTACATCTCCTAAATCATAAAGTCTAAAAAGTTATTTGAGTTTCAAGGTCCGCGGGAAGCAATCTTTAAAATTTGCCACAGTGTCGAAAACCCACAGTGTTTACAAAAGTCCATGATGTTTTCGGTCTGTGTGTTTTCAGCCCTCGTTGTTTTTGACCCTTTGTCTTCCAGCTTTGTGCGCTTATCTGTTGATGTATCAAAAATTTTATGTGTTTTTTATCCTCTTTCACCAAAAACATTGTGTGTTTTTGACCTCGCACTAGTTCCCTATCTGCCGGCTTTCCTTATGTGCGCAAGTGCGATGACAGGTGGGCCTGGGCCTTCAAGGCTCTTCCTGATTGGTTGTTGCATGGCCGCATGTCAAACTTCTCTGACATGTGATCATGTGACCACCTGCCACCTATCCGCGTGGTCTTGGTTCTTCATTGCTCGGCTGCCTGGCGGTTTGCTTTGCTTTGCTACGCAGGTACGATGGGTGGTGGGGCCCAGTCCTTCAAAATTTCTTGTTGTTGATTCTCCAAGTCCCCTGGCGGTTACATTTTCTATCCAGTGACTCAGCGACTATTGTCGCGTGATTTCTAAAAGATTGGCAGTTATTCGCTAACATCCAATGACTTGCGGACGGTTAGTCGCGTAGTCGTTGAGTGCTTGGCGGTTTGTCTCTTCTTATGCTTCCAGCATAGTTAAAGTTCAGATAGGATCGATGGTTACCACAAGTTCGCATGGTGAAGATGCACGAGGTTTATTTCTTGCGCTTTTGCAACAACCGTCTGATCCTCTGAAAGGGTAAGGCTTCTTTGGCAGTGGTCCCGGAGGTGATGATGTGGCAACTTGTGATTGGCTGTCACATGGTTGCATAGCCCAATTTTTGGCTACACGATCATGCGACCACTTGCCATGTGTCCATGGTGGTGACTTGGCTTGTCAGGTGGGCCCATTGGCTTTGTTGCGGAGGTATGCGTTCTGTGTGGTGGGTCCTATTTGCTAGATAGTTCTTATGTGCCACAGTGATCTGAGTTGGTGGGTTTTCATTTGTCCATGTGGTGATGACTTGGCTTATGTCAGGGGGGCCCGCGGTGAAGGGATTTTAATCAACGATTGATGTATAATCTTAAGGAATATTCTCAGCCTTTGAGATCATGCCCCATTCATCGATTTTATTCCATCTTGCCAGGTTCTCTATTGTCCGTAGTAGGTCTAGTGTGCCATGTGGTGCTTAGGTGGGGGTTTCTTATTGGTCGACCTGGATGTGCTCAGAAGTGGGGCCATTGTCAGAGGGGTCTATGATGAGGATGGATCCTACAGCCGGCATAAGTTCTCTTGGGATTTGTCAGAGCCATGAGATCTTACGCCAGCCATTCATTTTCAAAAGCTTGTGGAAGGTGGGTCCTGTGTCAGTGTGACCGGGCATGGATCAGCGAATGGTGGTGTGACACTTGGCAGGTGGGCCTAGGTCTAAGGCATGGCGGTTGTGGAAAAAGTTAAGATCTGTGAGTTGTCACATGTTCGCATAACCCATTTCCTTGTTATGCGATCATGCGACAACTGTTGAGTTGCACTGTTGCAGAGTTAAAGGCGGGTTTGTGGTGTTGGCGTGTTAGTTTCTGGTTGGGTGTTGTTTGGTGGCCGAGGAATTTGCATGAGGTTTGTGATCACTTTGTGCGGTTATGAAGCTGTCATCACATGATCACAAGGGTTAGTTTGGTGCCTTGTGATCATGCGACCAGACGTAACATGAAGAATGGTTCCCTGTGGCGGTGAGGTTGGTAACCGCGTGACTGCGCCACTAAAGTGAATGTTAAGATGTAAAGCTCACGAGGGGAGATTGATCGGACGGTGGGGATATAAAGTTGATGAAGGTTTAAATGTGGGTCATTGTTTCTCTATAGGCCCCATAGAAGTGGCCATTGGTATTGAAATTCAAATTTCTTTCAGAGCTTCCAGTGCTAGAAAGTACCAAATTTATGAATTTTATTACAGAAGTGACCCTGTTCAATGAGAAATGACTGGTTTGTTGTTTCCGGTGTGGTCCAGGGTCTATGTGGTTAATTGCAAAGGAGATTTTGTACCTAGTGAAGGACTTTCTTGGCTCGAGGTGTATTTGCAGTAAATTTTGTGATTGTTTCCAGCAGGTTGGGTGGTTGAAGCCCTAACCCTAGTCATCCGTAGCTTGTTGCAAATTTTCAAGATGACTAGGGGGTATAAGTTAGAGAATTTTGGATTTGGTATGGGTTCCAAAAATGTTGTTGCTTTTGGTCCCTGGTTTTTGACTGGATATATTGATAGAAATCTAGTCTTTCGACTTTTCTCATCTTGGTGTCATTCTAATTGTATGCTGATTCTGGATTTGTTAATGTAAACATCATTGAATCCCAATCTTGTATCTTGTGTATGTCTTCTTGCTTGTCTCTGAGCTCATATATGTTGATATCACAAAGTGTGTTAATGTATGGTAAACAAAGAGTATTTTGAATTCATCTCTGAGTTTCTAACAAAGTTAGGATTAAAGCCTTTTAGGTGAATTCAGTGAGTTTACAGCCAGGTATAGAATTTGATGTCCTTGTGCTTGAGGGAAAGGGGTAATAGGAAAAGCACTTACTCTGGTTTCCATTGTGTTTGATTTGAGGTATTCAGTTGAGGTATACAATTAGGTGACTCTGAGCCCTGGGATAAGGCACTGGTCCTTCCTCTTGAGGTATGCATGGTTAACAACCACAAACATAAACATTCATTTGATAAACCCTTTATAGACTTGTGTTGAGCATTGTATACATCATTTTGAGACTCCTTTGAAGAAGTGAGTCAAGGGTACACCCGCCTAAGCATTGAAGCTCAAAGTGTAGAAGGATCCTTTGATCCTTGTCAGTTGGCCCTCTTCCTTGTGGACTTTGGAGTGGTGATAGAGTCAGAGTTTCATTTATATTATCCATCAAAGTGTAAATCTGCAAGTTGAAGATCAAAGAGAATAATCCACAACCAACAAAGTGTTTTACCTTTATCATGCTACGTGCCATTTCCATGATTGTTCTATTCTTTCTCTCTGCTACTCCATTTTGTTGAGATGTGTACCTTGCTGTAAATTGTTTATTTATGCCATTTTCCTTGCAAAAATTTTGAAAGTCAGTTGAGAGATACTTTCCACCTTGATCGGTTCTCAATGTCTTAATAAAATATCCACTTTCTTTTTCAACTTTTGCCTTGAACTCTTTGAAAACAACAAACATATCATATTTATACTTTAAGAAATAGACCCATGCTTTTCTGCTAAAATCATCAATGAATGTTATGAAATAAAGTTTTCCACTTATGGAAGGTGTTTGCATAGGTCCACAAATGTCTGAATGCACTATCTCAAGTGGTTGTTTTCTCTATATGATTCCCCAACTGGAAATGATTTCCTATGTTGCTTTGCCAATATGCAACTCTCACATGTGGTTTTAAGTGGCTCTATTTGTGGCAACCCATATACCATTTTCTTCTTGTATAACAGTTGTAATCTTTTGAAGTTTAAATGCCCAAGCCTTAAATGCCATAGCCAAGATTCATTTTTGTATGAAGCTTTAAAAGCTATTTCAGCAACCTTTTGTAAACCTTGTGGCTCTATCATTAATCCACCTTGAATTTTTAATGGGAACATCCTATTCTTTGTCATTTCAACTCTTGCAATCAGCCTATTGCTTGCTTTCTTATCTAGGATCACACATTCACCATTCTCAAAATATATTCTATATCTTTTTTGTACCAATTGCCCAATACTTATAAGGTTGTGTTGTAATCCGGGAACATAGTATACATCTGAAATTTGTTTATCTTCACCTTGTTTTGTTTTTATGTTAATTGACCCTTTGCCCATAACTAAAACTTTTTTATCATTTCCCAATTTAACTTCTGATTTTACTAAATCATCTATTGTTGAAAACATCTCCTTCTTACAACTCATGTCGTTACTACACCCACTATCTAAAAACCATAGTTCTTTAGAACTTTCTTGTGCTACATTGCATGCTATCAATATTGTGTCTTTTTCACTAGTGTTTGACTGATTTTCATTTGTGAAATGTGCCTTTTGCTTATTCAAATCATATTGCTTTTTCCTACATTCTGATGCATAATGCCCAAATTTGCTATAGTAATGACATTGGATGTTGGATTTATCATACCTTTCTCCTTGATGATGGCTTTGAGAGTGACTACTCCCCCTTCCTCTTGTTGATGTAGAATGGGCATTTGGGCTTGATGGTGGTCTTCTACTTTCAAATTGTGTGTTTTCTCTTCCTCCCCTTGATGAAAAATGTCCTTTGCCTCTGCTGTTGTTTGATCTCCCTCTTGACTTGCCAAATGAGAGCTGAGTCTTGAATGCATTCTCAAATGATGATGACCCTATTCGATTCAATCTTTGCTCATGGACTTAAAGTGATCCCATTAATTCATCTACTGATAACTGAGAAAGATCTTTAGCCTCTTGAATGGCTATTACTACAGCATCAAATTTAGTAGGCAGACTTCTAAGTATTTTTTCAACAATCTTTTGATCTTCAATAGTGTCTCCATAGGTCGTTAACTGATTTACTATAGACATTGCATGAGTGAAAAAAACATCTATTGAATCTGAGTCTTTCATTTGTAAATTTTCAAAATCCCTTCTAAGTATCTACAATTTTGCCATTATTACCTTATCTGTGCCTTGGTATGCTGTTTGCAAATTGTCCCATGCTTGTTTTGATCTTGTGGCAGCTGCAACCTTTAGAAAGATTGATTCTTCCATTGCTTGTTGAATGAAAAATAGTGCCTTTGCATCCTTCTTCTTATTTTCCTTCAATAAATCTTTATCAGCTTGTGAAAGGGCCTGATATGCCTGCTGGTCCGGTGGTTCAGGAAACCCATTTTCCACTAAATCCCAAACATCTTGAGAATGAAAGAGAGTCTTCATTTTGATGCTCCAATAATCATAATTTTTTCCATTAAAAATTGGAATCTGAGGTAGAGAAATACTGCCACTGGTTCCTGCCATGGTTTACCAGTAATACTTTTTTTTCTTTTTATAAACCCTTTTCTTTCTTTGCTCTCCTCCTTAGATCTTCAACTGTTCTGTGATTTACTCTTTACCCAGAATAAAATTTTTGCCAAGAAATAATACCCAGATATTTTTGAGCTCTTCAATCTCCAGCAGAAATCTTCTCTTCAATAACTTGCTCTGATACCAATTGGATGGAGGAAGACATTCACATAAATGTTGGAGATAATAAAACAGAGTATTGACACTCAGAGATTTATAATAAAACTATTTATATTAATGCCTTGATTTTTTGATTACACAAAGAGCTTCCAAAAAGCTCATAATATCTCAATATACTTCTGCAGAGACAGAGAATTTTCAGTGTCACAGACTCAGAGAAAAAACATTCATTTTCTTACAAAATAATTCTACCCAGAAACATCTAGAAAATGCTTGGAATATGTCTGATTGATTTAAGAAGTCAGAGGAAATATTAATATAAAATAAACTGCAATTAAAACGGTAGTTGGTAGTTGCAAAAAGAGTCGGTCGCATGATCACATAAATGAAATAAAGGTTATGCGATCATGCGAAAAGTAAAAGAGGGGGCCCACACAAAATTAAGTTATCACATAAGAAAAAAACCTGGCCAAAACATAAGGCAGTTGCATGATCTCATGAATAAAATAATAGTCATGAGATCATGTGACAAAGGGAAAACAAAAGCATTGGGCAAGAGAGTGGTCGCATGATCTCAAGGCTAGAAAGAATGCCTTGCGATCATGCGACAAGGCAAATAGAGCAGCCGGTGGGTGAGGTAGGTAAGCGGTAGACAGGGAAGATTACAATGCCAGGCTGGAACACACATTTGCAAACAAAGCGTACTTCAACACCTCTGCATGCTGCCAAAGCTGCCATTGAGCTTAGCAAAGGCTCTGACACTTAAACTTCTATTGGCAAGGGAATTCATAGTAGATGAGAAAGCAAATAAAGCGGCACTAACTATTCAATTGAAATATAAAATTAATCAGCTGGAGACTGATTTGAGCTGGGTTTGAATAAATTTCCTAAAAGGAGAGCATTATATAGAGTTTTTCTCTGTCTGTTCAAAGTTATTGATCGATGACGTGATCTATTCGTTATTACTTTGGTGTACAGTATATTTAACCTGAGTATCATCAAGAATACAAGCCGAATCTCAATCATTTTGTTTTTTGAAATTTAATAATTGTTGAAGATTTATTGAGTGGGGTGTAGTCAGGGCTCATGTCATGTGAGAAGTTTATCAAATATGGTTTTATGTTTCAACAAAATTATTGTTTGCAGATATGGTAATTATATGAGTGAATAATAAATTGAATCTAATTTATGTCAATGTCAAGAATACATTTGTCATGGGAAACTTTATGTGAAAAATAAATTTCAGGACCAGGTTAAAAGTGTTAAATAGTCAAAATTGACTTACTTTTTCCAAACTTAATTTTTTTCCTTGGTGTGTGATGTTTAAGACTGGCTATAATTTCAACAAATACCAAATGTATCAATAGACTATGGGAGATGGAGTTGGTGGGATGTAGTTATCACATGCATTTTTTTAAATGAAATCTAGAGTTACAAAAGTTCATATCAAAAGCATGATAATTATTAAGTGGGGTATAGTAAGGGCTCATGTCATGTGAGAAGTTTCTCAAATATCATTTTTATGTTTGAACAAAACTATTGTTTGGTGATATGGTAGTTATTTAAGTGAATAATAAATTGAATCTAATTTATGTCAATGACAAGAATATATTTGTCATGTGAAATTTTATGTAAAAATGAAGTTTTAACAAATAGCAAATGTATTAATTGATTATGGGAGATGGAGTTAGTGGGATGTAGTTATCACTTGTAGTTTTCTTAAAGGAAATATAGAGTTATGAAAGTTCATATGAGAAGTATCATAAATATATTGTTCTAATTTTAAAAAATTATTGGAAAACATGTTTTTATTAGCTACAGTGCAATAAATAAATCAATCCAACTTGCTTCAACATAGGAAATTATCCAGACTTAGGGTATTAATTATAGAACAAAACAATTTCTTGTAGAAGGTTTAGTAAATTCACTATTGTGATCATTTGATAATTATTTTCAATGCCTTATAGACTTAGGGACACCATGTGTGCTAGATATCACAAATACCTATTTTATATTTTCCAAAAATTAATATTTAGTGACATATTTGTTTGTTGCTAGACCAAACAATAATGAATGTTGCAATGTTTGTTGTTACCTAATCAAATAATAAATTTAACCCAAACTACTTCAACAATACACCACATGTCCAATCAATGATGCCTCATGTGAGAATCAAAGGCAATAAATATATATTCAAACATTACACCATATGTCCACTCAATGATGCCTCATGTGAGAAGAAAATTAAATAAATAAAAAATCCAAAATTGAATATAAAAGATTTAGTCAGATGTAGTTGTCAATAATTTTTTCATTAAAATCACAAATACTCAGTTTTCTATTTCAAAAACCATACCATGGAATAACATGTTTTGATTTAGGACAATCAAGAAAGGGCCCAAACTCGTAGTACAAAAAAATATGCAAAAGTTGTAGAGGAATTTACAATCTATGAGACCATAAAAAAAGAGAAGGGAAGACCCTTATAGATAAATCTTTTGATTAGACCAACCAACTTTTGAGACATAGGATCTCGACAATACTAAGAAATTACATGGGAAGAACAAATGGGTTTCAAAAAGAGCCTCAAATCTTCAACCAATCAAAACTCCCAAGAATGGAAACTAAACAGCCTTTGAATTTAAAGACTAACAATGGGTTTTGAAAGGCTTCTTGCAACCTATTACTGCTTGGACCCCCTTGAGCTAAGACAATATTAGTTAAGGAAAGAGGCCATAGCCTCAAAAGGACTATCAGGTTTTTGAAGGCACCTTGAAACCTTTTACGGTAGAAACCACTATGAACCGGGGATTTTATAGACATGAAGATGGGTAGCAAACCAAATATGTTTTGGTAAAGAGAACTGGCAATTGTAGCATTGAAGAGAACCTCATTAAGCCCAATGTCATACAACTGGAGAATAGGTAAGAGAAAGGCTTGAAAAACCTTCTTGTGTATGAAGAAGAAACATAAAAATAATCCACATCAACCAACCAAATATTCCCATTAGAGAGACCCCTCCTCAGGAAGACACCTCTCCACCTCAAAAGAAGATGATCCCCGCTCAAAAGGAATAGCTAAGGAAGGGAAAATATAGTGGATCAAACACCCATAGACTAGGCCCACCACAAACCAAATAGAGAAAGTAGGCCCAGAAAGTAGACCACAAAAAAGGTTGGCACCAAAATAACCTTCTCCAATATGCACAAGCTATGAAAATAGGGGTCTCAAGAGATAGACACCCACAATTTAACAAGGAACACATTAGCTCCAATTGGGTCTTTATCTCTCACTGGACCTACAACAACCCCCATCTCCCATGCATCAACATGACCAATTGAACAAGGCTTAGTACCTATCTCCATCGTCATCTCCATTCTCATCCTCATTGCTACTTGTAGAAATCGTATAACTACTCCGAACTCCCTCCATGTAATAAGATGTTTGTTATAAATTTATTGAACAATAATTTCAATTCAAATTACTCCAACATTAGGAGCATAGCTCTACATAGGGAATTTCATATGATATGGAAAAATAATAGATATAAAATATATAATATTTATGAAATATTTAGATACTAGACCATAGTTATCAATTTATATTTTATCTAAAAGCTATCTGATGTTGGAAAAAATCACATGAAAATTACAATAATATCTGTTATTTATTTTAAAATTTAATTTATTTATTAAACTCCATCTTATAATAATATTTTAATATACACCTTACATCGCCAACTAGTGATTCCCCTCACCCGATTTCTAAAGTGATCAAAGAACTAATAAACATTAGGGGAGAGGACCCCATAGTTGAGTACTCTAACTTATCCTTCTCAAAGTCCTATGTTAAATTTAAAATTACTATCAATTTTTCAAAGCAGCTTACTTGGCAAGTCCCCTACTTATAACTAAGGTTTGAGCACATTATAATCAAATATGATGCCACATCAACATGCTCATTTCTATGGTGACCTAAAAGGTGCAAAACAAGTGAAACCAATACTAGTGCACTAAGTCATGTTTTATTGGTATGGTTATGTGGCATCACATGCTTTGCTGGTTTTTATATTTAAGGAATACATTTCATTCAATTATGGATAGTCATTATCAATAGTAACAACTTTATAGTCACAACTATTGGTGCAATATTGACCATTACATTAGACATTCAATCAGCAAGTATTATCATCCTGATAGAACATGCACAACTACTAGATCTTATCCCCATACAATATCTTAAAATTGTCACTATTGAATTTGAATTCACATCTACCCAAGAGCATTCACAATTATGAGAGCCCCTAATGTGGACCCAATATTCTTATTGCTGATTTGAACCCATTTTAATTCCTAACCGAATTTCCTAAATGAGAAAATGAACTTGGGTGTTCAACAACGACCTGGTTTTGGTGAAGTCATAATTTCAAAAACGTCAAATATGCCAAACCATCTTCTTCTTATTTGGTGCAAGGATACGCAAGTTAAGCAAAGCTGTTGATACCTTCGAAATTCTATCTAGCTGTTAAAATGGCCCAGACTGTATATTCTTTCTTGGGACTATTCTCTACCGCTCAATATTTCCAATGGCGAACTTCATATAATATTGAAACACGCCTTGTTCTTTCTGAGAAAAGGAGACTACTGTCCATTAGGGCTAAAATAGGTACGTAAGGCTAATGTTGAGTTAAATTGTATTCTTCCCACCTTGGAAATAAGAGAATAATTTCTTTTGTGGCCCAGATGCTGTAAACTCTGGTTTCGAAGACGAATTACAAATTCACTATGGAAATGTCAATCGTAAAGCATTAGGTATCTATAGCATCAATTTCATCTCTATTTTCTCTCTATAATATTCTGATTGTGGAAAATAAAAATTCACACAATCTAACTTAGAAATAATTTTTCCATGTCTATATTCAATACTTCAGCTTCATCGCCCACTCAGAGATGTAAGCCAAAGGCGTATCCTTCAACTATGTGGGGAAGTGATTTTATCTCTTCCGTTGCAACGAGAAACGCCGTAAGAATTTTGTCCTTCGTTTCCTATTGGATTGAAATGGGTCAATGATTTAAGAGTTCTGCCTTTATTTTTAGTCATTGTACATTGATGATCATATCTCAGGGAGCCGTCGATGAAGCTATTGATGACGACGATGAGAAACGCATAGAGATGTTGGTCGGCGAGATTAAGGAGAAGTTTAATTCCATGGAGGACGGTGAGATAAGTCCGAGTGCATACGATACTGCATGGCTCGCAAGAATTCCCGCCATTGATGGTTCTCGCAAACCCCAATTTCCCCAGACACTTAAATGGATAACTGATAACCAGTTAAGGGATGGTTCATGGGGGCATGAAAACGTTCCTTGTGAGCGATAGAATCCTTAATACTCTCGCCTGCGTCATCTCCCTCACCATCTGGAACAGCAGCAAGACTCATGTTCAAAGAGGTTCAATGTTCATCACTATCAATATACATCTTACCCTAAATATATCTGTTATTAACAAATGGTTCAATGTTTTCTTTCTTGGTACAATGTATGTTGTCATTGATAGTTTACAGATGTAAATTATGTACATTTTCCAGAAGAACGTGAGACCTCCACAATCCATGAGAATGTTTTATTTGCAGGCCTTGATTTCATCAGAAGACACGCAAAATGAATGATGGAGGAAACACAAGGCGACCGAACGTCTAAAATGTTTGAGATGGTCTTCACTGCAATGCTCAACGAATGCAAAAGCCTTGGCCTTGATGTGAACGAGGCCGATTTCAATGAAATCAGCGGAAGGAGGGAGGCGAACATGAATACGTATCTAATTCTATCTATATAAGTTTTCGGAAATGGATGTTTAAAAAAAATTAGTATCTAATTGTTGTTAGTCCGGATTAGATTGTGTCTCAGTTTTTATCAGTGTTTTCCCGATTAGATTGTGTCTCAGTTTTTATCAATGTTTTCAATCACTTTTTTTAAGAGGAGTGGGTAGATTTTTATAATTTATAAGATTAGCCTAAGATATTTCTAAATTCAATTGTGTAAGTATTTTTATATCAATATTTTAGATCACACATTCTACGATCCATTATCTAGATGAATGATAAAAAGCCAAAGAATAAAATAAATAAAATAATAGACGAGATAACAGAATGTGACTGGAAACGCAATTAAATTATGGATTGTTGTTTAAGAAATATAATGTCTAACGCAGGATTTCTGTAGAGCGCCTCCATCTCGTTCCCATTGGCGTCTTGTACTGTTTGGAGGGCGTGCAAGATGTAGTGGATTGGAAAGTCATACTTAACCTGCAATCCAAGGATGGGTTTTTCCTAGGCTCGCCAGCATCTACAGCCTGTGTTTACCTGCATACTGGAGACAAGAAATGTCTACAATTCTTGACCACCCTTCTTTCTAAGTTCAAAGAGCATGGTAAAGTATTGTAGAATTATGAAATGCACAAGTTAATATGAGCAGAGATGTGCAACAACTTCAAGTAAGAAAATGAACTAAATTGGAGTTGGATTTGGCAGCACCATGCGTGTATCCAGTGGATATCTGTGAACGTCTGAGGGCAGTTGACAATGTTGAGCGTTTAGGGATTGACCGCTATTTCCAAATGGAGATCAAGCAAACCTTGGATTATGTGTTCAGGTGAGTCAAGGATATGTTATTCTGACAGGACTGTTTCAACAGAGGTTTTTGTTAAAAAGCAAACATGAATCTATTAACAGGCACTGGGATAAAAGAGGCGTCGGGTTTGGAAGGGAGAGTGTAGTTCCTGACATTGATTGCACCGCCACTGGCCTCAGATTTTTGAGACTCCATGGCTACAATGTCTCATCAGGTACATCATATCTTTGGAGGATATTAAAACCCAACTGTAAGAAAGAAGGCTGAAGGATTTATCTCACCAACAAGCTTTCTATATAAAATTTAACTACTAATGTTTTAATATTGCAGAAGTTCTTGAAAATATAAAAGCCAATGAGCTTTATGGCGGGGGACCTTCGGATATGCTGAGCCTCTACAAATGTTCATAGATAAACTTCCCAAAAGAAAGATTAATCAGAGAGGCGAGTGCCATGGCCCAGGCGTACCTATCCCAGTGGATTCAGAGTAATAGCTTTTTTCGCGACCTGGCTGTCAGGAAAGACCTTCGTGGAGAGGTGCAAAATATTGCAATATGAACATTAGTTGAAAGAGTGTTGTAATTATTGCAAACTATTATAAGTAGGGTTGTAAGGTGGGTTTAATTATAGAGGAAACTATGTAGTTAAGCATATTTGAGATGAAGTAGTATTGGGATGGGTGATCTTTCAAGAAGTCCAGGTGCTTCACCTCCATGAACATTATCTAGATGTAATGAGTTCAAAGTGCTCCATTCATTCTTATAAGAGATGGGTTCTTGTGACCATATTCATAGGTCAATAAATCTGATTAAAAAAATCTACATAATTGAATTCTGATAGAAATATCATAAAATTAATATCATCAATATTTTTACTTTAAATATTTGTTTATTCATTCTTTCGTGTATGCAGATTGAATATGCTCTAGACTGTCCCTGGTACACGAATTTCCCAAGATTGATGGTCAAATTGTGGGAAATATTAAAATTTAAATTTGCAAACTTTTAAAAAATTTAACTCGGCACTTAAAAATTGCTCGGCACATGAAAGGTGCCGAGTGCCAGTTTTACTCGGCACTTAAAAATTGTTCGGCACATGAAAGGTGGCTCGGCAAGAATGGATGCCGAGTGACACAGTTTAACATGAAACTCTTCACGATTAAAAACAAACACTCAAAACTTAAAATATTCAACAAGGATCTTCTCAAATGCAATGTAGAGGGGAAGAACAATAGATTCAAGTATGCCTCCTTGCTTGATATTTAACTTTGATTAAAACATTTACAAAATCTGGGAGCATTCAGCTTCAACCAGAAAACCCTAAATTTACCCTAAAAACTTAAAACTTCAAATAAACTATTAAACTTCAAACTTGCAGCTCTAATGGCTGCATACTACAATGTCTGGAGCAATCACTGCATCAACAGGTCGAATCAAAACAATAATAAACTTACAGAATGACCAGAGAAGAAACACGTGCAACTACAGGCACGAAATAAGCAAACTTCTTTCTCTGCACTCTGACGACTGGATCTGTTGATCTTCTTCTTTGCTCTGCAACTCTAAATCTGCACTTTCTCTGCTGAACTAAATGAATGAGGGAGAGACATTCCTTTTTGTCATATTCCATTTTCCCCCTCTTTTCAAAATTTGAAAATCTCACCTACCCGTATTAATGTTTCTAGCTGTTCTGTTCGTCAAAGGTGGTAGGTGAGCATTTGGCTCAAGGGACAAACAGCTCGCAGCATTTAATTTTTCCAACACTCCCCCTTTGTCCTGAGCCAAACAAACAAGGATCACTGTTGATCCACATCAACTACACCAAGACATTTTCTTAGGTGCACAAAAGCTCCAATGCCTAATGGCTTTGTGAAGATGTCTGCTAGCTGCTGCTCAGACTTGCAAAATTCCATCTTGATATCCCCATTCTCCACCAACTCTCTGATGAAGTGATATCTGATCTTTATGTGTTTGCTTCTACCATGGAAGACTGGATTCTTGGACAATGCAATTGATGAGATGTTGTCACAATAAATTGTGGTTCCATCCTCTTGCCTTTCATTCAAATCTGTCAGGATCCTCCTTAGCCAAATTGCCTGACATGCTGCTGCATTTTCTGCTATGTATTCAGCCTCTGCTGTAGATTGAGCAACAATAGGTTGCTTCTTGAATGCCCATGAAATGGCACCCGATCCCATGTGGAATACATATCCGAAAGTGCTCTTCCTATCATCTATACTTCCAGCCCAATCACTATCTGTATATCCTACCAACTTGAATTCATTTGCTATAGTATACAAAATTCCAAATCCCTTGGTACCTTTCACATACCTTAGGATCCTCTTTCCCGCTTGCCAATGGGAATCCTTTGGTGTTTCCATAAATCTGGAAATCAAACTTACTGCATGCATCAAGTCTGGCCAAGTTGCAGTCAAGTACATTAAACTTCCAACCATACTCTTGTATAGTGTTGGATCCACTCTCTTGCTAGAGTCTTCCTTGCTCAACTTCAGACCTACTGCTGTTGGTGTGGGCGCTGCCTTACTGTTCTGCATTTTAAATCTCTCCAAGATCTGCCTTGCATATTTTTCTTGAGAGATAAAGATGCCATCATGCATTTGTTTTACTTCTATGCCTAGAAAGTACTTCAAGAGACCTAGATCTGTCATCTCAAACTCATTTTTCATTGTCTCTTTGAACTCACCAATTAGAGCCTTGTCATTTCCAGTAAAAATCAAATCATCTACATACAAGACAACAATCAGCACATTACCATTTGCTGCCTTGATGTAGAGTGTGGGCTCACCATTTCTTTTGCTAAAGCCATTGCTCATCAAATATGAGTCAATCCTACTGTACCATGCCCGTGGAGCTTGCTTGAGCCCATAAAGAGCTCTCTTCAATCTATATACTTTATGTTCTTCACCTGCAACTTCATAACCAGGTGGCTGCTCCACATATACTTCTGCCTTTAATACACCATTTAGGAAGGCGGACTTCACATCCATTTGATATACCTTCCACTTGTGCTGGGCTGCAATTGCTATGACAGCACGCACGGTTTCCATTCTTGCAACTGGGGCATAGGTCTCATCATAATCTCTGCCATACTGCTGTTTGTAGCCCTTGACTACCAGCCTTGCCTTATGTCTATCAATTTTGCCTTCAGCATTGAATTTGGTCTTATAGACCCATTTCACTCCAATCACTTGCTTTTTGGGAGGTAAATCAGTTAGCTCCCATGTCTCATTCCTTTCTATAGCATCTATCTCCTCATCCATGGCCTTACACCATTTCTTCTCCTTAATAGCTTCTTCAAAGTATATTGGATCACTATGAGAAAATAGTGCAAAATTAACACTCTCATCATATTCTTCATACCTTTCATCTTGGTATATCTCCCTAAGACTCTTGGTCTTTCTTGGTAACAAGGAGGAGAGTGTGGGATCATAATCTTCACTGCTGCTGCTCGGCATTGACACTCGGTCATGCCTAGAGGAGCTCGGCAGTGACTGAGGTTGCTTGCCTTTTCTTCTATCTGCTCCTTCTTCTTGCTGTTCATCAGCATCCTCTTCACTCATGATTGGCACTTTACTTGAAGTGCTTGGTGACTCATCAGTTGAACCATACCAAGACTGATTTTCCAGAAATTCCACATCTCTTGAAAGGATCATCTTGTTGTTCAATGGGTCATACAATCTGTATGCCTTTGATTCTGGGCTGTACCCTGTGAAGATGCACTTCACTCCTTTGTCATCCAATTTTTGCCTTTGCTCTTTAGGTACATGTGCATATGCTACACATCCAAACACCCTTAGGTGTTCAACTGTCCATCTTCCTCGTGACCATGCTTCCATTGGAATTCTGTCACGGACAGCCTTTGTAGGACACCTATTAATTAGGTAAGCTGCTGTTGCTACAGCCTCTCCCCAAAATTCAGTTGGGAGACCTTTCTCTTTCATCATGCTCCTTGCCATTTCAACAATGGTCCTGTTCTTTCTTTCAGCCACTCCATTCTGCTGTGGTGTATAGCTGGCTGTGAGCTCTTTCTTTATGCCATGTTTCCTGCAAAAATTTACAAAAGAATTGGAGGTATACTCTCCTCCTCTATCTGATCTTAGGACCTTAATATAATGTCCACATTCTCTTTCAGCCTGGGCTTTGAATTCAGCAAATTTATTAAATGCTTCAGATTTATTCTTTAAGAAATACACCCATGTCCTACGACTGAAATCATCAATAAATGTCATAAAATAAGTACTCCCCCCAATGGAAGTAACTTGCATAGGACCAACCAGGTCAGTATGCACTAACTCTAATGGATATGTAGCCCTCCTAGAATTTCTAGAATTAAAGGGAAGCCTATGTTGCTTACCCAAAATACAAGCCTCACACTTGTCACATGAATTTCCTACTCTTGGCAAACCGTCTACCATTCTTTTATTTGACAATAAATTTAAACCAGCATAGCCAAGATGACCATACCTGAGGTGCCATAGTCATGAGGGGTCTTCAATCACACTCCTTAGAGCTGATTGTGTGGGAGGTGCAGCACCAACTTGAGATGAGAAACATGTCTCTATCTTCAAGGGAAACATTCTGTTCTTTGTCATTTGAACTGCTGCAAGTAAGTTTTTGCTCCCATCCTTTTCATGAATGACACACCTGTCATTCTCCATCAGCACTTTGTATCCATTTTGAATGAGCTGACCAATGCTCATCAAATTGTGCTTCATACCAGGGGCAAAATACACATTTTGTATTTCCTTCTTCTCACCTTGCTTGGTGCGGACCATAATAGATCCTTTGCCCACAACTGGTAGGGTTCCATTGTTACCCATTTTAATCTCAGATTTGAAACTCTTGTCAATGAATGAAAACAAGGTTTCATTACCACTCATGTGGTTGCTACATCCACTGTCGAGGTACCAAACCTCAGGGCTTCCTTCTTCACCAACATTACACATGATGAAGGCAGTGGCATTGTTTCCACTTCCCATATTCACATTAGCCACATTTGCTTGTCCTGACTGATCACTCTGCTTCTTCCAGCATTCACTTGCATAATGCCCATATTTATGACAGTAGTAGCATTCTACATTACTCCTATTTGAGTTGTAGTTTTTCTTACCTCCTCTTGAAGTATTTTGTGAGCTACTTGCTCCATCTACTCTATCTGAGCTTTTTGCTGCAACATTTCTTTGTCCTCCATGACCTCGGCCTCTGCCTCTGGAGTTTCTGCCTGAGCCTTTTCTTCCTCTCCCCCTTCCTCTTGGATTTGACTGAGCCTTGAATGCTTGCTCTTGGGTAGAAGAGGATGTAGATCTGTTGATCCTATGCTCATGGGTTTGAAGAATACCCATCAACTCATCCATTGTCAAAACAGTGAGGTCTTTTGCCTCTTCAATGGTCATGACCAAGTTGTCATATTTATGAGGTAAACTCCTCAATATCTTTTCTACTATCCTCTGCTCTTGATAGTCTTCTCCATTTGACTTCAGTTGATTAATCACATTGGAGGTCCTTGAACTGAAGTCTGCAATCAATTCATTTTCCTTCATCTGAAGGTTCTCAAACTCCCTCCTTATATTTTGTAGCTTTACAGTTCGGACTTTATCAGTCCCCTTGAAGTTTGTCTCAAGGATATCCCAAGCTTCTTTTGCATAATTTGCTGCTGCAATCTTTGGGAAGACTGTCTCTGTCATTGCTTCCTCAATTAAACTTAGTGCCTTAGCATCCTTTCTCCTTGACTCTTTCAGCTGAGTCTTCTGTGGATTTGTGAGAGCAGCATACTGAGCTGGGTCTGTCACATCATTGAATCCATTAACCACAAACTCCCATAAATCATTTGCAACCATTATGGTCTTTAACTTCTTTGCCCATATGTCATAGTTCTGTCCATTGAATGGTGGTGGCTGCTGCCATATCTTTCCTGCATCTCCTGCCATTGCAAATATCCCAAGAAAAAAATTAAAATTTGCCCTAACTCACTTTGGATGTGGGGCCTCAAAGCTCTGATACCATGTGGGAAATATTAAAATTTAAATTTGCAAACCTTTAAAAAATTTAACTCGGCACTTAAAAATTGCTCGGCACATGAAAGGTGCCGAGTGCCAATTTTACTCGGCACTTAAAAATTGCTCGGCACATGAAAGGTGGCTCGGCAAGAATGGATGCCGAGTGACACAGTTTAACATGAAACTCTTCACGATTAAAAACAAACACTCAAAACTTAAAATATTCAACAAGGATCTTCTCAAATGCAATGTAGAGGGGAAGAATAATAGATTCGAGTATGCCTCCTTGCTTGATATTTAACTTTGATTAAAATATTTACAAAATCTGGGAGCATTCAGCTTCAACCAGAAAACCCTAAATTTACCCTAAAAACTTAAAACTTCAAATAAACTATTAAACTTCAAACTTGCAGCTCTAATGGCTGCATACTACAATGCCTGGAGCAATCACTGCATCAACAGGTCGAATCAAAACAATAATAAACTTACAGAATGACCAGAGAAGAAACACGTGCAACTACAGGCACGAAATAAGCAAACTTTTTTCTCTGCACTCTGACGACTGGATCTGCTGATCTTCTTCTTTGCTCTGGAACTCTAAATCTGCACTTTCTCTGCTGAACTAAATGAATGAGGGAGAGACATTCCTTTTTGTCATATTCCATTTTCCCCCTCTTTTCAAAATTCGAAAATCTCACCTACCCGTATTAATGTTTCTAGCTGTTCTGTTCGTCAAAGGTGGTAGGTGAGCATTTGGCTCAAGGGACAAACAGCTCGCAGCATTTAATTTTTCCAACACAGATATCACATCGAACACTTTTCATGTAACCAGCTGTGGATGGAGAAGACACTGAATCAGTAAGAAGGGCTGCAAAGTACTTTCTGATACTTTTAGAAATGAGTTTTCAGTGCACTAAATCGAATACCTTGTATTTCAGAATGCCCAATTGCAGCGACGAGAGATATTTAGAACTGGCCAAACTGGACTTCAACAAAGCGCAGGCTTTACACCAAATGGAAATTCAAGAAATTACCGGGTATTCTATAATTTGTTATGGAAGTCCTAACTCATTATGTTTGTGAGTTCAATAACTGAGCTGTGTGTGTGTGAATGGGAAAGATGGTACAGGGACTGCGGTTTTTCCGAGCTTACATTTACTCGTCATAGACAAGTGGAAATACACTTCAGCGCTGCAGTGGTGATGTTTGAACCAGAATACTCTTCTTGTAGAATTGCCTACACAAAAGCCGCTTCCCTCCTCATAATTCTGGATGACCTCTTTGATGCCCACGTATCATTTGACCAAGTAAAGCTATTTACTGAAGCTGTGAAAAGGTGGTTGTGGTTCTTAATCTATCTATATTGATGGAAATACATGTTAAATAATTTCATTATGATAATGGTAGTATATTTTTGCAATTTATAATAATTAAGCGATAATGTTTCTTAAAAACAATTGTGTATATAGTATTTATCATCAATATTTTAGATCACATTCTATTATTTATCATCAAGCTACAAGAATTTATGAATGCTAATAAATTCTTACATCCTCATAATAGAATATGATCAGAAACATTAATGATATAAAACATATATACACAATCATTTGTAAAAACATTATTACGAAATCTCATTCCGGGTTTAATATAATTTTCTCTAGTTGCTTTAGATGGGATTTCTCTCTTTTAGAGTACTTTACGACCGACATGAAAATCTGCTATCTGAGCCTTTATAACACTGTAAACCAATTAGGGCAACAAGCACTGAAGGCTCAAGGGCGTGACGTGCTACCCTACCTTCGCTCAGTTGTAAGTATACAACTTTCCTATGAGCTCCTTTGAGATTCAATGGAAGGTTCTTATTATATATATCTTTTCCCTAATCGTTATGGCATGGCGTTTAGTGGGAGGACCTGCTGTCATCTACAAGTAAAGAAGCCGAATGGGCAGATGCAAAGTGCGTGCCGCCAGTGAAGGAGTATGTCGAGAATGCGAAAGTGTCAATTGGGTTGGCAGCAATTATCCTCAATTCCATATTTTTAACAGGAGAGCCTCTTCCTGATGAGCTCCTCCGTCAGCTTGATTTCCGAGCACCCTTTCTCCATCTGGTATGTTTGACAGCGCGTTTAATGAACGACGCCAGAACCTTCACGGTGAGTACTGAGGTCCAACACAGTGCTATCTCTCTGGTAAAAAATTGCTTTCTGTCACGCCTAATTGGCTTATCCTTTTGTAATGAATACGATGCAGCTTGAGAGAGATCGTGGTGAAGTGGTATCTTTCATAGAGTGCTACAAACAAGAGCATCCTGAACTCACAGATGAAGAAATTCTGAGTCGTCTATTTGATCTCAATCAAGAAAGTTTGATTGAACTGACTTACGAGTTTTTAAAGCTGGGGAAGATACCAAAATGTTTCAGAAAGCTTCTTTTCGACACTGCGAGAGTATCTCAATTCGTTTTCAAGAGCAATGACGGCTTCGGGGTGTCTGTCCATGAGATGCAAGAGCAGATCAATAAATTTCTGGTTGAACCGGTCGTTTAAAATGGCCAACAACATTTCTGGTTTTAAGAACCGGTTTCTCTAAAGCGAATGCTTATTAATGTAGTGGTTGTGGTTCCTTTCCTTTGCTGAGCGGAATAGCTCATCAAACTCAGTAATGCTTAAATGTGAAGAAGTGCGTTTTGTGTTTTTATATATGGATTAGTATATTTTCAACAATTCTTAAATGAGACATATTACATGAAACATAGTAAAGGATAAAACGCAACCAAATTCACTTGTTTTAAAAAATAGACAATCAATCGAACATGAAGTGAGGCTATAAAGCTTGGGAAGACCTAAACATAGATGTACCTTCTTTTCGGTACCCTTAAAACTTATAAACCAGTTCCAAAAATTTTCTAGTTTTTATTGTTATCTTATTATATGACTTGCAACCCTTGTAAATTTTTTCACATTCTTTCACTAACTCAACCCTTGTAAGTTTCTTCACATTCTATCACAAATACATAGTTAAGAAATGTTGGTGTCATTGTCTATTTTGTTCTCAATATTTCTGTGTATACTGCATAAAATAAATTGGTTTATCAATATAATGGTAGAATACACAAGATTTGGAATATAGAATTGTGGGATTACATTTTCAGGAAGATTTACTTAAAAATGATATTAAGATTTAAATTTCTACTTGAATGATACTTAGAATAAGATGAAAAAAAATAAACTTGTTTATTATGAAACTAGTCAACAATGCATGAAAAAATTATATAAAATATATAAAAGAAAGTAGAACATTATACATCAACAATACTTATTTAAAATAAAAATAAATTTAATATAATAAGATCTCAAAAAGTCTTAATTTAAATAATGTAGCTTTTTAAAAAATCTCTCTAGTAGTTTACACCAACAATTTCATATCTAGTGCTCTCCTTGAAGCATGCACAAATATCCAATCTTGATGCATCCATATAAAGTGATAAATATAGAGTCATACATGAGAATATGCATCCATATAACTTTCTAATTAATTTGTGAAATATAAATAATGAGGAATATATAATATGTCAACATGTGAAATCAATATACTATACATACCACTATTTATATGATGTATCTACATGGATAGCCACCTTATATATTTGATTGTTGTATACTCTAAGAAAATTGTTAAAACTTTGATATTTTTTGTACATATATATACTTCTACAATACACACTAATACTAGCTCCTATCTTGTGTTAGCACATACAATTATAACTTCAATTTTGACTACATATAGTTTCTTGTTACATGCTTTAGAATATTATCCCACTCTTAGTTTTTTCTGCATGAAAAAGAGTTCAAAAAAATTAATCATGAAGCATTACTTATTCTTTGAACAAAACTTATTTACATTTGTAATTGTAAGTATTTTTTATTACAAAATAAATATATTTTGAAGTGACCCATAACCCTGATTAAAAAGGATAACTAAAGATAGACAACAAAAGAGGAAGCCTTACAAAAGAAAGCTGCCAAAAAGATCAAAGGTGTAACACCAATAGAAACTATACAACAAAACACCTAGATAAGAGCCAAAAAAATACACAAAATAGGGAACAAACCTAGAAACCATAAGCAAGATACTTTAAGGCCTCCACAACTTTAGCCCCCAACTGAGTCATGTTAATGACAATTTTCTCTAGATCGAAGATGTCCCAAGGGAATTTTGGCACCTTCATTTTCAATTTTTCTCTGGTTCTCTAACTCAAACTAGTATCCTTTTCGTGCCATTCCCCCTTGTCAATCTCCCAGTCGACCACTAGTCTATCTTGGTGTATATTCTCCATTTTATTGACCATAGTGTTGAGACTCTTAGTCATGTTCTTTATTACCTTATGAATTAGAGTAACAAGGGAGAGAAGTTTATCATTGATGCTCCTAAGATTATCTTCTAAATCCTCAATTTTATCATCAAAATCCTTCTTCATTGTTTCCATATTATCAACCATTTTGTGTA
This sequence comes from Chamaecyparis obtusa, assembly GCA_027943335.1. Taxonomy (NCBI): domain Eukaryota; kingdom Viridiplantae; phylum Streptophyta; class Pinopsida; order Cupressales; family Cupressaceae; genus Chamaecyparis; species Chamaecyparis obtusa. Next base: position 97,015 of record BSBK01004699.1, on the reverse strand, counting down.
GACTATCAATGAAGGACTTTTTCTCATCTTCCTTTTGTAAAGCATTAGTATTTTTGTCCTATTTATTGCCTTTATCTACTTCATTTCCTAAACCCTCAATACCCTTTTCCTATTTACTAGTAACTTCCCCAAGCTTGATATTAATCTCCTTTATCTCAAAAAATACCCATTTCATTAGATTCACATTATCAACAATCCATTATCACATTAGAATATAATTGAGGTATTCTTCTTCAAGGTTAAGATAATGGGAGTTAGCATTAAGATCCATTGAGAAGATGGATAGATTGCTTCTCTATTCATGGTACCATGAGAAACTTTAAAATCATTATTTGAAGAGGGAACTAAAGTATTCTTATTCTTAGAAATAGGGGAAATTTTTTCTTTCACCTTAAACTTACCTCTCTCAAAAATATGGGAGATGTTCCTTTTCACCTTTGACTTCCCTTTCTTTTTCAACGATTTTGAATCCAAGTCTTCCATGTTGATATAAATGTTCCTTTTCACTTTTAACCTCCCTTTCTTTTTCTAGGGTTCCTAATTTGAGTAATCCAGGTTATTTTTCCATTCCCCCTCCTCTGAATAACTCGAACCCAACTGCAATCTCAAAAATTGAAATAGGAGAACCATTTGATGGAGAGGGAAAGGACTCCAAATCCCCATAAATCAGAAATGATAAACCCTCATGAATAATTGGATTCTTCTTAGGATTCCTTCTATGATCCCTAATACTAGAATTCACCAAAGAAATCAAGAAGTAAGGAAGACAAATTCTAGCCTTGTGCCTAAAATGATTAATATTAGTAAAGTTGTGACCAAAAGCCCTAGCAAAGCGTCTATCTAAAGTAATGTATTTGATAATTTCCTTGAGGACTACATGCTAGACCAACTTAATCTGAGAAGTGTCATAACTTCTTTTAGATGCTTTGACCAACTTGTTTCTCTCCTTTCCCTCTTTGGAGAATTTCTTGATGGCTATGCGTGAAAGCTTCTTATAACTAAAGAATCTTGTTCCCTTGGTAAAAATACTAGTGACATTGATGATGGGATTTTCATCAATATTGAACTTCTTCCCAAATAGGGAAATTTTTCCATCTTTATAGCCTTTTACAAACATCATTGTGACCTTAGGATCCCAACAATGGATTTTTTCAATATATAGGGTAACTTGGCCCTTTTTCAAAATTCTCTCTAGAGTATTGTTTGTCTTGAGCTCCACACAATCAATGACTCTTCTAGATGAATTATGGTTCTTGTGACAAAATAATCACATGTAAAAAAAATATATGTTGTATTAGAACTTAGTATTATGACATCACCATGTGTTAGTCAACAAAAATATTTTATCATAATTCATTAAAAATTAAAATATTATAGGTGTACAAATATTTTCTTCCTACAAGGACTCTCTATGCCTTAATATCAACAATTTTCTAATATTAGATCCTATTTTCTAATATTAGCATGAGAAAATAACTTCATGCTTAAGAGTCACATGATACCATATCATATCTACACCACATAAGTTTGGTAATACTTATAAGTTATTTTAAAGAATTTGTAGTGTTCATCTAAGTATCATTTTTTTCATACATTGTTTTCTCTCTCAACCATCTCATTCACAAGATATACCATGCATTAATATGTTTTTCTATAGAATGGTAAATATGATCCTTGGCCAAATTCCATGAATTACGTTTCACCATTTTTTATTTTTTCACTAAATATATGTAAAATTATATATTTATGAAAGTCAAGGATACCAATGCTTATATCATTAGGAAAAATGAAGAACTAGTTCTATTTATGTAGCTTGCTTAGGGGTCTCGTTACCCTCTTTTTTGCTATTTTTGGCATTTGGATCTTCTTTCATTTTAATATAGCTCATCTTTTTTATATGATATTTGTTCATGTTATTTAAACTTGCATTTTTGGTCCCTATAATACTAGTCTTCCTCTAATAAAAAATATAAACTATTTTTATTTTAAGAATGGATGACAGCTCTTCCACTAGATAAAGTTCTTAAATATTATTTTGATGAATTATCCAAGACTATTATGAAATTATGAACCACTCTATAAAAGCATATCAAAATCACCTTCTAGAAGCAACTATAGAAAAATACTCATTTATTACAAAGAAAAACTTTCATCCTAGGCTTGATAAGCCCCTGCTACCAAAAAGTAATGAAATTTGAATACATGTACATATGTAGATCCAATAATAACTTTACAACTTAGATTTAAAAAGATCAAAAAATACATAATTCATATTAATAACTTATATACATTTCAATGGTCTTCTTTAAACGTCATTTTTATAAGAAAGGTTAGGAGGATCCCTTAGATCTCCTACACCCACTATGCAAATGCTTGAAACAATAGTAACAAGATAACAAAATCTATTGATATCAAGTAGAATATGTAGAATACAAAGGTTATTTTTTAACAATTACTTGGGTTGTTATTGTTATGTGATTTATCTTTTGCGAGTGGCTGTGTTTATGTTTTGGGTCTTCTCAAAATTCATCTATACAACGTTTTAGGGCCCTGCGAAACCTATTTTATCCTTAATACAAAGTAGGTAGAATACAAAGTGAATCACATAATTACAAAGAAATAATACACAAAATATAATCTTTTGCCAAAGAGTTTTAGTTCAAGTAGTTGAGCAGAATTCAACTTTAGTGAAGTTATATCTCGATTGGTCAAATACAATTAGGTTTAACCCTTAGCTGAATTTGACAGAATATCTGCTCCAAATGGACTGAATTTGACTAAATATCTACTCCAAATGGACTGAATTTGACTGAATATCTACTCCAAGTGAATCCTTAATCAAAAGAGACCAATAATTTATATATATACTTATTCTAAACGTTATAATGCACTCTATAAAAATAAAGATGCCAATATACACTCATATATTATATTAAAAATATACTTTCACTTTAGCTGCCACCATTTTTATACTACGACATCCATTTACAGTTATTGCATACCCTAATTTTATACCATATTTACCAAATACTCTCAGATGTGAATTATGCCATGTTAAAAGGTAAGTGAGGAGTTTTCTATCGAGGAAATCTACCAAAAAGTCCTACTCATTTTCTAAAGTAGTAAGTAACCAGATATATTCCATAACGGTATTGAAAATCAAGAGTCATAACGCATCGAGGCTGATGTTTTGAATAGATATGTTCTCCAAGGACGTTCTATGATCAATGGGTGTCTATTTCTCTCTAAAGTTGAAAACCCTAATTTGCAAATATGATTGATGGACACGCACACATGACTATCCATCAGATCGTCAATAAATATGAAGGAAACATTACTGGCCTCCATGAATATAAAACTATCTTGGGTACATAAGATGTTTTATTTAACTGCTTTCACCATAAATTTCATTTTCAAATATTTTTATACCGTTTATTAGTTCCAATAACATAGAATACAGGAGAGACACCTTTGGTTGTGTAGTTAATTTTGTTATTATGTAGATTTTATATGGAAGGAAAGTAGAAGACAAAATGATGGATTATTATTTTATATTTATAGACCGGAGGTATGATACATCATACAACTTGTTGTCAAAATAAGTTTAGTCAAAAGTATACAAGAAATTTTTTCAATATTGATCAAAAACTTTTCAAATGACCACCTACTCTTGACTACTAAATATAAGTACAAATCAATAAGAATTATGCGCTAAATATACACTATATTCATGTATTCACTTTTGATAGAACATAACAAATGTAAATAGTGTTGTATTTTACAAATATTGCATGACCTAAATATTGTGAAGATTGAGAATGAACATAACTACTTCATTTTGTAGCATAATTTTGTTGCATCTAAACCCTTTTTTTAAATTTTTTATTTGTTTGATTCATCGATCTAATGGTAATTGATGGAGGGTTGAGATTGCTTTAAAATAGAGGGCCACGATTCTACGAGAGGATATTTCAATTTAAGCTTAAGAGAGGGAGGGATTTAATGTTAATGATTGGTAGATGGAGGGCTATGATTTATTTTATTAGATGAATGGTTGGAATTAAACGTTAGCTTGAATTTGGATTGAAGGTAGTTGGAGATGGGTAGCTAGGGTTGGCTTGGATAATTTGATGGATATTTGATTGAACTTTGGACATCTGTCTTATATTTATGTTTATTTAAAACTCTAGGTGGGTTATGATTGTCCACTTCTCAGGATATTATACGATTCATGATGTTACGTGATTGTCCCATTATTTAATCAATGATAAAAAGTATATGTGTGATGTTACTTCAATTAAATAAATATGATGCATTTAAATAATTGGATGATGGAGAGAATGTCTAAGGATACATCCTAGTTAATTAAATAAATCAAGTTTATTAATTAATTAGTGCTAAGATTTTGTGAGTGTTGTTATAATAGCCTTATCTTGGTATTAAAAGTAGTAATGTTAGATGTGTCATTATGATGCGGTTGATTTTAGTTATCTAAACACACTAGTTAAGAGAGTATACAAATATCATACTAATTTTTATGTTATTATTTAAATGTAAATGCATGCCTACACTTTTTTTACACTTAGATAAATTAATAGAAATATTAGGAAATCTAAATAAACTAGCAAACAAAGTCATGTGAATGAGTTAATACACCTAAAATATAACACCTCACTAGGAACCCAAGAGAAATAACATCTAATATAATATAAATTTTGACATTTTATTATTATTCATTACATAACAACAATGAATTACATTATACGTGAAATGAAGAACAAGCATGAGAAAAAGACACACACACACACACCACTATCTATATTCATTGAGTTTTTCTATTATGGCTAACATTGCAAGATTCACTCACTTACTTAACACTGAAGCACTTAAACTTTAATCAATAACAACTACATACTTTCAAAATCAAATAAGAAATTTCACATTGTCCTTACATAAAATTAGATGCACATTCATTTAAATAAAGATAGCATGATACCCTAATAACCAATGTATCCTGTAAAATATTACATCAATCCCCATGAGAATAATCCAATTTGACCAATACAAATTTTAATTATAAATACAAGGCAAGACAAGTACATAAATATAATGCATCACTAAAACACTTAACAAGGAAAATAGAAAGCTTCCAATGCTCATACAACTTCCTATAAAACCAGAGGAAACAAACAACAACAAGGTCTAAGAAAAAAAAAATTATAACCAAATAGAATGTACTATCAAATGTCTCCACTCAATAGTCACAAGACTAGATTCTATATGTACATGATGGAGAGAATGTCATCATAGTGCCTAAATATGGGTCATCTTGGCAATCTCTCAAGATGTCGACCCCCATTTGAAAAATCATGTGGAACTGAACAATCATTTCATAAATCTAAGGAATTTTGATTGTGCTTGCACCAAACGTCCCATGCACAAACACACATCATCACATTCCCATACTCAGTTTGATCAAGCACTCAAGTTATGGGCGAGGCATCACATTATCTTATTTAATGTTTATTTATCCCATCCCTCCCATTTCATTAAATACATTTTCACTTATTTAACAATCACAAATGGGTTGTCCTAGTAGCCTCTTTATGGCCCTGACCCCAATTTAGAGCCACTCTCCATTCATGACTCTAGACATTCATCCTAATGTTTGACCAATATGCACATATGAAACATCCTCAATTACAATAATATAACCTCATAATCATGGAGATAAATTTCATGTGATTTCATATCTTAGATTTCCACATCTAATTTATGAAGTCTCCCTAGGAGATGAATTTGGAAAATAAATTATATTAGCAATGAGAATGTCATATAATTAAAAAGCAATTGTCTTAAACATAATTCTCTTTAGGTTGATTTGTCCAAACACATTACAAATTCCTGAAACATAAACATGTACATGATATTGACTTTGTATAAAAAATATTTAAGAGGCCATAACAATTTAAAACTCCTATTCATGAGTATATAAATACAAAATTTTAATTAAAATAGTATAATTAATATACTCAAGACTACGAAATGTGCATAAATAATTTAACAATCATAATGGTTAATGAATTAATTTATTAATAATCTAGGGAGCGATGAGAGGGATGAGTGGAAATTTAAAATATAGGGTTTTGGGGTGTTGTAGGGGAACCTTTGTAGATACTGCTAACATGGGAGGAGTTGAAGAAGATTTATATGGGGAGGAAAAGGATGAGAATGATTGTACTTTCGTTGGCAGAGATGTTGTGGGGATGGTTTCATTCTCCTTCCTTTTTTTCCTTCTTAGATTTGTGTCCCCTTTCTCCTCCTAGGATATTTCTCGGTGTGTCTTTTCTTGGCTATATCCTCTCTGGCATCTTGTTCACAGGGATCTTCTTGAGAATATTAAATATTTTAGTAGACGTGTTCTTTTGTCCCTATGCCTATATCTTTTGTGTCTCCTAGCTTGTGGTTTTCTTCTTTTGGAGTTATTTTCATTTGGATAATAGTTATTTGGAGGCTTCATAGCTTTTCCTCTAGATTTTTCCTAAGGATATCAAGGTTTGAATGGTTTATAATTTGGTTTCTATTCAGTTGTTGTCTCTATTCCTGTAGTGTGGTGGGTTTCCCTATTTTAGGGTCCATGGTGCTTTGTGCCTTTTTTTATACCTCTTTTGTCATTTGACACTTTGTTTGGGCATTTGTCTCTATCTCGATGATCTTCAACCTTTGGCCTTTAGGTATTTCATTTTGTGCTTTTCTATGTAGGTATTGGTGTGTTGGAAGGATTGGATCACTCTAGGACTTTTATCCCCTATTTTCTTATGGTATTACTTCGGTGGTGGGTATAAAAAGAATTTGGAGGATATTTTTTCTTATAAACTAATTTAATCTTGTCCTTCATGGTACTTTATCTTAAGGGTTTTTGAAGACTCTCTTTTGGTCAGTATGTTGGGTGCTTCTATCGATGCAACATTTTGGGGTGTTTTACTTTCATCCTCATCTATTTTCATTATGTATGCAAGCTTAGACTTGGAGCATACCAATGCTATAGATTATATCTTTGAAGGTTATAAAGTGGTTGCACTATTTTATCCGTATCTTTCTCCCATCAAGAGTGGACCTAAAACTTATCTAATATAGGCTCAAAGGCTGGTGTTTTTGAAGGTTGACTATAATATTTCTTATTCAAACTTCCTTACGTCTCTTAACATGGTTTAGTGGCTTCATTTCAATGTTTATCTTCTAGAAGCATCTTTTATTTCTTGGTGGTTTGTAAACCTCTTGCATGGTTTCTTCCATTTTTTATTTGATCCATATTTTTTGTAGGTTTTTTATATTTCTTTGGTTGCTTGGAAGATAGATATTGGTGTTTATGTTAAAGATTTTATTTTCCTTTCTTGGGAGGCTTCTATTTTGGGGTGTTTGGCTTTGTATCTGGTGAGTTGTTGGATTTGTTAGGGTTTTATTTTCTTAAGAGGGTGGGCTTTGGTTATTTACACCCTTTCTTTCTCTTCCTTCTTTAGTGTTCCTTCAACCTAATGCTTTTTCTTGCCAGAGAAAATGTTTGGTAGCTCTTAGCTATAGGGTTATTGGTGGTGGCTACTTTTAAGCATTTTGTGAGGTTGTGCATTCTTATGCTCATGTCATCCTTCCCCTTCTCTATGTTGGTATATTCTTCATTTATTTTTACCTATTCTATTGGGGTGATTTAATTCTCATTTTAAGTATTTTTGGAAGTGGTTTTGTGTGTGTGTGTTATAAGAGGAGGAATATGATGTGCTTTCCCCCTTCCCCTTCTTCTTGCTTTTCTATTTCCTTTCTATCTTATTTTTCTTTTTTCTTGATTGACGCTTGGCTTGTGGATGTAGGCTTAGTGGTTGTTGATGGTTGAGGGTGTTTTCACTGAATGGCCTTTATTGTTATCCTTGCCTTGCCCTCCCCTATCTTATCCAAGTGATCTTTTCCTTGTTAGCTCTTTTTGACACAAGTGGTTTTTGGTTCTAGGGTGTAGTACTCTTGGTGGAGTTTGGGGGTAGGTTTTTTTGGTATTTGTGCATTTATTCTCTCACTCCCTCTCTTCCACACTTGTTGTGATAGGTTCCTTCTACTATGTTTGTGGCTTCTATCTTGACTAATGTTCATATTGAGGTGTAGGGAACTCTCTTGTTATGGTGTTGGCTTTTATTGAGTTCGACTATGATGGTGTAGATGAAAACTTTATTAAGAGATTTTTTACTTGTTGAAGATTGAGGAATCCTTTCGAAACCCCCTATTTATGTCCTTTCTATTTGGTTGCTTGACCATTAAAATTATTTTTGTAGATGTTTGTATATATTTAGTTATGGGAGCCTATCAAAACCTTTCCAAGGTTTAGGGAGCCTTTTAAAATCCCTTGCCATTTTTTAGGGGCTGAGGGACATCATGTGTGTAGCTAGAGTCCTTCCTTATTTTTATCATTTTGGCTACTAGTGGTTTGTTTTAAGTAGGGATGATATTAATTGATGCCCTTTCATTATAGCCATTTTCATGTAGGCCCTAGATCTTAAAATTATTTTGAGTCCCTTCAAAACCTGTTTGGTCCTTAATACAAATAATTGTAATGATTAATAATCCATTCTATGAAATGTCAACATATGTCTAATTAAAAAGTTCCTTAGAGAATAATATTTAATAACGATGATCGTACAATGGCATAAACAATCATCATACCTAAGAATGTCCACCATTAAAAATACTAAAACACAAAGGTCATCCATACATATTGGATGCCATACAAATATAAAAAAGTCAAATTGAATCAAATTAATCAAGTTATATATTTATAAAGCCTAATAATAACATAAAACAATGGGCCAAATAATGCTCCAAATGAGGTAGGGAATCTACTAAATTTCTACCAAGGCATTTCCAACTTTAATATTTTGATAGTAATACGTCTTCCATTATGATTTGATGGATTTCCATTCCCTATTCCAAATCTTTAGAAACCATTTTCATAAATAAAAGCCATGAATCACCCTTCTATGGGTAATAAACCACAACTCAAAATGATGTTGCTAATGTTTCAAAACAAATTCTCCTTGGAAGATCTAATTAATGTTGTAGTTGGCTTTTTCATGGTTGGGCAACATAGAAGTGTATGAAAAGTATACATGAAATCTAAATCTTAGGTGTATACATAATACCTTTAAGAAAAAGATGTTTGAATTTGAATTTGAACAATTAATAGCCATAACCTTTTGAATGAGGAAAGAAACTAGGCCTACACTAGCCACCTAGCTAACTCCAACCATTTGGATTTACTTGTAAGTTGTTGTATGCTTTATTAAAGTTAAAAAACATGGCATTTTGTCATTCAATAGAACTATTATATCATAGTTCATAAAATAATTATATTAGATTATAGATGTACAATTATTCTCTTCCTATAAGGACTCTATAAATTAATATCGTCTATTTTCTAATAATATTAGATTATAGATATACAATTATTCTCTTCCTATAAGGACTCTATAAATTAATATCATCTATTTTCTAATAATATCCTATTTTATATTTTTCTTGAAGGGAGTGTAATATTTAGCTTAATAAAATAACCTCATGCTTAAGAGTGGGATAATACCATATCATATCTACACCACATAAATTTTGCAATGTTTATAAGTTATTTCAAAGAATTTGTAGTGTTTATCCAAGTATTAATTGTTTTCATTCATTATTTTCACTCTGAACCATGTCATTCACAAGATATACCATACATTAATGTATTTATCACTCCCATTGTAAATATGATTCTTAGATAAATTCCATGAATTAAATACCACCATTTTTTTTTAACTAAATATTTTGGAACATGATATATTTTTTAATTTAATAATGGATGGGAGATCTTCCATAGATTCAATTTTACTTCATTTATTGTATTACCCTAAAAGTGAACAATGTTGTCATGCCCTAATGAGGAAGGTTCATCCCATCGAAAAATATTTTAATAAGTAAAGATAGTAGGATCCCTCTGTTCATGTAGACCCACTATGCAAATGCCTTAAACAATAGTAAGAAAGGTAAATAAATCTAATGATATCATGTAGAATAACATGTAGAACTCAAAGGTTGTTATTTTTTCACTATTTGGGTTTTTGTTGGTAACTGATCTATCTTTTGCAAATGGTTGTATTTGTGTTTTGGGTCCCCTCAAAATCCATCTATGCAAGGTTTTGGGACCCTTCAAAACCTATTTTATCTTTAATTAAAAACTTGTAGAATACAAAGTGAATCACCATACCTATGAAGAAACAATAGACAAAATATAGTCTTTTTCCAAAGGGTTGTAGATCAATTGGTTGAGCACAATTAAGCTTTAGTGAATTTGTAGTTCAATTGGTTGAACACAATTGAATTTCACCACTGGTTAAATTTTACAAAATATTCCATTGTAAGTGGACTTGAAACTAAAAGATGCCACTAATTTAGATATATTCTTACTCTAAACAATATAATCCACTATATTAAAATAGAGATGCTAATACCAATATATGCTGACCTTTCACATAAACAATATACTTTCGATTGTAAACATCACATACTGACTACTAACTCTTAAGTAAAAATTGTTAAACAATTAAAGTCTTAATTTTTGCCAGCTTAATGTTTTCCTTCATATATAATGTTTAAGGATGGCCACAATATATTTTCACTTTGGCAGTGACCCTCTTTAAACTACTGCATCTATTTAGGGTTATTGCATACCTAATTTTATATCATATTTAACAAATACTTTTCAGATGTGAATAGTACAGTCATGTTATAACGTAGGTGAGGAATTTTCTGATCCACAAGATCTCCCAAAATGTCATGTTCATTTTCTAAAGTAGGGACTCAAGTAACCAGCTTCGTGGATGCAGAGATTTATTCCACAAAGGTATCAAAAAGCATGAGTTAGAAGGCATCAAGGCTGATGTTTTTTTAATAGATATGTACTCCAAGTAGGTATTATGATTAATGGGTGTCTATTTCTTATCTCAACTTTAGAAGCCTTATTTGTAAACATGATTGATGGAGACACACACAAGACTATTCAACAGATAATATGAAGGAAACATTACTGGCCTCCGTGAATATAAAATTATCTTGGGTAGATAAGATTTTTATTTAACAACTTCACCACACATTTTATTTTCAAATGTTTTTATATTATTTATTAGTTCCAATCTCACAGGATACAGGAGAGACATCATTGGTTGGGTAGTTAATTTTGTTATTATGTGGTGTTCATATGGAAGGAAAATAAAAGACAAAATGATGGGTTGTTTTTCTCTAATTAAAGAATGTAGGTATGACACACCATGCAAATTTTTTTCAAAATAAGTTTAGTCAAAAAGTATACAAACAAACTTTTCAATATTTAACTAAATTTTTTAAAATGATCACCTACTCTTCAATACTAACTATAAGTAGAAATCAATAAGAATCAAGCACCAAATACACATTATTCAAGTATTCACCTTTCATAGAACAAAATAAATGAACTAGCTATGTGAACATGTAGATGTATTCCACAACGGTATCGAAAAGCATGAGTCAGAACAAATCAAGGCTGATGTTCCGAATAGATATGTACTCCAAGCATGTTTTATGATTAATGGGTCTCTATTTATTTCTAAAATTTAACAGTCTGACTTATAAATATGATTGATGGAGAAGAAAACACGAATATTCATTAGACCATCAATAAATATGAAGGAAACATTATTAGCCTCCATGAATATAAAATTATCTTGGGTAGATAAGATGCTTATTTAACAGCTTTCACCACAAATTTCATTTTTTTATTTTTTTATACTATTAATTAGTTCAAATTTCACATTATACAGGAGAGACACCATTGGTTGGGCAGTTAATTTTGTTATTATGTAGTGTTTATATGGAAGGAAAATAAAAGAGAAAATGATGGTTGTTTTTCTACAATTAAGGATCATAGATACAACACATCATGCAAATTGTTTTAAGAAGAAGTTTAGTCAAAAGTAGAGAAGAAAATTTCTCAAGTTTTAACTATTTTTTTTAAATGACCATCTATTCTTGACTACTAAATGTAAGTACAAGTCAATAAGAATCACATTGTATTCATGTATCCACCTTTGATAGAACAAAATAAATGCAAATAGTGTTGTATTTTATAAATATTGTATAACCTAAGTATTGTGAAGATTGAGATTGAAAATAATTAACTAATTTTGTAGCATAATCTTGCTGTATCCAATAGTTTTGTTTAAATTTTTTGTATTCTTTAAACCATTGATCTGATAGGAATAGATGGAGGGTTGAGATTACTTTAAAATGGAGGGCCAAGATTCTATGAGAGAATATTTAAATTTAAGCCTAAGAGAGGGAGAGATTTAATGTCAGGGATTGGTGGATGAAGGGCTATCATTCATTTCATTAATTGAATGGTTGGGATTAAAAGTTAGTTTGAATTTTGATTTAGGGTAGTTGGAGATGGGTAGCTAGGGTTGGTTTGGATGATTTGATGGATATTTGATTGGGTATTGAATTATATTTGGACTTGTGACTTATATTTATTTCTATTTAAAATTCTAGGTGTGACATGATTGTCCCATTATTAGGGTATTACATTAGGAGACATGGCATTACATGATTGTGTAATACCTCTCCTATGGTGATACTTAGACTTTTCTGATTTGCACATTTTATTATTATTATGGTCAAGACTATACATTTACATTTATGTTTTGTGGATGATGACATGATGAATATGCTCATTTATGGTTAGTAATTACATGTTTATGAGATTAGAAAATTATCTATTTTTATATGGATCTAACCCAATTATTTGAATCTAACCACTATCATGATGTTTTATGTTTCATGGATGTGTCTAATGTGTTTTTCATGACTCCAGGATGAAGTCGTAGTTACTCACTTAGTTGAGGTCCACACGATGTATCGATCCTGGTCATCTGCTTGCATATATCTGATTTGTATCTCCATATGTATATATATGTATCTCTTCTTGGTGATGCAGGATTGTAGGTACCGGGTGTCGTCTCCACCTGGCTTCACAGGTCTGAGCGATCCCTCAAAATCCTCGATCATTGTTGTTGTTACGGAGGTATCACCAGGTCCACAGGAAGAAACTTCACCTTTGATCCTTTTATCCTTAGGTGGGAAGTGTCGAGTCAGTCCCTTGTGTGAATGTCTTATGTGGTTTTGTAGTTGATGGAATTGTGGATCTTGTAGCTAGTTCTTGCCTTCATGATATGTTCAATTCTGTTAGTAGATCATGGATGTAGATTATTGTTCATTTGAGGGTATGATTTAGTAGCGTATCTCATTAGGAGTGATTTTGAGTGCAATTAAATCATGTGGTTTTAATACCCATGATAAGGATTAATTTTATGGTATTTTAATGTCTAAGGAAATATTAATAATAAAATTTTTTAAACAATAGTGGTAAAATTCTAACCTATGCTAGTGGCTACTTAATATATACATATATATTTTAGAATGAGGATTAAGGTATGAATAAACAATATAGTTTATAATAATGTTATTCTAATGTTTAACATTAATAATAATGTACCTTATTTATGGTATTATTTTATAATACTAATAACGACAAGGGTCTATAGCAATAAAAATAATAATATGTTTTATAATAATAATATTATGCTTGTAATAATATTTGTAATAATAATAATATATGTACACATATGCATATGCATACATATATTTATATATAATTAGTACCATGTAGTTATTTATTATATTAATAAATAATTAGATCAATTAGCGGTATGGTAAATAGGATTATCCTATTACCATAGTTGAATAATTTAATAAATTGTTTTAAGATTATAATATTTATTTTAATATCATTAAATTTGGGGACTCAGATTATAGTTTATTTATCCCTTTTCGGGAATGAGTTTTCAAAACCATCTCTTTAACAGATGGATAGTTGAGATGGTTGTACTAGTTGGATTACCTGTGCAACCACCTCCTCCATCCTATTTACAGGAAAGATTTCCTGTGTAAAAAGGAGTTGGGAGAAGAGGATTATTATTATTATTGTTGTAGAAAATTTATCCTGTGAGTTTGGCATTTGGATTGTTACGGGTAGAGGCTGGAAGATTGCGAGCAAAGGGATTCAAAGGAGGGTTGGAAACATCGGAGAGGGTTTGATCTTCCTTCTTCTCCAACTGGTCTTCGCAGGACTCCAGGTTGGAATCCATCCTGAGAAGTAGATTTATTTTGTAGAATGAATGTAAAATCTAGATTTCTGGAAAAGTTTCTGTATATTGTGCTATGGTTGCAAAATATATATATATGCATTATTGTAGTATTATTATCTTGTGTATATGAATGATCTATTACTCGATGAGATTATGATTGTTTACCTTTTTGTTTAGAATCGAAAACTATATATATATATGTTTTATTTTCTATGTATTTGAAATGTGTTTGTGGAAAGTTATTTTATGAATGTTTGTATGTTCACTGTGGTGAAACCTCCCTGGGAGGGTAGAAGTGGTTTTGATCTGGTAGGGTAGTGTATTTTACTGTCACTCGATGTATTATGAATGCTTCCAGATTTTAGAACTTTTGTTGCAACCTTACTGTTTCATGTCTATTTATGTGCCACCTTTCTTTTCCCAGATCTAGAATATATTTGTTAGATAGATAGGGAGGATTGATGGGCCGTTTCTGAAGGGAAACTGGGATATCTCAAATGGGTCATGCTCATTTTAGGCAACCTTAGTCCCCATAACACCCAGTTTTACCCGCAAGACAAAGTTGACAGTCATTCTCTGCAGTTCCAGTCGGCTCAGTGTGTTAACCAAGTTAGGTCGGTAATGTGTCAACCGAGTTAGGTCGGCAATGTGTGAACCGACTTAGGTCGGTAATGTGTTAACCAAGTTAGGTCGGCAATGTGTTAACCGAGTTAGGTCGGCAATGTGTTAACCGAGTTAGGTCGGCAATGTGTCAACCGAGTTAGGTCGGCAATGTGTCAGCCGAGTTAGGTCGGTAATGTGTCAACCGAGCTAGGTCGGTAGTGTGTTAACCGAGCTAGGTCGGTAGTGTGCTAACCGAGTCAGGTCAGTTTAGTGTTAACCGGGCCAGGTCGGTAGTGTGTCAACCGAGCAATACTGTGTCAACCGACCAGTCTAGTATAAACCGAGGAAAATAGGATTCAGACTTTATACAATTATAACATTTAAGTATAAGTTTAAGTTTACATACTTTAATTTCTTATACTTTAAGTTATACTTGTATAAAGGGATTAGGTACCCTTTGAATCCATTGGAATAGGTTTCAGGTTCCTAGGAGTTAAGTTGTAACTTTTAAATTTTAGATTTTTAATTAAATCAGACTTAGTCAATTTTCAGGATTAGCCAGGTTTTAGGTTTAGAAAGAAATTTTGTATAAACCTGAAGATTGTTCATTCCTTGTTTAGTGAAGATTATTTTCAGTACATTTAGATGCCTTTTTTTTGAGATAGAATGTTTGTAAGGAGCAGTTTAGGGTTTAGAGTCAAGACATTTTAAACATTCTTAAACATACTTGATTTCTCTAAACATACATAACTATCCTATTATTTCCAATTCTTTGTAGCAGTTTTCAAATTTGTTTACAATGTGCTTCTACTATGTGTATGATGTAATTGTGATGTATGGGTTGAGGGTAGAAAACCTAACGACACCTAGTGAGTGGCTCTCAGTGCGGGGCCGGGGCCCTAAAGTGGCTAGAACCAGGATAACCGACTGAAGAGTTATTTAACAAGTGAAAATTTAATTAAACTGATGGGAATGGGTTAAAACATTAAAAAGATTAAATGTGCCTCGCCCATGCCATTATTGCTAGTAAAGGCTATGGATGGGAGTGGGAGAAGGTACCTATGCGTAGGTATGATCGAATGGCACTTGTCTGTACGAAAGGCATTCGATCCCACATGTGCCTATTTGGTGGCCGGGGCCCGAAGTGGCTAGTACCAGGACAACCCAAGGAGTGAGGGCTATGCGATGACACTCACTTAGGTTGTTGCTTAGAGTTTCTGCCCAAGCCTTAGAACCTTTTGGAAAAGATCTATACTTTGACTCTCTTTTCATTTGCTATTTTGGGAAAGATTACCCAACCCTAGGTTTGGCCTAGCTATTCCTTCTTTGTGGACCTTGGTGTTTATCTCCTAGCACGGGGGAGTGGGCCTTATAGGTATCCACGTGGTTGGGTGGTAAACATTTTTATCGAGGTATCCTTTGCAGATACATGCTTGAAGATTCATGCTTGCTTATGTACTAGATTTGAAGAATGAAGGCCTTGTGATTATATTTCATGATGCATAATCTTGTTACCTCTTATGAGGAGTTGAATGCAATGTAATCAGTAATGTATTTCAAAATGATGTAATTGGAATGGGTAGACTTAGGAAGAAGGGAAAAGGGAAATGTGAACTTTATGTTTAAGATGTATGGTGGAAAAGAAAAGGATTTTTCTAACATTCCAAATTATGTAACATGCTTTCATTATTGTTGTTTAAGTGAAGCTATTGAAAAACCAAATGTAGTATATTTTTAATGTATCAAATGAGTTGGATAAATTTTATAAGTTACATTGTTCATAAAGGATATTTAGGAATATGGATGATTTTTAAATGGAAAGTTGAAATGAAAATATTTTGTATTTCTTAAAGATATGATGCAGTTTGCTTTGAGAAATAAATCTTGTTGTTAGTTTACTTAATGGATTTGAATGAATCATGCATTAAAAATGAAAAGGGAACCTTGGAAGGAATCTAAGTTTAAGTTTTGATTACATAACTCTTTTCAAAGCTCAAATTTTTTCATAAATTTTTACTTAGGTTTTCTTTTGTTAAGAGAATCTTTGTTCTCTTCCCTGGTTCCCTTGTGGGGCATGACAGATTGTCCCATAATTTAATCAACAAGAAAAAGTAGATGTGTGATGTTACTTCAATTAAATAAATGAAATGCATTTAAATAATAGGATGATGGAGAGAATGTTTAAGGATACATCCTAGTTAATTAAATCAATCAAGTTTATTAATTAATTAGTGCTAATATTATGTGAGTGTGGTTACAATAGCCCTATCATTGTATTGAAAGTAGTAATTGTTATACACTAAGTTTTCCCCCTTGTCTCATGCGCTCACAGTCTTGATAACCTAGTATAACATGGGAATCATCTCCAGGTTGTGGGACCTATGCTAACTGAGATGAGACCTCTAGGTTCTAGGCTAGTTCCTCTTGGATAATCACCTTAATTTTCTTCTTGACATGAAAGTAAAACTTTTGGAGGGAAAACGGATAGAAGGAATGCTTGTAAGGGAAATGACTTGAAAGAAAACTACCTACT
This sequence comes from Chamaecyparis obtusa, assembly GCA_027943335.1. Taxonomy (NCBI): domain Eukaryota; kingdom Viridiplantae; phylum Streptophyta; class Pinopsida; order Cupressales; family Cupressaceae; genus Chamaecyparis; species Chamaecyparis obtusa. The sequence goes on along the minus strand of BSBK01004699.1, from coordinate 79,627 downwards.
AGGTGATGCACCGAAACTAGGGTTTGGATCTCAGTATGTAGGAATGAAATCAATGAAAAGTTCAGGTCTAGTAGGTCACAACTTACTAAATAGGCTTTCATAAATATTTCATAAGAGGGCCTAAGAATAAGAAACAACTTATGACTTGAAAATAGACATTCACTTCTACAACTCGGTGTAGGATTGAGACAAGACTATTAAGGGGGCTGAGGTATACCCACAAGAACATCCAAATTAGATCAAACATAGTAACACATAAGATTATAGAAAGCAAGAGGGATCAGGAACCCTAAAATATCATTAAAAACATGCACATAATTTGATCCAATAAGAGATAATCCAAACAAGGAAGCATACGGACATGAAGGATTGTCACAAAATACCTCTGCAATATTTGTATTATCAATGGGAATTTTACAATTGTATAAGCCAGAGGGTAGAGTTGGTACCATAGATGACCCTTAAGAAAAGATGATTTTCTTCTACAATTGTGAACCACTCTTTTCTTCTATAATTGTGAACCTGCAACTCCACTAAGCCATGAAGGCTTCAAATCTGATATTATTTTCCTAGAAGAGGTACTACTTGCAAAGGTGGTGACAACTCTTTTCATCACTTCTCGGCATAGGAACATGACACAATACCCTGTAACACCGACCAGCGGTCATCTCCATCACCCTCTCAACCACAACCATCCTAAGAATTAAACTCCCAAGCTAACCAACATCGTGCATGGCTGAATGAATGTAAAACCCTAGCAAAACCAGTAGAAAGCATTCAAATTTTGAAAGATAATGGCTAGCGGATATATTTTAAAATGTAACCGTCGATGAATAACCTTCCCGACAGATGAACGGCCCAAATGCACCCTTTAAAATAGTCTACAAAACCTCCTTGACAAGTTAACCACCACCATGATAGTCAACAACCAATAGAAAATGAGCAAATCAGCATCTGTGGCAAGTCACCGGACCCACGTCCCTGAGAACACCATCGGACGGTTGTCGCTATACTGCCATCATAATGATCAAGCACTTTAAGTCTCTGGTATAACAACAGCCATGAGATCTGATCGCATTTTACTTTCTTTAGAAAGCCTTGACCTCATGGGCCCACTAACATCGGCCATGTTGCACATCAAACAACCAAACAAACGTGGCCCCCTCAGATACACGTTGTAACTTTCTGACATCAGACCCACAACTTGAGATACCAATCTAATGACGAGCACATGATCTTATAGCTCTAGAATATTCCTTACACTTTTACGCCAGCTATTAGATCCTTTTAGACCGGGACCCCTTCTGACAAATGGACCCACAATAGATCCAGTCATCACCACATGGACCACTCAAATTCAACCATGTCAGCATATAAGGACCCACCGAAGGAAGTTCTGACACCAACCAAGATCAGTGGTTGTCGTAAGATCGCAAGCCCTGACACAAACCCTTGCAAAGATACGCCGACCATCGATCCTCTACAAATGTCAGAGCCTCTTAACCACTAAAAGGGCTCAGCCCCACTTACAACCTACTCAATCGGACACCGTCGATGAATCAGGAGTTGCCAAATTGGATGAGGTGGCACCAGTCCCGCTGACACGTTAACTCTGAAAGAAGGAGAAATCGATGATCATCACAATATCTCAAGGAATCTTCTGACCCTATGAGATCATGTGACAATCTTTAGATTGAGAATCTTGATCTGGCTGTTTAAACTAAGACCGCCAACCTAAATGGTAACCGCTTGTGGGATCGCTGAGTCTTAAGGAGCTAACCGCCAGGAATCAGAGACCTGGCGACTGAAGGGTTTATGTAGGCACATGCAAATTGGATGACTTAAGTTGCAAAAAAGGTAACATGAAAATATAACAATGCTTAGGGTTTTTTGGGATTTTCAAACACCAACAGCTAGTTTTATGAAATTTTTCAACTGCAGACCAGGGAGATAACAAATTTGTAGAGACCAGAGAACATGGAATAAATTCATGAAAATTTTAGGGATGGTAGACATGGTAAAAATAGAGGGCTGGGTATGGTTTTTAGCCAAATTTGAATGCATATGAAAATTTGGGTAGCAATAATATTAGATGTTTCATTATGATGTAATTGATTTTAATTATCTACACCCACTAGTTGAGATAGTATACAAATATCATACTCTTTGATGCCAATTATACTAAATAAAAATCATATTAATTTTCATGTTATTATTTAATTAAACACATGCCTACAATTTTGTAACACTTTCAAAATTAAAAGAAATAATAGGAAATCTAAGAAAACCAATAAACAAAGTGATGTCAATGAAGTAATTTACATCTAAAATGTAACACCCCACTAGGAATCTCAGAGACTAACATTTAATATAACATGCAATTATGGACATTTTTAATTACTCATAGCATAACATCATTGAATTAAATTATATATGAAATGAAGAACAAGCATGATCAAAAGGAACACACACCACTATACATTTGTTGAGGTCTTCTATTGGCACTACCATTACAAGATTCACTCACCTACTTAACATTTAAGCACTTAAACATTAATCCATATCAACTACATACTTTTAAAATTAAATAAAAATTATGGCATTGTCCTTACATCAAATGAGATGCGCATTCATTCTAAAAAAATAACATGACACCCCAATCAAGAATGTGTCCTCTAAAATAATACATGAAACCCCATGAGGAGAATCTTATCTGACCAATATAAATTTTAATTATAATACAAGGAAAGATAGATACATAAATATAATGCATCATTGAAACACTAAATAAGGGAACTGGAAACCTTCCAATGCTTATACACCTTCCCATAAAACCACAAGAATCAAACAACAACAAGGGCCATAAAAAAAATAATAACCCAAAAAATTATGATCAATTAGAAAAATATCAAATGTCTCCACTCAATATACATAGGACTAGATTCAAGATGTACATGAAGGAGAGAGTGTCATCATATTGGATCAATATGGGTTATCTTAGCAGTCTCTCAAGACCTCGACCCCCATCTGAAAACTCATGTGGAACTGAACAATCCTTTCATAAAGATAAGGAAGTTTGATTATGTTAGCTCTGAATGTCTCATGGAAGGACATACATCATCACATTCCCATCCTTAGTCTAGTCAAGCACTCAAGGTATGAGTGAGGCATCATATTATCTTATTTAATGTTTATTTATGCCATCCATCTCATTTCATTAATTAGGTTTTCACTTATTTAACAACCCACTAATGGATTATCTTAATAGCCACTTTATGGCCCTGAACCCTATTGAGAGCCACTCTGCCTTGATAACTGTAGACATCCATCCTAAGGTTTGACCAATATGTACATATGAAACATACTTAATTACATTAATATAAACTCATAATAATGGAGGTAAATTTTCTCTTATGTCATAACTAAGATTGCCACATCCAATTCACAAAGTGTACCTAGGAGACAAATTTAGAAAAAATAAATTATATTAATAATGAGAATATCATATAAACAAAAATCAACTATGTTAAACACAATTCTCTTTTGGTACATTACTTCAAACATGCATTAAAAATTCTTGAAACACAAATATGTACATAATATTGACTTTGTATTAAAAAAATATTTAAAAAGCCATAACAATTTAAAACTCCTATTTATGAGTACACAAATACTAAATTTCACTTAAAAGAAAATGATTAACATACAAGCAATTCGTGTCCTCATAGGATATGAGGAAGGTATCGGTTGAGGGCTTGCACTTTCAGCTAAATGAAGAGGTCATTTCCAAGTCTTCCATGTTGATATAAATGTTCCTTTTCACTTTTAACCTCCCTTTCTTTTTCCAGGGTTCCTAATTTGAGTCATCCAAGGTATTTTTCCATTCCCCCTCATCTGAATAACTCTAACCCAACTGCAATATCAAAAATTGAAATAGGAGAAGCATTTGATGGAGAGGGAAAGGACTCCAAATCCCCATAAATAAGAAATAATAAACCCTCATGAATAATTGGATACTTCTTAGGGTTCCCCTTATGATCCCTAATACTAGAATTCACCAAAGAAATCAAGAAGTAAGGAAGAAAAATTCTAGCCTTGTGCCTAAAATGATTAATATTAGTAAAGTTGTGACCAAAAGCCCTAGTAAAGTGTCTATCTAAAGTAATGTATTTGACAATTTCCTTGAGGACTACATGCTAGACCAACTTAATCTGAGAAGTTTCATAACTTCTTTTAGATGCTTTGACCAACTTGTTTCTCTCCTTTCCCTCTTTTGAGAATTTCTTGATGGTCATGTTTGAAAGCTTCTTATAACTAAATAATCTTGTTCCCTTGGTAAAAATATTAGTGACATTGATGATGGGATTTTCATCAATATTGAACTTCTTTCCAAATAGGGAAAATTTTCCATCTTTATAGCCTTTTACAAACATCATTGTGACCTTAGGATCCCAACAATGGATTTTTTTAATATATAGGGTAACTTGGCCCTTTTTCAAAATTCTCTCTATAGTATTGTTTGTCTTGAGCTCCACACAATCAATGATTCTTCTAGATGAATTATGGTTCTTGTGACAAAATAATCACATGTAAAAAAATATATTTTGTATTAGAACTTAGTATTGGGTATGTGCAAGATCATGAGGGGCCAAACTATGCCCTTAAGTGGCAATGAAAAATCAGCAAATCAGGGTTAGTCAACTTGACGTGAAAATTTCAACTAGCTATGAACCTAATATCAAAAAGTTGTAAGAATAGAATCTATAGAAAATTGAATGTAGTTTCTAAAATACTAGGCCTTTTTTGAGAAAAAGTTAGTATGATTGGTGAAAAGTATAGATTTCAATGCAGTAGTACAAAAATTTTAGGAAAAAAATAAGAAGTAGGTGTATGTCTGACCACCTTAATCATAATCAAATGATAATATTTTATTATAAGATTTTATATATAAGTAATAGACTCATGCTTGGATGTGACACATATTTTTTTGTAATTTTATTCCAAAAAAATAATTAATTATGAATTTTTTGCTACAACATTTTATGAATAAAAAAACTCCCGTGTCTAACCACCTTAACTCATTCAAAACTTTACAAAATTCATTTTTTATTTTTTTTCCTTATAGTAGGTGAAGCATAGAATGTGACGCATTTTTTAGATTTCAAAAATGTTATACCATCTAAAAGTTATAGTCATTTTTCAACCAGTATATAAATCAACACTTTAGAGGTAGCTCAATTAGAAAATAACTAATAATTACTTACTGAATTCAAAATTTGATAGCAATTATATCGATAGAAAGATGATAATCTCCTTAAGATACCCTTTTTGTTTTATCGAATTCGGGTGACAAAAAAGTCGTCAGCTACATTGTTAAAGTTTTGAACTAACATCGCCACTTTTTGGCCCCTCATGATCTTGCACATACCCTATTATGACATCGCCATGTGTTAGTCAACAAAAATATTTTATCATAATTCATTAAAAATTAAAATATTATAGGTGTACAAATATTTTCTTCCTACAAGGACTCTCTATGCCTTAATATCAACAATTTTCTAATATTAGATCCTATTTTCTAATATTAGCATGAGAAAATAACTTCATGTTTAAGAGTTGCATGATACCATATCATATCTACACCACATAAGTTTGGTAATACTTATAAGTTATTTTAAAGAATTTGCAGTGTTTAACTAAGTTTTATTTTTTTCATACATTGTTTTCTCTCTCAACCATCTCATTCACAAGATATACCATACAATAATATGTTTTTCTATAGAATGGTAAATATGATCCTTGGCCAAATTCCATGAATTACATTTCACCATTTTTTATTTTTTCACTAAATATATGGAAAATTATATATTTATGAAAGTCAAGGATACCAATGCTTATATCATTAGGAAAAATGAAGAACTAGTTCTATTTATGTAGCTTGGTTAGGTGTCTCATTACCCTCTTTTTTGCTATTTTTTGCATTTGGATCTTCTTTCATTTTATTGTAGCTTATCTTTTTTACATGATATTTGTTCATGTTGTTTAAACTTGCATTTCTGGTCCCTATAATACTAGTCTTCCTCTAATAAAAAATATAAACTATTTTTATTTTAAGAATGGATGAAAGCTCTTCCACTAGATAAAGTTCTATAAATATTATTTTGATGAATGATCCAAGACTATTATGAAATTATGAACCACTCTATAAAAGGATATCAAAATCACCTTCTAGAGGCAACTATAGCAAAATACTCATTTATTACAAAGAAAAACTTTCATCCTAGGCTTGATAAGCCCGTGCTACCAAAAAGTAATTAAATTTGAATACATGTACATATGTAGATCCAATAATAACTTTACAACTTAGATTTAAAAAGATCAAAAAATACATAATTCATATTAATAACTTATATACATTTCAAAGGTCTTCTTTAAACATCATTTTTATAAGAAAGGTTAGGAGGATCCCTTAGATCTCCTACACCCACTATGCAAATGCTTCAAACAATAGTAACAAGATAACAAAATCTATTGATACCATGTAGAATATGTAGAATACAAAGGTTATTTTTCAACAATTACTTGGGTTGTTATTGTTATATGATCTATCTTTTGCAAGTGGCTATGTTTGTGTTTTGGGTCTTGTCAAAATTCATCTATACATCATTTTGGGGCCCTGCCAAACCTATTTTATCCTTAATACAAAGCAGGTAGAATACAAAGTGAATCACATAATTACAAAGAAATAATACACAAAATATAATATTTTGCCAAAGGGATTTAGTTCAAGTAGTTGAGCACAATTGAACTTTAGTGAATTTATATCTCGATTGGTAAAATACAATTAGGTTTAACCCTTAGGTGAATTTGATGGAATATCTACTCTAAGTGGATTGAATTTGATGAAATATTTGCTTCAAATGGATTGAATTTGACTAAATATCTACTTCAGGTGAATCCTTAATCGAAAGAGACCAATAATTTAGGTATATACTTATTCTAAATGTTATAATCCACTCTATAAAAATAAAGATGGCAATATACACTTAGATATTATATTAAAAATATACTTTCACTTTAGCAGCCATAATTTTTATACTACGACATCCATTTGGGGTTATTGCATACCCTAATTTTATACCATATTTACCAAATACTCTTGGATGTAAATTGTGCCCTGTTAAAAGGTAAGTGAGGAGTTTTCTATCGAGGAAATCTACCAAAAAGTCATGCTCATTTTCTAAAGTAGTAAGTAACCAGATATATTCCATAACGGTATCGAAAAGCAAGAGTCATAACGCATCGAGGTTGATGTTTTGAATAGATATGTTTTTGATAGAAAAAAGCAGCAGAAGGGTGTTGGGTCGTAGAACAGAGGACTAGTAGCACATTAACAACATATTAATGTAACCAGTCAAGCAACAGTAACATGATAACAGTGTTTAGCAATTCTAATATGCCTCATCAGAAACAAAAGACACCTTACTAAACATATGAAATAACCCAGAGTATCTAGTATCAATAGTATCAAGTAAAGTATCAAGTAAAGTATCAATAAAAAGCCACATAGGGCTATCCAGAGAGCAGTAAAAGCTAATAAAAACCCCATTCACAAAACTGGGGGACCTAGGGTTAAACCATTTCAAAATTGACCAAAACATAGGAACCGAGCTAATTATTTATGCCCAACTGCTTAAACAGTAGAGTAGTCACCCATTCTTCTTGCAAAAATAGGAGGAGGTCCTTGTTGTCCTCGTTCACTTCTAGAGTGCCACCCACCAGCTTATCCTACAAATGACAAAGAGTCATCGCCAATGCATGCATAATTTTCAAACCAAATTTATTAGTTAGCCTGCATTGGTTCATCAGCTCTTGCATCTTATTCTTTATCTCAGAAATCTCCTTGTCCAACTTCTTAAACCTCATCTTAAGAGTCCCTTTGAGATTGTTTGTATCCTCCAGGGCTTTAGTGTTGTGGATAGGGGAAGGGGGCTTCTCCACCGGATTGTAAGCTGGGCTTAGGGACGGGGAAGAGATGAAGGGGGCTTGCATGGTAGGTTGGGGTTCAGGAGCAGGGATATGAGGGGGGCTCATGTGGTCTTTTGAAGAATCATTCATGGACTCAGTGGATTGGGAGTCCTTATCAGACATGGAAATCTCTTTAGTCATCATTTCTAGCAGTTTAGTTTTGCATTTCTCTTTGGCCAGTCTATTAGACCTCCTTCTACCTGACCCACTCAAGTCCACCTCTAGGTTGACCTAGCTTTCCAATATATATATATTTTGGCCTTACAGTCGGTCTCTAGGGTACTATCATCCTCCTTCCTATTTTTCATATCCTTAGACTCAGAAACATAAGACACAGCCTGGGCATCCTTCCTGAGAAATGGATTTTTGACATAGTTTTTCTGAGTCTTACCCTCTTTGGTACTAGGAATAGTCTCCTAGGTAATACGAACAGACAGGGAAGAGGACTAGGTGGGGTTTTCAATTTTGTCTAGGGAATCCTACTGTTTCATTTCCTAGATAACCGGGGGGGGCTGAGGTGTAGGACAAATAGCTTTGTGGAATTGATAAAGGTAGAGGAGGAGGCCCTGGTGAAGGATAGGCATTTTCTTATTAGGGTTATCCTTGATGTCAAGGATGTTGCTTTCAATGGAGTGCAGAAGGAAGAAGGGGATGGATATTAAATCTTTTTTCCTCATGTGGTTTAGAAATGGAAAGTGGTAATAGTAGAAGACAGTGAACTTACCTTCCAAAGTGAAGTATTTCATCACAATGAGGCGGATTTTTGGCTAGAAATCCAGCATCTGGTCCCTATTGAAACCCCCCTACTTTTTCATTGGTATCTCACCATCCTTGAAGAACTAGTTAAGGCTAGTTGGATCTAGGGTTTGATTGGTTTTCTTGTATTTTGTCCCCTTCATGGATAGCCCAGTCACCTTAGCTATCACTTCCTCATTTAGCTGGAAATGAATACCACCGACAGAGACATTTTTGTTATTCCAAGATTACATGAATTGTTTGGATATATGTTCATCATGCCCGCACTTCCATGAAGCCCCAAATGTCACTCTCCTTGCAGTAATGAGTCACCAGCGCATCTGAGGAGAAGATTTCATCAATTTTATCAGGTTCAATGTAGAGAGTGTTGCCTCCCATTTCAATATTCAACCCCTCCTTCACCAGAATAAGCTGATAATCATAGAGCTGAGTATCTCTACAAGACTTGATAAACCCTTTGAAATTATAGAAAATCCTCGAATATAACTTAAACTGCAAGTTTTGGGAAAATTTTTGGGAAATAGGCTCCATACTGCTAGATCCAACAGATCTCCAGGTGCCATTAATAGTAATAATAGCAAGGATACACTTGGTGTCCTCTTTGGCCAAGTAAGCCCTTTGATTCGGACAGCATCTACTCGACATGTTTAAAGGGTAATTATGATTCTTTATGGGAAAAAGGGTTCTCTTTTCCATAATCACAAAAATCATCAGGACATGCCAGCACATGATCCAGTGAGGATTCATAATGAATAATGTATCATGGCACATTTAAAATTTGATATTCATTTCTCCCCCAATGATTTGCTGAGTCACCAAGGGTAAATCACAAACCACCCTCCAATTATTGAGTTTAGCTTGCCTTAGGCCCATTGTCACCATTGAGTGAGCAATGAAATTCCCTTCATTGTACGTGTGAGTTATGGTGGTGCATTGGAAGCTACACATCAGCTCACCAATCTCCCTAATGATAGGTCTAGCCTTCCACCCTGCACTAGCACCACTTTTGATAGCTAAAACCACCACCATGGAATCCCCCTCGATTGCTAGCTGCCTGACATTCAAATGTTTTGCAAATTCAATCCCCCAGAGAAGAGCCATGCCCTCTGCCTGGGTGACCATGCTATTGTTGATAGGACTGGCATAGGCTAGCAGGTAGTCACCCCTATGATCTCTCAAGATGCCACCCCCACCTTGGCTTATATTATTTTTTGCCCCATTGAAATTTAATTTAATCCATCCTCTGGGGGGGGCCACCCATTTGGTGGCTTTTCTAGCTATTTTTTTAGCATCATCAAACCTGGAGAACTTGGCAAGGATGTTCCACCTTTAAGTAAAACTTACTTCCCAAGCAATAGGAGGGTAGGGAGGGAGATTCCATTTGGCCATCCTAACATTTTCACATAAGGGCTTAGTTCCAATGTGGAGGCAAGCATCAGAATTGATACTCTCCTCTCTGAAAATCCAATTGTTCCTCTCCTTCCAAATGGCCCCTGCAGATGTGGGGGCTAGCAAACGCTAGAAGAGTTAGAGGAGGGGGTGATTTGAGGGGGCTCTCTAGTTATTAAATTGATGCAATTCTCTATCTAGGACCCATGGGATACTTAACTTTCCTATAACTCCATGCCATAACCTGGAGGTATAGTCATAGTGGATGAACAAGTGGTTCATAGTTTCCTCTTCCTTCTTACATAGAATACATCTATTCACCATGGGGATGCCCCTCTTTATTAGGTTATCCTGGGTTAGGACCTTACCATGCATTAAGGTCCACTAGAAGAATTTAATTTTAGGGGTGAGCTAGGGAATCCACACCTTCTTCCAGTCCTACTGGTTATCCACCTCCTTCAGAAGTAGATTATAAGCTAATTTGATAGAGAAAGTACTAGCCTAGGTGGGGGCCTAGATAATTGAGTCCTAAAGACCCAAGATTCTAACCTTAGTAGTAATTTCCATGAGGTCCTTGGCTGAATGTTGCAGATCCAGTTTGTTCCTTAACCACCTAGGAATGTCCTCCCAACCCCTACCAGTAATATAGTTAGAAGCTCTGTTACCCAAGATAGGTCTGATGTGATCCATAAGGGGTTTGAAGTTGTAGCCTAAATTAGGTTAGTTTTCTATCCAGTTGTCATTCCAAAACGTGATGGATCTTCCATTCCCAATTTGCTAGAGAAAACCTTTAGAGAGAAGGGTCCTACATTTGCATATGTTCATCCATAGTTTGGAGCTGCTGGGGAGGTTTCCATCTTGGAACATTCTCCTATAGGGGTGTCCTTGGAGGTATTTGGCTTCCATAAGTTTGCACCAATCTTCCTTTCCTTCTCTAAGCTTCCAGGCCACTTTCGTGGTAAGGGCTTTATTCATCAGCCCAATTTTCCTTAAACCCAGGCCGCCCATTCTCTTCGGGAGGTAGACAGTATCCCAATTCACTAGAGACATCCTCTTTTTTTCTTCAAATCTTGCCCACAAAAAAGTCCTTTGTATCTTTTCAAGTTTGTTCCCCATGTAGCCTCTGATTTTAAAGAGAGAAAGGAAGTAGATAGGGATTCCTTGGAGAGTGGAGGCCATGAGTTGCAGCTTACCAACATTGCTCAAAAACTTCCCCCTCCAACCAGCAAGTTTCTTCCGGGTTCTTTCCAGGATGGAATTCTAGAAATCTTGGGACACCTCTTTAATAGTAAGGGGGAGGCCAAGATAAGTAGAAGGGAGAGAGGCCACCAGAAAGCCCAAGATTTGAAGCACCTTATTTTGTGTCTCTATGGGGGTGTTAAAGAAGAACAACCTACTCTTTTGATAGTTGATGTACTACCCTAAAGCCCAAGCGTAACTTTCTAGAATTTGTTTCCACTACCTGGCCTCAATAACTGAGGAATAACCAAAGAGGAAGGTGTCATCCACAAACTATTCTAAAACCACCTGAGGACTACTGGAGGTAGGTTTGATGCCCATTATTCTCCTTGTGGCAGATAGCATACAAAGGTTCCTGCTAATCACATCAACCACCATAATAAAAAGGTAAGAGGAGAGGGGGTCCCCCTATCTAAGATCCTTCTCAAGTTTAAAATAACTACTAGGGGATCCATTCACAAGAACAGAAAGGCTGGCAGTTTGAGTACATTCTTGAATGATCTGGATGACATTCTCATTACATCCCATTTTAGCAAGAATTTTTATGAGAAAGGACTAATTAACTTTGTCATAAGCTTTGGAGATATCTAGTTTAAAAGCCATACTTGTAATTTTGCTTCTATCCATAGAGTTGATTATTTCATGGGTGGCTATGGCCACATCTAGGATCTGTCTTCTTAGCATGAAGCCTTTTTTAGTAGTGCTTATAATCTTGTCTAGCAGAGGCTTGATTCTACCAACCAGGATCTTGGTGAGGATCTTATAAAAAGTATTGCATAGGCTGATGGACCTGAAATCCATCATAGTGGTAGGATTGTCATGCTTAGGGACCAACACTATGTAGGTCTAATTATGTTTCCTGAGGATGACCTATCCTGAAAAAGTCTTTGGCCCCCTGAATAACATAAGTCCCCACTATGTCCCAATACTCCTAAAAGAATGATGGGGGAAAGCCGTCTGGACCAGTGGCTTTATAAGCTCCCATAGAAAAAACCACCTTCCTAACCTCATCATCTGAGACCCACTCTGTGAGCATGTTGTTGGTGTTTAAAAATGCTTATGCCAACTAGGGCTGCCAATATGCCTATGATGGATATTAAGGATTGGTTAGTTCCAAATGTGAGCAATCTATAGGCAATTGGACCAACTATAGGGATGGATATTCCCTCTTCTGCTTCTGGCTCTGTGAAACGAAGGTGGGTTCACCTGATCCAATAGTTATAATTCTAACTGATAACTTCAACTCTACCCCTTATTTCTTTATTGGATCCTTTAACAGATAAAAATAGTGAGAGAATACTAAACAACAACCTATTGTTCATTGATCCTCCATCACTGGGTAGGACAACACATAAATGTAAATAAAACTAAAATTACTGGTAATGATTTTAAGATTTTGGGATTTTGAAATCTGAATCACCTTCTCAGAACAAAGATAGGAGAATACAGGCCAGTGCCTTATCCATTGGGCAACAGAGTCAGAAAATAGAAAGGATCCCAAAATAGCTTTGAGAACAACTGGTTTTTGAAACATAAATACAAATACCCCAACTCTTCCCTACTTACAGATAATCCTTATGTGAATTCAATGAACATATATTTTACTTTGAGTAATATTTAATCCAACCCTAGGTCAGAACTCAAAGTGAGATACATAAACATAAACCCTAAAATAGGCTTAAAGATTCATAGAACAAACACAATGGAGAGGTAAATATTTGATATTTGTATTAAGTATAACCATGATCATTTACATACCTCATATTCTGAACAACAAGCTTACTGGACAAAGGTGCCAACTTGTATCTCTTCTCTATTATCTTGACAAAATAATACAAACTTCAATCCTTGACTGAGGATTAGGGCTTCAAAATTTCCTTTTTCTTCTTACACCTAACTCACTCAATGCCTATAATGACCATGGGAAATCCTTTTATATACAAGGAGATGCAATAAGCTTCTGGTCATTCTAGGGTTTACAAAATATCAACCCTAAAACTTTACAACAATTACAAAATTTACAATAAATACACTCAGTCACAATGGTGAGGAGATTGGAGTTGAGCCGACCTTCTTCACGTCTTTTAATGTAGTCCTTGGCTAGTTGTTAACAAATCTGATCTGTAATATTTGCTGTCCATTCTGTAATGAATATTTCCTCATATCTCAACCACCCTTATGACTCAAAATTTATTGCTCTGATCTACTTTATGAAGCTGGCAGTGTATCTTCACTCTCCACAGCTGGCATGTACTGATATCTCCATTTATTATACACCTCTTCACTTGGGAACTCAAACTTAACAAATTCATCCTTCCCGGTAGACAACTATTCCCATTCACTTATGATCTGTGTGATTTTCTGTTGAATGGTGTCAAACATCAATCTGGCATTTATCAACATTTTAATTGTGCCACTGAAAGAAGATTTATCACTTAAAACATTAGTGATTCATTCTGTGAGGAGTCCATCTAACTCCTCCCTCCACTGATAAGCTTCCTTAAATTCTCCTTTGTCTGTGAAAATAGGAGGCACCAGTTCATAACTTGAAAGCATTAATTCAGTTTTCAACATACTTGTTCTCCTGATAAAATTATCCACAAAAATGTTGAAATGCACCAACTTCTTCACAATTTGATGCAATGGCTTTATTAAAGGATCCGGGTCTTCCTGTCCCTTAGATAACATACGAAATAGTTTTACATTGGGAGACCTTTCAATCCATATTTTCAAAACTGGAGTCATTTCATCCCTCTCTTTATTAAGAATATTAAGCAAAGAAATTAACCTATCTATATGGCCATGTATAATAGAAGGCTTTAAATCTACTGCAAATTCCATAATCGCCCCTACTATTTTTTCTTCATATTTCTGATTTGCCAAAGCTGTAGCCTTTGTGTTCTCATTCCTTTCCTTTTCCAATTGTACCCTGATTTCCCTCAATTTATTTATTTCCTCTATCAGCTTCAGCTTCTCCCAAGCAACCCTTGCATCCATATCTATTTCTGGGAGTGGTGAGGGTGGAAATTCAATTATTGGGCTTGAAGATGAAGCCACCGCAGGCTTATCAGAAATTACTAATTGAGGAGATCTTTGATCCTATGGCCCTGATAACTGGACAATCAGTTTGTCCTTTTGAATTAGCTCAACTTTGAGCTCATTATAAGATTTAAGGACCATTTCAAATTTGAGCCTAAGCTCTTCCTTTTCTCTGGCATCCTTCTCCGCCACACTAACATTAAGCTTGGCAGTTTCAAGAATTAAATTAGATGCCTCCACACCAGATGTTTCTCCCACTCTCTGAACCATTAGGCTCCCTATATATCCTGTGGAGAAATCACTCTTCTTCCCTTTATTTTTATCTTTATCTAAAGACCACATGACCAGAGCAACATGATCTTCAGAAAAAGTAATTCCCCTAGCTGCCTGCTTAGCCTGTTCTAGTGTAGCTAGGGTCTTTACCTTACTCTTCCTTACATGGTCAAAAACAATGGCATCAGCAATGTCCCATTCTGGTAGGATCAGAATCCCTGCTGTATGAATCATGGCTCTCCCTTCTTCTGGAGTGATCTTCTCAAATTGTCTAGTCATTTGTGCCTTGGTCTCCTCTTCTATCTCTTTCACATCTTTATCAGGGTATTCTTCCTTCTTCTTCTCACAAATCTCCTTAAACTGATTGATTTTCATTCTCCACAAGAACTGTGAGAAGGCCCTGGTTTTAACAAAATCATCATCGGCAAGGAAAGAGTCACTTGCCTATTTAAGAATAGGGTCTATTTGTTTACCCTCAAATTCTTCTACTGTGAGATCCATGGCCACCTCTTTAGGTGCCTCCAGCATTCCCTCCTACAAATCTTCATTAAAAACAAAAAGATTTCCTTCATCCCTTAACTACACCAGTTGTTCTACCACTCCATGGTCATCCAACTGAATAGGGGATTGAGAAGGAGAGTAAATCTCCTCTGCCGGTCTTTCTTCTTCTTGTCTTTGCCTTTTTGGGGAAGGTGCCTGCACTGCTGGATCACCAAGTGGTCTTTTCCCTCTTGAAGTGGAAGGAACATCTTCACTTCCTTGTTGTGAGGTCAAAAGGACAGTATGTCCACTCTTCTTCTGTACTATGTACACCCCCCTAGGGATTAACTTCATATATTTAGGCTGGTTTAAGATCTGCCTAGCCTTTTCTGGATCTATCTTAGTCACAGATACCCTTTTCTCATTTACAGCACTCATGAGTCCCTCAAAATTCTCTATAAGGACATTAACTTTTCTGGCCCATGGTTCAAAACTAATCAATGGGTCAAATGTTTTATCAAAATTCTGAATAAAACCTATAGACTTGCTATAAATCACCCATTTTTCTTTCTTAATCTTCTGAGCCTGAAGGTCAAACTCATTTCTTATTATGTCTTCTAGAAAATTAAATTGATGCTCAATAAGAGCACACCTCACCTTATGTTTGAACATTCCCAAAAGGAAACCATCTGTATCTGCACACCTCACTACTGCCTTTGACATTCTGTAGGGTTGCAAAACCCTATGCAAGTGCACCCATCCTCCTTTTGTAATTACATACTGATGTGCCAGAGTTACATCAAGAAAGAAAGTTCCTCTACCATTGCTAGTGAGTGTGGTTTCTTGTAAATTTCCAATCTATCTTAAAATCTCAGCATATCCTAGCTTCAAAGGGACCTGATATGGCAAAATATAAGGTGCCACTTTACTGCCATACACTCTAAATACTGTGGAGACTGGATATAAAATATTGTCTCCAAAATTATGGACAATGGTAATGTCCTTGCAGTAATCCATCGGCCTAATCAATCTTAATAAGTCTCTTGGGATTCTTGGATTATCAAAAAATAAAAGAGACCTAAGCCTCGATGCAAAATCCCTATCAAAAGTAATATAACTAGCATCAGTTCTGTCCTAGGACAAGGTTGTGGTCCATAATTGCACTGGGAGAGTCTCTCCATATCTTTCCTTCTCAATATTCACCATTGTACTAAAAAACTTCTCACCCTTATACAAAAACATGTGCATAAGCATTGAGTACCATCCGAATGGTCTAGAGACCTTCATATTCTTAATCCCTATTAATCCTTCATGAATTATTTCAGCCAAATGAGAAGCAAAGTCAAAAATGAGGGCTAGCTGGGGGTGGAGTGATTGCACCATCATGAACATAAAAGGTACTGGCATATGAGTCTTCTCATCATGCCCTAGGATCAAAGACAAAGACTTATAAACTTCTTGTGCCTTTTTATTGAATAAATCTAACCTGATGGGCTCTGGTGTACTTGAACTGATAGCACACATTGATCCTATCTGATCAAAATATTGCCTTAGAGGCCCTGCCCTTAGATAATCCTTTTGTGCCTCATAAATCTCAGTGAGCTCCATGAAATCTATTTTCTCCAACACCACAGATGGTTCATTTAATGAGAAAACCTATCTAATCTCATCCTCGGTAATGCTTATCAGGTCTGTTTTACTTATATCCCTGACACATCTTGTCATAGGATCATAGCATTTAGCAATCTGTATTAACAATTCATCATCCATGAAAACCCTAGGGCATACCAACCTCCCAATGTCAAACTGCCATACATTACTGAGGGGCGCACAAGCATTCCTTTGTGAATATGCCGTTTTAAAAAGAATAAGATTGTTGTGCTTATCACCCACTTTAGCATCTCTCATCCAATTCCCTCTTTCATAGAGACCTTCTGCAACTGAATCTCTAGGATGTCTCGGAGTGAGCTCTTTTACTCTTTGTGCCCCATTATCAGAAAATTGGAGCAACTGCATCAAATCCTCAAAAATTCCTCTCTTACTATATTTTGTTTGACCAGACAAATTCCTCTTGGGCGGCATTTTGAATATAGGGCTTCTCACTAAGATATGAATTCCCAAGAAAACTTTAAAGAATATCAACTAACAATAGGAAAGAAGACCCCACAAAGCTTTACAAATTTCAAATGACTTAAACACAAGAGAAAACCTACTAGGCACCTGAAAAATCTTCTGCTTGAAAGCACTGCATGAAAAATATATCACCGGAGAACATACGAGAGCAGTGAAGAAAAACAATAATCAAATTCTGGTATATAACATCTGCTAGCCGCTCACAATTCTCCTGCATGTAACAAATTTATTCCACCATTACTAAGGTTGGTGACCCTATCACTCACTGGACGTGAAAACATCATTCAAGAGAAAAATTCAAATTCAAGCCGTTGATATATTTCATTTTTAGCGCATCGGGCGGTAGACAATCTTATCAACAAAATCCTATAGTACCTTTAGCAAGCTAGTTCTCAACCAATGAGAACATTTCAAAATTAGCATGTGCATAATTAAATTCCTTAAGTTCATCCTGGTCTGAGCAGCGATCTTTACACGTCAACATCACCCGTGGCCAATCAAAAATGACCACCTCATCAATATATTTAACATAGAGTACCCACCAAATAGCTTCCATCTCTTTATCCAAATCAACAGTTGTCGCTAAACTGCAAACTTAAAACCCGAGCATCTCATCCCAATGGTTAACGAAAACCGTGAGATCCTGCAGCATTTTAATCATCTGAGAAACTAAGGTCCCACTGTGACACATCAGCGGGAACATATCAAATCAAAACACGCCATGCTGTAAAAGATTGACAAGTGGACCCAGTCCCTTTTCCTTTCTAACTCGGAGCATTTTGAAAATAGTCAGATCACAGCTGCTATCCAGCCAATAAAAAGTAAACATGTCAAAGTGAACTGGCGCAATAAGGGGCCCACTGAGCACTTAAGTCTTTAAGAAGATTGGACGGTCATCGCTGTACCGTGAACTTAAAATCCTCACATCTTTGATCAATAGTATAACGAGAAGCGTCTGATCAAACTGAAGATTAACCTTTTGGAAAACATGACCCCACAATCAAACACATCACCTTCTGTCAGTCAAATCACATTGTGCCATGTTTTCATACGGGCGGGTCCCTTCTGACTATCCTTCACTATCTTTAAAAATGCGTCAGCCACCACCTAGCTTTTCTGAGAACCAATAAGAACCAAAAGATTGTAATAACCTAGCACTGTTAGGACCCACCGAACCCTTTTCAAATAAAGAAAATCTGATAGCTATCACTATACCGCCAGCTTAACATGCAAGCATCTTGGATCAAGGGTGTAATGATAGCCATAGATCCTTTTCACCCTTTAAAGTCCGCAAACTCTTCCTCCAGTCGGGCCCACCTTTGAGATAGGTGGCAACTCGTCGCTATATCACATGTCAGAGGAAACTGACAATCAGGGTCTTGCGGTGTAACGATAGCCACTCGTTTTGGAAAGTGAAAACCTTAGGAAAATATACCGAAAACTTAGGCTTAGAGAAATAAAAAGGAGAAGAGGGGAACGGGGGCCAACAACCTTCTAACTGCAAACGCATGACTTAAAAATGTTAAAGGCACTTGCAGATTAGCACTCTTAGTGAATCAAAAAGGTAACATGGGAAAATAAAAAGGGAACAAACCAACCTAGGGTTTTGGAAGTGAGGGAGGAAACCCAAGCCAAAAATTGGATATTTCAAAGCTACAAATGTGGAGTCAAGAAAAATTTAAAAAGTGATAACAGTGGCTCTTGCTTGGGGACATGTATCTCCTGTAGATACATTGAGAAACTAGAATCTCCTAGTACAGCAGACCAGAACAAAACTTTAGCCAAAAGGAGGGAACTATATACAAAAAATTTACAACCAGACCTGTATAGGGATCACCGAACTTTAGGAGAAATAAAACTTTAAGAACTGCCCATGAACAGGCAATTCCAGGAGTTCACCCACCAAATTTGTCAGAAAATAAGAATTCACTCCCCATTTTTCTTCAATAATAAAAGGCCCTAACCAAACAGGGTCAAACTTTCCATGCCTGCCTTTGTCTTCAAGCCTTGCATTCCACATTAAAACCATATCTCCCTTTGTGAAAGATTTTTGGGTAGTCCTTTTATCATACAAGACTTTGCATTGGGTCTGCACCCTTTCATTTTTGTCATGTGCACCAACCCTTAATTCATTGAGTTGAATCAAATCGTTCATCCTGACTACCATGTCTTCTTCTACATCATCATCATAAGCTTGAATGAACTGGTACATCTATAGCAAATTTTTTTGAGGCAGTCTAGCATTAATCCCATATACTAAATCAAAAGGGGCACATCCTATTGCTTATTTCACTGTAACCCTATCAGCCCATAAAGCTTGTAATAATTTTGAATCCCATGCTTTCTTGTTTTTATCCAGAACTCTCTTCAGAATCTTGATCAGGCTTTTATTACTGGATTCTGCTTGGCCATTGCCTTGTGGGTGGTAAGCAGATGAGTATGAAATTCTAATACCATTATGTCCAAAAAAATCAACAAACTCCTTTGATCTAAAACACAATGCATTATCAACCACCACAGTTTCTGGGCAACCAAATCTTGTCAAAATATTTTGCATCATAAAGTCTGTCACTACTTTTCTAGTTGCCCTTCTTGTAGGGATTGCTTCAACCCATTTAGTAAAATAATCAGTTGCCACCAAGATATAAGAATGCCCACCACTAGACCTATTAGGGATCTCCCCAATGAAATCCATACCCCACTTCTGAAAAGGGGCTTGAACAGAAACAGGTTTGAGTGGAACATTCCCACTGAATTTCAACTTTCCTGAAAACCTTTGGCAGGGATCACATTTCTTAACAAACTGATGGGCATCTTTAAAAAGTGTAGGCCATGAAAAACCTACTCTAATGATCTTGTGAGCTGGAGTTTTAGCCATAGAATGCCCCCCACAGACTCCACTGTGCATATCTTTTATCAGAAGTTCAGCCTTTTCCTGATCTACACATCTGAGTAAAACACCTTCATTGCTCCTCCACCACAGCTCACCTTTTATAATTACATATTTCATTGATTGGATTCTGATAGTTCTTTTCTTATTATTATCCATCTCAGGAGGTAGGATCATCTTTTGCAAATATTAGACAATATCTTTGTACCACTCACAACAGTCCATATTGCATATATAAGGCCTCTGATCCTCTTCCAACATATTTATTTGGTTTGCATTTAGATTACTCTGGGCCATCAACTTTGCCAGGCCTAATCCTCTTACCAGCTTTGTTATGTGGATATCAATGTTGAACTCTTGAATCCTATTTATCCACCTACATCTCCTTCCTGAGACCTCCTGTTGGACCGGGATATCCTTGACAACAACACTTGGTACATAAGCAGCCACAGTAGCCCCTACCAAATAACACCTAAATGTCTTGATAGCCTTGACTAAAGCATAAGCTTTTTTTTCAATAATATCATAATTCAATTCTGTTGCCTACAAGGTTTTGCTGAAAAAGGAAATGGGTTGCTCAAAACCCTCAGCATTTTTTTGTAATAACACTACAGCAATAGTGTGGGCTAATGCAAAAGAAAAAACCTACATTGGCTTGCTATAATCTGGCGCCTTTAAGACTGGGGCATGCTTTATGGCCTTTTTAATGTCATTGAAAGCCTGAATTGCTTCAGTGTTCCATTCAACCTTCGCTCCTTTTTTCAACATTTTGGATATGGGAATACTAATTTTTGCAAAATTTGTTATAAACCTTCTTAAGAAGTTAACCTGTCCTAAAAAAGACTGAATTCCTTTAACATTTTTTTGGTAAAGTTAACTTGTCAATAGCTTCAACTCTTTTTGGATCTATCCTCACACCATCTTTTGAAACAATGTGCCCAAGTAACTTTCCTTCTGTTACACCAAAAGCACACTTCTTTGGATTCAAAGATACCCCATACTCTAATGCTCTGGTAAAAATCTTTTCAAGATGTTGACAATGTTGTTCTTCCTTTGCTGAGAAGGCTATCAAATCATCCTGATAAACCACCATGAATCTATCAATAAAATCTGCAAAGGCTACATCCATGGCTCTTTGAAAAGTTGCACCAGCATTTGTCAATCCAAAAGGCATCCTTACATAGACATGCATTCCCCATGGAGTTGTAAATGCAATCTTGAATTGCTCTGTGTCTTTGACCATGACTTGATTGTAACCAGAAAAGCCATCCATCATGGACATCAACTCTGACCCAGTGACCTTTTGCAACATATTCTCCATGTTTGGTAATCCATAATTATCTTTCAGAGAATTTATATTGAGATTCCTAAAATCCACGCATAGCCTGATATCACCATTTTTCTTTCTAATTGGTACCAGGTTTGAAACCCAAGTGGAATGCCTAATAGGTTCAATTATTCCAACATCTATCATCTTCTTGAGTTCACTCTGCATTTTAGGTGCCAAAGTAGGGTTAACAGGTCTCAACTTCTGTCTAAAAGGCTTTGTGCCTTCCTTGAGGGGA
Source organism: Chamaecyparis obtusa (assembly GCA_027943335.1). Taxonomy (NCBI): domain Eukaryota; kingdom Viridiplantae; phylum Streptophyta; class Pinopsida; order Cupressales; family Cupressaceae; genus Chamaecyparis; species Chamaecyparis obtusa. Next base: position 57,835 of record BSBK01004699.1, on the reverse strand, counting down.
ATCTCATGCTGAAAAAGGTCCTCCCTGTAAGCCTTAAGATCATCATAAGACCAGGCAAAAACATGCCTAAATCTCCTGAGGAGATCAATCAAATTTTTTTTGATTCTTGGGGATAAAGACCTGCCTATATAGACCTTCCTAGGGGCTATCTTTGTGCCCAAATTTATTTCCTCCAGCTCATCAGTTTTAGCAAAATTAGCATGGAAAATTTTATCCTTGTTGTCAAATGCTCTTTCAAGAGCAACCAATCCTTTAGGAACTCTGTTTGATTTCAATTGCAACACTTCTTCCCCAAAAACAACATCCTTGCCATTTACTGTATTAACATAAGAGCTAAAATCCATTTCTTTGTTACCAAAGTGAGACTCACAATGGAGAAATCTTAATATGTCCTGATCATCAGAAAAAACTTGCCAATTATCTAGATTGTCAGGGATGGAAGGCCTAGTCTATACCTCCACATTTGAGACATCTACAAAAGTAGCATCCTCTGGTCTAAGGGCTATATTTGCTAATAGGTCAGCCATTCTATTAGAACTTCTCTCCATCCAACAGATATTAAAAGCACTAAAGCTTTCAATCTCATCCCACACAGCATTCCTATATTGTTTCAACTTTTGATTCTTGGAAGCATACTTTGACCTTATTTGGGATACAACCAATTCAGAGTCACCAACTACTTTTAAACATCTTATGCCATGTCTTGATGCTAGTCTCAGACCAATTAACAGAGCTTCATACTCTACAACATTATTTGTGCAAGTAAACAACAAGGAAAATGAGTACTTGAAAGTTTTACCATTAGGAGATATGAGCAATATTCCAGCTCCAGATCCTTCCCTGCTACTTGCACCATCAAAATACATAGTCCAAAGATCATCTAGGTCAATCCATCCTTCTTGATTTTCTGATCTATAGGTAGGGTCAACACCTTCATCTTCCTCCTTGTCTTGGACCTTGAAGGCATTGATGTCAGTATCAAGGAAACAATTCATGTTGTCTGGCTCCTCTTCTTCTATCACGTGTGGAGTTCTGGATTCTCTAGTAACCCTAATACTCTCCCCCTCAAAATTGAAAGTGGCAAATGATAGGTCACACTGTATGCTTCCTCCCATAGATGCACTCCATTTTCTTGATAGCAGCATCCCATACTGGGGAGGAATATCCACTACTAAAACACTCATAGTCAATAATTTATTAGGATAAGCATCCAACCTATAAGGCAAGGCTTTAATGGTACCAACAACTGGCACTTCTCTTGAATCCATTACTTGGCATCTACCATGGGGTGAATCTACTTTCAATCCTAAAGACTTCATGATCTCAGTTGGCATAACGGTATTCGATGCTCCATAATCAATCATGCAATTTTTTAGCAATTTTCCATTTATTTGTAAAGTCAAGAAGAAAGGGTCAACTGTTCCTACTATGGTATTGACAACATTTGTATCCAAGTAAATCTGAGGAATTTCAGAAACAATCTCCTCACTATAGTTTCCATCTCTATCATTTACCACTGCTATTTGCTTTTCAGTTCCTCCTAATTTTTGAGGATCGATATGTACTGTGCTCTGTACCCATTTTAAAGCATTCTTCTTATGTTCATCTATTCTCATCATTTCCAATAATGGAACTTTGACAGTGATTTGAGACAATAATTTATTCATATCAACTGGAATATATTTTGAATCAACTACCTCTGATTTTAGATCCTCAGCCATTTTATCAACTTCCTGGATGGGTACCTCTGTAGGTATATCAACTTGAGCTTTGTCCTTATTTTGTATAGCAGGTGATACCTCAGCTGCTGGCCTTGGTTTTGATTTATACACAACATTGGGTTTAACATTCCTCTTTACCTTAACCTTATCAGTATGAGGAGAATCCTTGATCTTTTCTTGTGATGTTTTCTTTATAAAAATGCCAGCAGGCTTGGGATTTGAATCACCCACAACTCTATTCCTCAAATTATAATTTTCCTTTGCCTGAGTAACCAAATTTTCTGTTATCAAAGTGATCTCTTTATCAGAAGGCCTTCTCAAGGTAGTGGCTGAGTCATTTTTTTGAACATTGCATTGAATGTTGTCTGGCTCATTATCTTCATCATCTGAAAAGACTTGCTGATGGTACAATTCATTTCTGGCTTGGGAAAATGAGGAATCCTAATTTTCATCTTCCTCAGCAGAATCTATTTCACTCAAAATATGAGAAGAAATCATCCCACACCCTGGATCATCATAAGGCTGTTCCTGCATGCACTCTTGTTCTCCCTGAGGAGACATGTTTTGGGATATGACACAATAATCAGGGTCATGGGGTGACTGACAGACAATGCACCATGGGATATCTTCCACTACATTCATTGAATTTCTTTGTAATGGGTCAGGGGTTTTATTATTTGGTCTATCCCCCTTGTCTGGGCTAAAAGGTTTCCCATCCTTCCATTGAGTATTGTAAGGAAAGTTCTTCATCCTTGGCAATTTATTAAAATTGTTGAAGGGAGGCTTGTCTCCTCCTGTAGCTTTATTATTTATGTTTTCACTAGGTTTCAGATCCTTGATTGCCTTAAGAATTTATTTCAAGCTTTCCTCATCCTTTGGTTTAACACTTTAAGGCTTTCCTTGATCTTTTCTATTTAACAAAGGTGATTTGTTATCTTCTCTCCTTCCCAACTTCCTTGAGATTCTCCGATTACTTTCTATATTCATAGCTAACTTGTAGGCTTCAACAAGGCTCCTTGGGTTTTTGTCTCTCAATAAGTAACCCATTTTTGAGTCAAAGGCATTTAAATATGTAACAAGGCATACCCTGTCATCCAATCTAATGACTTGCAATAGTTTGTGCATGGCCTTTTGAAACCTGACATTAAATTCAACATCTTCATTGAAATCCTTTTTTATGTTATTGAATTCATTTAGCATAAAGCCCTCATGTGTCTTATCACCATATTGCTCCTTAAAATAATGCCTAAGCTGATTCCATGAACCTATGCGACCATGAGGCAAAGCTCTAAACCAGTCTCTTGAATCTTCTATTAAAGATTGCACAAATAATTTCATAATAACATCATCTGGTACAATATTGTAATCATCAATTACATCAATGAATTTTTTTAAATGTTCTTCACAAGCTACAATATTGCTTCCTGTAAATTTATGGAGCTTTTTTCTAATTTCTTTAGGGATGGGGTTGGGATAACCAGGAATGCCATTGAAAACCAACTGCTTGCACCTTTCATGTATAACACCTAAATTTGGAAAACCAGCACCCTGGGATGTGGATGCATTTGTATTTGTAGTAGCAGAACCATTAAATCCTTTTGGTAGGGGAATGCCATCTGTCTGATTAGTTGGGTGTGCAACACCAGCTCCTTGTGTCATATTCAAAAAACCAAAATCTGTAGGTCCTACAGAACTCTTAAGAAAATCAATTTTCTTTTTCATTTCTAATGTTGCTGCTTCTAATTCTGCCTTTTCCAGGTGTTTAGCTAGCAACTCTTACTCTTTCTTGGCTTTTTCCAAATCTGCCTCCAGTCTTAAAGACTGGTCAAGATTTTGCTTAGGGTTGACAGGTTCATTGATTGAAATACCAATGTCCTTTTGTTTCCCCTTATCCTTTGGAACCCATGTTTCAAAATTCTTGTAACCAACAGGCAGCTCATTTGTCTGTTCAGGGATGAGAACATAGTTTATAGCCTCTAAGTCTAACAGTTGTCTTTTTAACTATTCAGCCCTTATCATAGCTTGTCTAATTCTTTCTTCCTTATCCCTATCCCTTTTTTCTCTGATAGCAGCCTGTTCCTGAATCTTTCTTTCTAGTTGATGAACTTCCTCAAATATATCTTCAGAGTTAGGCAAAGTCATTTCAGATTCATTCTGTTGTGCTTGAGGATTTTCTTGCTGACCCTGAGAGTCTTGAAGGCCCTGTGGTATTGAGGAACCAAGGGTGAAAGGAGGAAGAAAATCCTGACCCCCTCTACTCTTACTTCTTGACCTTCCTTGCCTTGTGGATTCACCCTCCTATTCTAGGATATTCCTTCACCCTCTTTCTCTATGGGGGAGTAATAATCTTCATATTGATTAAGTCCTAAATCAACCGCCTCCTCATATTCTGAGGCATTTCCTTCTTGACTAGGAGGAGGAATATTATGCCGTCTAGGGTTTCCCCTCTGTCTCCAAGTCATGGACATATCATTGGTATCTTTTTCCTTCTTACCTTGGTTTCTTCTAGATGTAATAGGAAGCCCACCTTGCAGACTTTCCTCAGGGTGTTCCCTACTATATGACCTTGTATTTTTGAAACTCATACTGCTATATTTTATAAAGCACTAATCATAAAAATATTCAGAGTCACCACTCACAGAGTGTGAGATGATATCAAAATTTTTAAAACTGACTCTTTGCACTTTCAATGGAAACCACTGGATATGATAAACAAGCCAGCCAGGAGTCAAAGCTCTACTCGTACCCGCATTATTTATAACTGATTTATAACACTAGAGACATCAAATGATTTAAATAGCCAGGTCAGGAGTCCAGCTCAACTTGGAACCTGCAATATTTACTCGTGACAATATTTCTCTATTCTCCAGTAGAATCACTGATCTAATGGTGACCTGGGAAAGCTGAATCAATCTGGGTAATGAAATTTTGAAAGTTTATAACATCAACAGTGATTCAGAACTAGTTTTGCTTCTTTATTATGCTCTACTCCCTAGCAGAGTCACCATCTTGTTGGTGTTTAAAAATGCTTATGCCAACTAGGGCTGCCAATATGCCTATGATGGATATTAAGGATTGGTTAGTTCCAAATGTGAGCAATCTATAGGTAACTGGACCAACTATAGGGATGGATATTCCCTCTTCTACTTCTGGCTCTGTGAAACCAAGGTGGGTACACTTGATCCAATAGTTATAATTTTAACTAATAACTTCAACTCTGCCCCTTATTTCTTTATTGGATCGTTTAACAGATAAAAACAGTGAGAGAATACTAAACAACAACCTATTGTTCATTAATCCTCCATCACTGGGTAGGACAACACATAAATGTAAATAAAACTAAAATTACTGGTAATGATTTTAAGATTTTGGGATTTTGAAATCTGAATAACCTTCTTAGAACAAAGATAGGAGAATACAGGCCAGTGCCTTATCCATTGGGCAACAGAGTCAGAAAATAGAAAGGATCCCAAAACAGCTTTGAGAACAACTAGTTTTTGAAACATAAATACAAATACCCCAACTCTTCCCTACATACAGATAATCCTTATGCGAATTCAATGAACATATATTTTACTTTGAGTAATATTTAATCCAACCCTAGGTCAGAACTCAAAGTGAGATACATACACATAAACCCTAAAATAGGCTTAAAGATTCATAGAACAAACACAATGGAGAGGTAAAGATTTGATATTTGTATTAAGTATAACCATGATCATTTACATACCTCATATTCTGAACAACAAGCTTACTGGACAAAGGTGCCAACTTGTATCTCTTCTCTATTATCTTGACAAAATAATACAAACTTCAATCCTCGACTGAGGATTAGGGCTTCAGAATTTCCTTTTTCTTCTTACACCTAACTCACTCAATGCCTAGAATGACCATGGGAAATCCTTTTATATACAAGGAGATGCAATAAGCTTCCGGTCATTCTAGGGTTTACAAAATATCAATCCTAAAACTTTACAACAACTACAAAATTTACAATAAATACACTCAGTCACAATGGTGAGGAGATTGCAGTTGAGCTAACCTTCTTCACATCTTTTAATGCAGTCCTTGGCTAGTTGTTAACAAATTTGATCTATAATATTTTCTATCCATTCTGTAATGAATATTTCCTCATATCTCAACCACCCTTATGACTCAAAATTTATTGCTCTGATCTACTTTATGAAGCTGGCGGTGTATCTTCACTCTCCACAGCTGGCATGTACTGATATCTCCATTTATTATACACCTCTTCACTTGGGAACTCAAACTTAACAAATTCATCCTTCACGGTAGACAACTGTTCCCATTCACTTATGATCTGTGTGATTTTCTATTGAATGGTGTCAAACATCAATCTGGCATTTATCAACATTTTAATTGTACCACTGAAAGAAGACTTATCACTTAAAACATTAGTGATTCATTCTGTGAGGAGTCCATCTAACTCCTCCCTCCACTAATAAGCTTCCTTAAATTCTCCTTTGTCTGTGAAAATAGGAGGCACCAGTTCATAACTTGAAAGTATTAATTCAGTTTTCAACATACTTGTTCTCCTGATAAAATTATCCACAAAAATGTTGAAATGCACCAACTTCTTCACAATTTGATGCAATGGCTTTATTAAAGGATCCGGGTCTTCCTGTCCCTTACATAACATACGAAATAGTTTTACATTGGGAGACCTTTCAATCCATCTTTTCAAAATTGGAGTCATTTCACCCCTCTCTTTATTAAGAACCTTAAGCAAAGAAATTAACCTATCTATATGGCCATGTATAATAGAAGGCTTTAAATCTACTGCAAATTCCATAATCGCCCCTACTATTTTTTCTTCATATTTCTGATTTGCCAAAGCTGTAGCCTTTGTGTTCTCATTCCTTTCCTTTTCCAATTGTACCCTGATGTCCCTCAATTTATTTGTTTCCTCTGTCAGCTTCAGCTTCTCCCAAGCAACCCTTGCATCCATATCTATTTCTGGGAGTGGTGAGGGTGGAAATTCAATTATTGGGCTTGAAGATGAAGCCACCGCAGGCTTATCAGAAATTGCTAATTGAGGAGATCTTTGATCCTGTGTCCCTGATAACTGGACAATCAGTTTGTCCTTTTGAATTAGCTCAACTTTGAGCTCATTATAAGATTTAAGGACCATTTCAAATTTGAGCCTAAGCTCTTCCTTTTCTCTGGCATCCTTCTCTGCCACACTAACATTGAACTTGGCAGTTTCAAGAATTAAATTAGATGCCTCCACACCAGATGTTTCTCCCACTCTCTAAACCATTAGGCTCCCTATATATCCTGTGGAGAAATCACTCTTCTTCAATTTATTTTTATCTTTATCTAAAGACCACATTACTAGAGCAACATGATCTTCAGAAAAAGTAATTCCCCTAGCTGCCTGCTTAGCCTGTTCTATTGTAGCTAGGGTCTTTACCTTACTCTTCCTTACTTGGTTAAAAACAATGGCATTAGCAATGTCCCATTCTGGTAGGATTAGAATCCCTGCTGTATGAATCATGGCTCTCCCTTCTTCTGGAGTGATCTTCTCAAATTGTCTAGCCATTTGTGCCTTGGTCTCCTCTTCTATCTCTTTCACATCTTTATCAGGGGATTCTTCCTTCTTCTTCTCACAAATCTCCTTAAACTGATTGATTTTCATTCTCCACAAGAACTGTGAGAAGGCCCTAGTTTTAACAAAATCATCATCGGCAAGGAAAGAGTCACTTGCCTATTTAAGAATAGGGTCTATTTGTTTACCCTCAAACTCTTCTACTGTGAGATCCATGGCCACCTCTTTAGGTGCCTCCGGCATTCCCTCCTGCAAATCTTCATTAAAAACAAAAAGATTTCCTTCATCCCTTAACTGCACCAGCTATTCTATCGCTCCATGCTCATCCAACTGAATAGGGGATTGAGAAGGAGAGTAAATCTCCTCTGCCAGTCTTTCTTCTTCTTGTCTTTTCCTTTTTGGGGAAGGTGCTTGCACTGCTGGATCACCAAGTGGTCTTTTCCCTCTTGAAGTGGAAGGAACATCTTCACTTCCTTGTTGTGAGGTCAGAAGGATAGTATGTCCACTCTTCATCTGTACTATGTACACCCCCCTAGGGATTAACTTCATATATTTAGGCTGGTTTAAGATCTACCTAGCCTTTTCTGGATCTATCTTAGTCACATATACCCTTTTCTCATTTACAGCACTCATGAGTCCCTCAAAATTCTCTATAAGGACATTAAATTTTCTAGCCCAATGTTCAAAACTAATCAATGGGTCATAATTTTTATCAAAATTCTAAATAAAACCTATAGACTTGCTATAAGTCACCCATTTTTCTTTCTTAATCTCCTGAGTCTAAAGGTCAAACTCATTTCTTATTATGTCTTCTGGAAAATTAAATTGATGCTCAATAAGAGCACACCTCACCTTATCTTTGAACATGCCCGAAAGGAAACCCTCTATATCTGCACACCTCACCATGGCCTTTGACATTCTGTAGGGTTGCAAAACCTTATGCAAGTGCACCCATCCTCCTTTTGTAATTACATACTGATGTGCCAGAGTTACATCAGGAAAGAAAGTTCCTCTACCTTTGCCAGTGAGTGTTGTTTCTTGTAAATTTCCAATCTGTCTTAAAATCTCAGCATATCCTAGCTTCAAAGGGACCTGATATGGAAAAATATAAGGCACCACTTTACTGCCATACACTCTAAATACTGTGGAGACTAGATATAAAATAATGTCTCCAAAATTATGGACAATGGTAATGTCCTTGCAGTAATCCATCAGCCTAATCAATCTTAGTAACTCTCCTAGGATTCTTGGATTATCAAAAAATAAAAGAGACCTAAGCCTTGATGCAAAATCCCTATCAAAAGTAATATGACTAGCATCAGTTCTGTCCCAGGACAAGGCTGTGGTCCATAATTGCACTGGGAGAGTCTCTCCATATCTTTCCTTCTCAATATTCACCGTTGTACTAAAAAACTTCTCACCCTTATACAAAAACATGTGCATAAGCATCGAGTACCATCTGAATGGTCTAGAGACCTTCATATTCTTAATCCCTATTAATCCTTCATGAATTATTTCAGCCAAATGAGAAGCAAAGTCAAAAATGAGGGCTAGCTGGGGGTGGAGTGACTGCACCATCATGAACATAAAAGGTACTGGCATATGAGTCTTCTCATCATGCCCTAGGATCAAAGACAAAGACTTATAAACTTCTTGTGCCTATTTACTAAATAAATCTAACCTGATGGTCTCGGGTGTACTCTAACTGATAGCACACATTGATCCTATCTGATCAAAATATTTCCTTAGAGGCCCTGCCCTTAGATAATCCTTCTGTGCCTCATAAATCTCAGTGAACTCCGTCAAATCTATTTTCTCCAGCACCACAGATGGTTCATTTAATGAGAAAACCTATCTAATCTCATCCTCGGTAATGCTTATCAGGTCTCTTCGGCTTATATCCCTGACACATCTTGTCACAGGATCATAGCATTTAGCAATCTGTATTAACAATTCATCATCCATGAAAACCCCAGGGCATACCAACCTCCCAATGTCAAACTGCCATACATTACTGAGGGGCGCACAAGCGTTCCTTTGTGAATATGCCGATTTAAAAAGAATAAGACCGTTGTGCTTATCGCCCACTTTAGCATCTCTCATCCAATTCCCTCTATCATAGAGACCTTCTGCAACTAAATCTCTAGGATGTCTCGAAGTGAGCTCTTTTACTCTCTATGCCCCATTATCAGAAAATGGGAGCAACTGCATCAAATCCTCAAAAATTCCTCTCTTACTATATTCTGTTTGACCAGACAAATTCCTCTTGGGCAACATTTTGAAAATAGGGCTTCTTACTAAGATATGAATTCCCAAGAAAACTTTAAACAATATCAACTGACAATAGGAAAGAAGACCCCACAAAGCTTTACAAATTTCAAATGACTTAAACATAGGAGAAAATCTACCAGGCACCTGAAAAATCTTCTGCTTGAAAGCACTGCATGAAAAATATATCATCAGAGAACATACGAGAGCAGTGAAGAAAAACAATAATCAAATTCTGGTATATAACATCTGCTAGCGGCTCACAATTCTCCTGCACATAACAAATTTATTCCACCATTACTAAGGTTGGCGGCCCTATCACTCACTGGACATGAAAACGTCATTCAAGAGAAAAATTCAAACTCAAGCCGTTGATATATTTCATTTTCAGCGCATCGGGCGGTAGACAATCTTATCAACAAAATCCTATAGTACCTTTAGCAAGCTAGTTCTCGACCAACGAGAACATTTCAAAATTAGCATGTGTAGAATTAAATTCCCTAAGTTCATCCTGGTCTGAGCAGCGATCTTTACACGTCAACATCACCCGTGGCCAATCAAAAATGACCGCCTCATCAATATATTTAACACAGAGGACCCACCAAATAGCTTCCATCTCTTTATCCAAATCAACGGTTGTCGCTAAACCACAAACTTAAAACCTAAGCATCTCATCCCAATGGTTTAACGACAACCGTGAGATCCTGCAGCATTTTAATCATCTGAGAAACTAAGGTCCCACTGCGACACATCAGCAGGAACATATCAAATCAAAACATGCCATGCTGTAAAAGACTGACAAGTGGACCCAGTCCCTTTTCCTTTCTAACTCGGAGCATTTTGAAAATAGTCAGATCACAGCTATTATCTAGCCAATAAGAAGTAAACACATCAAAGTGAACTGGCACAATAAGGGGCCCACTGAGCACTTAAGTCTTTAAGAAGATCAGACGGTTGTCACTATACTGCGAACTTAAAATCCTCACATCTTTGATCAACGGTATAATGAGAAGGGTCCGATCAAATTGAAGATTAACCTTTTGGAAAACATGACCCCATAATCAAACACATCACCTTCTATCAGTCAAATCACATTGTGCCACATTTTCATATGGGCGGGTCCCTTCTGACTATCCTTCACAGTCTTTAAAAATGCGTTAGCCGCCACCTAGCTTTTCTGAGAACCAATAAGAACCAAAAGATTGTAATGACCTGGCACTGTTAGGACCCACTAAACCCTTTTCAAATCAAGAAAATCTGACGGCTATCGCTATACTGCCAACTTAACATGCAAGCATCTTGGATCAACGGTATAACAATAGCCGTAGATCCTTTTCGCCCTTTAAAGTCCGCAAACTCTTCCTCCTGTTGGGCCCGCCTTTGAGATAGGTGGCAACTCGTCGCTATATTGCATGTCAGAGGAAACTGACAATCGGGGTCTTGCGGTGTAACGATAGCCACTTGTTTTAGAAAGTGAAAACCTTAGGAAAATATACCGAAAACTTAGGCTTAGAGAAATAAAAAGGAGAAGAGGGGAACGGGGGCCAACAACCTTCTAACCGCAAATGCATGACTTAAAAATGTTAAAGGCACATGCGGATTAGCACTCTTAGTGAATCAAAAAGGTAACATGGGAAAATAAAAAGGGAACAAACCAACCTAGGGTTTTGGAAGTGAGGGAGGAAACCCAAGCCAAAAATTGGATATTTCAAAGCTACAAACGCGGAGTCAAGAAAAATTTAAAAAGTGATAACACATGTTATTGTCACTGATCATTATAGCACTTTGGATGTGGTCCAAGAGTTGATTTTGGATGTTGTGTAGGAAGATAGGACCCACATTAGAATATAGCTCCTTGAAGTAGTTGACCGCCACTAGGTTGATCCTATCCTTTTCCTTGACTTCGTTCCCTTCTTCATCCTTAATAGTAGCAATAATATTTCTTCTTTTATGGATGCATGTAGACCTATGGAAGAATTCCATGTTCCTATCACCTTTAGTAAGCCACTAGACACAAGATCTTTGCTTCTAGTAGATTTCTTCTCTTTTCAAGGTTTCCTACCACTTGTTCCTAGTCAGCTCCTCCTCAGCTTGAACCTCGGGGGGAAGTTACCAGTAGTCTACTACACTTGGAGGGAATATAAGGTTCCAAATAGTTCCATCTTTTCTTTGTGGAAGTCACCAAAGTTATGCTTGCTCCATCCTTTAACCTCCCTACAGATAATTTCAAGCTTCTGGGCTATTCTGAACATAGCAGTACCCTTGATATTAGTCTTCCACTAGAATTTCACTTGATCCCTAAAGGATGGATGAGAGCACCACATAATTTCAAATCTGAAGGGAGTCAGGCTAACCTTTTAGGGTGTCGAACCAACAGAGGAGGAGGGGATTATGATCCAACATCATTCTAGGGAGAGAGAATAGGGAGGAGTTTAGGCAGAGGTCCCATGAAGGGGTGGCCAGGGCATGATCCAGCCTCACCTAGATGAGGTGGGGGCCTTTCCTATTATTGGACCAAGTGAAAGGGTTTCCTTTCAGACTGATGTCAGAAAGACTTATGGAGGAGATAAATTGAGCCAGCTCCCCTATACTATCAGAGTAATCCACCAGACCCCCACACTTTTCCAAAGGGGAAAGGGGGGTATTGAAATCACCAGCCAATAAGAAATTCACAGAGTAGTCTTGATCCAGAAGGTGGCCAAGATCAATCCACAGAGAAGCTCTACCTGAGCGGGTATTAGGAGCATAGATATTAAAGGTAGTCCACTCAGACCCATTTTTCCTAAAAATGGTAGCAAGGTAGTTGGGAGAAGAAGCAACTAGCAAACCAGATAACCTATTGGGGTTCTAGAGTGTGGCAATACCCCTAGATGCCCCTACAGCTTTAGAATAGAGAAAGGCTACCCTCAACCAGAGCTTGGGTGCAAGGATAGCGAAGTTACTAGCTGACATCTTGACCTCTTGGAGAAGAAGAACATCAAGCTTGAGGTAAAAAATGTAGTGTTTGACAACACTTTGTTTAAGGGAGCTGTTCAGTCCCCTCACGTTCCAAGAAAGACAATTCATTTCTTACTTTTAAAGCAAGATTCCAGGGTTTTTTGCTTACCTGCTGCAACATCCCTTGTGGTTCCTCATGATCTTCTTTCTATGTCTGAAGGTCTACCCCTTGGTGTTTCCATTCCCACATCTGACTTTTTAGGCTTGTTTTTCTTCCTCTGCATTTTCCATTCCTCATCATCATCCTCTAAATCTAGGGAACTGGAGGGGCTCTTCTTTACCAGCTTTATGGGGGGTTTAGCATCTAGCTTTGGGGATTGCACCACCAGATCCACAACAATGGTGGGCCATTCCACCATAGTAGGGCTAGTCACTAACTCTTCTAGGGGGAGGGCTTCAAGGTGCCTGTTAATAGTTCCTCCACCATCTAGATAACAAGCTCCTCCATGGATGCAAATGGTTCCAGGTCAGGGCATCCTTCCTTTAACTCTTGGGTGGGGATGATCTCTCCTTCCTCTAGGGTCAGGTCTTCAATAGAAAGAATTTTGGGTTCCTTAGTCACCAAGGGTGGCCTAGATTACACCTTCTCTTCTTTACCTAAGGGGGGAGGACCCTCAGCCACACCCTTATCTTTGTTCTCTTTTTTTTCCCCATTTTGGAGGATGTGCAAGTCTCACAAGTGTGACCCCTACTATCACAATTTTGGTAGAATAAGGTAGCATTCTCATACACCAGAGCTTGTGTCCATTTTCCCAGCTTTGATTTCAAGATGATAAAGTTTAACAGGGTTTTATTTAGGTTAACATTTACACAAAATCTGGCAAAAACTAGTCTAGACTTTGATCGAGTCACCTGGTCCATAGTGATGAAAGAGCTGAAGGAGTCTCCAATCCATCTGAAGACCTGCTCATCCCAGTACTCAAGAGGGAACCCAAGGAGGCAGACCCAAACTAGGGTCATTCTAGTTAGGTCTGTCATCGGATTGAATCCAGATTTCCATTTTGCGAGGGCTAGGAAATGCTTTCCATAGACCCATGATCCTACCAACACACAGGAAAGGTCCTCAAGAGTGGTAAACTTAAACAGAAAAAGTCCTCCCAGCATAGCTAAAACTAGGATAGAACCCTTGATCTTCCATTGAATAGTCACCCATTTCCTCACCATCTCAATGGTAGGGTGAAAGTTGAAGAACCGACCGACTAAATACAGCTAAAAGTCCACCATCATTTGATTCACAACTAAATCTAGAGAGTGAAGGTTTAGCACCCTCCTCAATCAAAAAAAAATCCACTAGTAGAGCCTCCAAATATTATTGGGCATCTCTAACAAGGGCCCCTTTCCAGTTGGGTTTTGAGGGAGAAAGTAGGGTACCAAAAGAAAATGATACTTTTTGAGATACCCTCGTTGACTTAGGTGCTAGGCCTGTAACAGAGGATATCACATGAATAGCCTAGGGTCTGGAACTAGCAGGCTGGTAGGCCAGGGGGATGATGTCTCCCCCAGGGGAGGCAGGCATGGGGTCCTTGAGTTTGAAAAATGGGTTGGGTGGGAAGTTACAGAGTGGGAAGTTGCAGAGCAATAGATTTGTTCTCCAAGGACGTTCTATGATTAATGGGTGTCTATTTCTCTCTAAAATTGAAAACCCTGATTTGCAAATATGATTGATGGAGACGCACACATGACTATCCATCAGATCATCAATAAATATGAAGGAAACATTACTGGCCTCCATGAATATAAAATTATCTTGGGTACATAAGATGTTTTATTTAACTGCTTTCACCATAAATTTCATTTTCGGATATTTTTATACCATTTATTAGTTCCAATAACATAGAATATAGGAGAGACACCATTGGTTGGGTAGTTAATTTTGTTATTATGTAGATTTAATATGGAAGGAAAATAGAAGACAAGATGATGGATTATTATTTTATATTTATAGACCGGAGGTATGATACATCATACAAATTGTTGTTAGAAGAAGTTTAGTCAAAAGTATATAAGAATTTTTTTCAATATTTATAAAAAAAACTTCAAATGACCAACTACTCTTGACTACAAAATATAAGTACAAATCAATAAGAATCATGCACTAAATATACACTCTATTCATGTATTCAATTTTGATAGAATCGAATAAATGTAAACAGTGTTGTATTTTACAAATATTGCATGACCTAAATATTGTGAAGATTGAGAATGAACATAAATAATTCATTTTGTAGCATAATTTTGTTGCATCTAAACCCTTTGTTTAAATTTTTTATTTTTTTGATTCATCGATCTAATGGTAATTGATGAAGGGTTGAGATTGCTTTAAAATGGAGGGCCACAATTCTATGAGAGGATATTTCAATTTAAGCTTAAGAGAGGGAGGGATTTAATGTTAATGATTGGTAGATAAAGGGCTATGATTCATTTTATTAGATGAATGGTTGGAATTAAATGTTAGCTTGAATTTGGATTGAAGGTAGTTGGAGATGGGTAGATAGGGTTGGCTTGGATAATTTGATGGATATTTGATTGAACTTTGGACATCTATCTTATATTTATGTTTATTTAAAATTCTATGTGGGTTATGCTTGTCCACTTATTAGGATATTATGTACCAGGATACATGATGTTACGTGATTGTCCCATTATTTAATCAATGATAAAAAGTAGATGTGTGATGTTACTTCAATTAAATAAATATGATGCATTTAAATAAATGGATGATGGAGAGAATGTCTAAGCATAAATCCTAGTTAATTAAACAAATCAAGTTTATTAATTAATTAGTGCTAAGATTTTGTGAGTGTGGTTATAATAGCCTTATCTTGGGATTAAAATTAGTAATGTTAGATGTGTCATTATGATGTGGTTGATTTTAGTTATCTAAACCCACTAGTTGAGAGAGTATACAAATATCATACTCTTTGATACCATTTGTTACTAAATAAATATCATACTGATTTTTATGTCATTATTTAAATGTAAATCCATGCCTACACTTTTTTTACAGTTAGATAAAATTAAGAGAAATACTAGGAAATCTAAATAAACTAGCAAACAAAGTCATGTGAATAAGTTAATACACCTAAAATATAACACCTTAGTAGGAACCCAAGAGAAATAACATCTAATATAAAGTAAATGTTGACATTTTATTATTATTCATTACATAACAACATTGAATTACATTATACGGGAAATGAAGAACAAGCATGAGAAAAAGACACACATAGACACACACACACCACTATCTATATTCATTGAGTTTTTCTATTGTGGCTAACATCACAATATTCACTCACTTACTTAACATTTGAAGCACTGAAACTTTAATCAATAACACAACTACATATTTTCAAAATCAAGTAAGAAATTTCACATTGTCCTTACATCAAATTAGATGCACATTCATTTAAATAAAAATAGCATGATACCCTAATAACGAATGTACCCCGTAAAATATTACATCAATCCCCATGAGAATAATAGAAAGCTTCCAATGCTCATACCACTTCCTATAAAACTAGAGGAAACAAATAACAACAAGGTCTAAGAAAAAACAATTTATAAGCAAATAGAATGTACTATCAAATGTCTCCACTCAATAGTCACAGGACTCGATTCTATATGAGCATGAAGGAGAGAATGTCATCATAGTGCCTAAATATGGGTTATCTTGCAAATCTGTCAAGATTTCAACCCCCATTTGAAAAATCATGTGGAACTGAACAATCATTTCATAAATCTAAGGAATTTTGATTGTGCTTGCACCAAACGTCTCATGCACAAACACACATCATCACATTCCCATCCTTAGTTTGATCAAGCACTCAAGGTATGGGTGAGGCATCATATTATCTTATTTAATGTTTATTTATCCCATCCCTCCCATTTCATTAATTACATTTTCACTTATTTAACAACTCACCAATGGGTTATCCTAGTAGCCTCTTTATGGCCCTGACCCCCATTTAGAGCCACTCCCCATTCACGATTCTACACATCCATCCTGATGTTTGACCAATATGCACATATGAAACATCCTCAATTACAATAATATAACCTCATAATCATGGAGATAAATTTCATGTGATTTGATATCTTAGATTTCCACATCTAATTTATGAGGTCTCCCTAAGAGATGAATTTGGAAAATAAATTATATTAGCAATGAGAATATCATATAATTAAAAAACAATTGTCTTAAACATAATTCTCTTTAGGTTGATTTGTCCAAACATGTATTACAAATTCCTGAAACATAAACATGTACATAATATTGATTTTGTATAAAAAATATTTAAGAGGCCATAAAAATTTAAAACTCCTATTCATGAGTATATAAATCAATTTTTTTAATTAAAATAGTATAATTAATATACTCAAGACTACAAAATGTGCATAAATAATTTAAACAATAATAATGGTTAATGAATTAATTTATTAATAATCTAGGGAGCAATGAGAGGGATGAGTGGAAATTTAAAATAAAGAGTTTTAGGGTGTTGTAGGGGAACGTTTGTAGATACTCCTAACATTGGAGGAGTTGAAGAAGATTTATATGGGGAGTAAAAGGATGAGAATGATTGTGCTTTGGTTGGCAGAGATGTTATGGGGATGGTTTCATTGTCCTTCCTTTTTTTCCTTCTTGGATTTGTATCCCCTTTCTCCTCCTAGGATATTTCTCGGTGTGTCTTTTCTTGGCTATATCCTCTCTGGCATCTTGTTCACAGGGCTTTTCTTGAGAATATTAAATATTTTAGTAGACATGTGTTCTTTTGTCCCTATGTCTATATCTTTTTTCTCCTGGCTTGTGGTTTTCTTATTTTGGAGCTATTTTCATTTGGATAATAGTTATTTGGAGGCTTCATGGCTTTTACTCCAGATTTTTCCTAAGGATATGGAGGCTTGAATGGTTTATAATGTGGTTTCTATTGAGTTGTCTCTATTCCTGTAGTGTGGTGGGTTTCCCTATTTTAGGGTCCACGGTGCTTTGTGCCATTTTTTATACTTCTTTTGTCATGTGACACTCTATTTGGGCATTTGTCTCTATCTCGATGATCTTCAACCTTTGGCCTTTAGGTATTTCATTTTGTGCTTTTCTATGTAGGTGTTGGTGTATTGGAAGGATTGGATCACTCTAGGACTTTTATCCCCTATTTTCTTATGGCGTATTTAGTCATCTACTTCATTGGTGGCTATACAAATAATTTGGAGGATATTTTTTCTTATAAACTAATTTAATCTTGTCCTTCATGGTACTTTATCTTAAGAGGATTTGAAGACTCTCTTTTGGTCTATATGTTGGGTGCTTTTATCGATGCAACATTTTGGGGTGGTTTACTTTCATCCTCATCTATTTTCATTATGTATGCAAGCTTAGACTTGGAGCATACCAATGCTATAGATTATATCTTTGAAGGTTATAAAGTGGTTACACTATTTTATGCATATATTTCTCCCATCAAGACGGGACCTAAAAATTATCGAATATAGGCTCAAAGGCTGGTGTTTTTGAAGGTTGACTATAATATTTCTTATTCAAACTTCCTTACCTCTCTTAACATGGTTTAGAGGCTTCATTTGAATGTTTATCTTCTAGAAGAATCTTTTATTTCTTGGTGGTTTGTAAACCTCTTGCTTGGTTTCTTCCATTTTTTATTTGATCCATATTATTTGTAGGTTTTTTATATTTCTTTGGTTGCTTGGAAGATAGATATTGGTGTTTATGTTAAAGATTTTATTTTCCTTTCTTGGGAGGCTTCTATTTTGGGGTGGTTGGCTTTGTATATGGTGATTTGTTGGATTTGTTAGGGTTTTATTTTCTTAAGAGGGTGGGCTTTGGTTATTTACATGCTTTCTTTCTCTTCCTTCTTTAGTGTTCCTTCAACCTAATGCTTTTCTTGCTAGAGAAAATGTTTCATAGCTCTTAGATATAGGGTTATTGGTGGTGGCTACTTTTGAGCATTTTGTGAGGTTGTGCATTATTATGCTCATGTCATCCTTCCCCTTCTCTCTATGTTGGTATATTCTTTATTTATTTTTACCTATTCTATTGGGGTGATTGAATTCTCATTTTAAGTATTTTTGAAAGTGGTTTTGTGTGTGTGTGTGATAAGAGGACAAATATGACGTTCTTTCCCCCTTCCCCTTCTTTCTTTTCTAGTTCCTTTCTATCTTATTTTTCTTTTTTCTTGATTGACGCTTGGCTTGTGGATGTAGGCTTAGTGGTCATTAATGGTTGAGGGTGTTTTCACGGAATGGCCTTTATTGTTATCCTTGTGTTTCCCTCCCCTATCTTATCCAAGTGGTCTTTTCCTTGTTAGCTCTTTTTGACACAGGTGGTAGTTGGTTCTCAGGTGTAGTACTCTTGGTGGAGTTTGGGGGTATGTTTTTCTGGTGGTTGTGCATTGATTCTCTCACTCCCTCTTTTCCACACTTGTTGTGATAGGTTCCTTCTACTATGTCGGTGGCTTCTATCTTGAATAATGTTCATATTGAGGTGGAGGGAACTCTCTTGTTATGGTGTTGGCTTTTACTGAGTTTGACTATGATGGTGTAGATGAAAGATTTATTAAGAGATTTTTTTCCTTGTTGACGATTTAGGAATCCTTTCGAAACCCCCTATTTATGTCCTTTCTATTTTGTTGCTTGACCATTATAATTATTTTTGTAGATGTTTGTATATATTTAGTTATGGGAACCTGTCAAAACCTTTCCAAGGTTGAGGGAGCCTTTTAAAATCCCTTGCCATTTTTTAGGGGCTAAGGGACATCATGTGTGTAGCTAGAGTCCTTCCTTATTTTTATCATTTTGGCTACTAGTGGTTTGTTTTAGGTAGGGATGATATTAATTGATGCCCTTTCATTATAGCCATTTTCACGTAGGTTCTAGATCTTAAAATTATTTTGAGTCCCTTCAAAACCTGTTTGGTCCTTAATAAAAATAATCGTAATGATTAATAATCCATTCTATTAAACGTCAACATATGTCTAATTAAAATTCCTTAGAAAATAATATTTAATAACGATGATCGTACAAAGGCATAAACAATCATCATACCTAAGAATGCCCACCATTAAAAATATTAAAACACAAAGGTCATCCATACATATTGGATGCCATACAAATATAAAAAAATCAAATTAAATCAAAGTGATCAAGTTATATATTTATAAAACCTAATAATAACATAAAACAATGGGCCAAAAAATGCTCCAAATGAGGTAGGGTATCTACTAAATTTCTACCAAGGCATTTCCAACTTTAATATTTTGATAGTAATACATTTTCCATTATGATATGATGGATTTCCATTCCCTATTCCAAATCTTTAGAAATAATTTTCATAAATAAAAGCCATGAATCACCCTTCTATGGGTAATAAACCCACAACTCAAAATGTTGTTGCTAATGTTTCAAAACAAATTCTCCTTGGAAGATCTAATTAATGTTGTAGTTGGCTTTTTCATGGTTGGGTAACATAGAAGTGTATGAAAAGTATACATGAAATCTAAATATTAGGTGTATACATAATATCTTCAAGCGAGAGATGTTTGAATTTGAATTTGAACAATTAATAGCCATAACCTTATGAATGAGGAAAGAAACTAGGCCTACACTAGCCACCTAGCTAACTCCAACCATTTGGATTTACTTGTAAGTTGTTGTATGCTTTATTAAAGTCAAAAAACATGGCATTTTGTCATTCAATAGAACTATTATATCATAGCTCATAAAATAATTATATTAGATTATAGATGTACAATTATTCTCTTCCTATAAGGACTCTATAAATTAATATCATCTATTTGCTAATAATATTAGATTATAGATGTACAATTATTCTCTTCCTATAAGGACTCTATAAATTAATATCATCTATTTTCTAATAATATCCTATTTTATATTTTTCATGAAGGGAGTGTAATATTTATCTTAATAAAATAACCTCATGCTTAAGAGTGGGATAATACCATATCATATCTACACCACATAAATTTTGCAATGTTTATAAGTTCTTTCAAAGAATTTGTAGTCTTTAACCAAGTATTAATTGTTTTCATACATTATTTTCAGTCTGAACCATGTCATTCACAAGATATACCATACATTAATGTATTTATAACTCCCATTGTAAATATGAATCTTAGATAAATTCCATGAATTACATAACAACATTTATTTTTAACTAAATATTTTGGAACATGATATATTTTTTAATTTAATAATGGATGGGAGATCTTCCATAGATTGAATTTACTTCATTTATTGTATTACCCTAAAAGTGAACAACATTGTCATGCCCTAATGAGGAAGGTTCATCCCATCAAAAAATATTTTAATAAGAAAAGCTAGGAGGATCCCTCAGTTCACGTAGACCCACTATGTAAATGCCTTAAACAATAGTAGGAAAGATAAAGAAATGTAATGATATCATGAAGAATAACATGTAGAACTCAAAGGTTGTTGTTTTTTCACTATTATTTGGGTTTTTGTTGGTAACTGATCTATCTTTTGCAAATGGTTGTATTTTTGTTTTGGGTCCCCTCAAAATCCATCTATGCAAGGTTTTGGGACCCTTCAAAACCTATTTTATCTTTAATTAAAAACTTGTAGAATACAAAGTGAATCACCATACCTATGAAGAAACAATAGACAAAATATAGTCTTTTTCCAAAGGGTTGTAGATCAATTGGTTGAGCACAATTAAGCTTTAGTGAATTTGTAGTTCAATTGGTTGAACACAATTGAATTTCACCACTGGTTAAATTTTACAAAATATTCCATTGTAAGTGGACTCTCAACTAAAAGATGCCACTAATCTAGATATATGCTTACTCTAAACAATATAATCCACTATATTAAAATAGAGATGCTAATACCCATATATGCTGACCTTTCACATAAATAAATATAGCTTCGGTTGTAAACATCACATACTAATGACTAACTCTTAAGTAAAAAGTGTTGAATAATTAAAGTCTTAATTTTCCCCAGCTTAATTTTTTCCTTCATATATAATGTTTAAGGATGGACACAATATATTTTCACTTTGGTAGCTACCCTCTTTAAACTACTGCATCTATTTAGGGTTATTGCATACCTAATTTTATATCATATTTACCAAATACTCTTCAGATGTGAATAGTATAGTCATGTTATGAGGTAGGTGAGGAATTTTATGATCCACAAGATCTCCCAAAAAAACATGATCATTTTCTAAAGTAGGGACTCAAGTAACTATCTTCGTGGACGCAGAGATTTATTCCACAACGGTATCAAAAAGCATGAGTTAGAAGGCATCAAGGCTGATGATTTTTAACAGATATGTACTCCAAGTAGGTATTATGATTAATGAGTGTCTATTTATTATCTCAACTTTAGAAGCCTTATTTGTACACATGATTGATGGAGATGCAGACATGACTATTCAGCAAATAATATGAAGGAAACATTACTAGCCTCTGTGAATATAAAATTATCTTGGGTAGATAAGATGTTTATTTAACAACTTCACCAGACATTTCATTTTCAAATGTTTTTATACTGTTTATTAGATACAATCTCATAGGATACGGGAGAAACATCATTGGTTGGGTAGTTAATTTTGTTATTATGTGGTGTTTATATGGAAGGAAAATAAAAGACAAAATGATGGGTTGTTTTTCTCTAATTAAAGAATGGAGGTATGACACACCATGCAAATTGTTTTCAAAAGAAGTTTAGTCAAAAATTATACAAACAAAATTTTCAATATTTAACTAATTTTTTAAAAATGATCACCTACTCTTCAATACTAACTATAAGTAGAAATCAATAAGAATCAAGCACCAAGCACCAAATACACATTATTCAAGTATTCACCTTTCATAGAACAAAATAAATGAACTAGCTATGTGAACGTGTAGATGTATTCCACAACGGTATCGAAAAGCATGAGTCAGAACACATTAAGGCTAATGTTCTAAATAGATATGTACTCCAAGCATGTTTTATGATTAATGGGTCTCTATTTCTTTTTGAAATTTAACAGTTTGATTTATAAATACGATTGATGGAGAAGCAGACATGAATATTCATCAGACCATCAATAAATATGAAGGAAACATTATTAGCCTCCTTGAATATAAAATTATATTGGGTAGATAAGATGTTTATTTAACAGCTTTCAGCACAAATTTCATTTTTTGATATTTTTATATTGTTAATTAGTTCAAATTTCACATTATATGGGAGAGACACCATTGGTTGGGTAGCTAATTTTGTTATTATGTAGTGTTTATATGGAAGGAAAATAAAAGATAAAATCATGATTATTTTTCTACAAGTAAAGATCATAGATACAACGCATCATGCAAATTGTTTTAAGAAGAAGTTTAGTCAAAAGTAGAGAAGCAAATTTATGAACTTTTAACTATTTTTTTTTAAATGACCATTTATTTTTTAATACTAAATGTAAGTACAAGTCAATAAGAATCACATTGTATTCATGTATCCACCTTTGATAGAACAAAATAAATGCAAATAGTGTTGTATTTTATAAATATTGTATAACCTAAGTATTGTGAAGATTGAGATTGAACATAATTAACTAATTTTGTAGCATAATCTTGCTGTATCCAATAGTTTTGTTTAAATTTTTTGTATTCCTTAAACCATTGATCTGATAGGACTATATGGAGGGTTGTGATTACTTTAAAATGGAGGGCCAAGATTCTATGAGAGAATATTTAAATTTAAGCCTAAGAGAGGGAGAGATTTAATGTTAGGGATTGGTGGATGAAGGTCTATCATTCATTTCATTGATTGAATGGTTGGGATTAAAAGTTAGTTTGAATTTCGATTTAGGGTAGTTCGAGATGGGTAGCTAGGGTTGGTTTGGATGATTTGATGGATATTTGATTGGGTATTGAATTATATTTGGACTTGTGACTTATATTTATTTCTATTTAAAATTCTAGGTGTGACATGATTGTCCCATAATTTAATCAACAAGAAAAGGTAGATGTGTGATGTTACTTCAATTAAATAAATGCATTGCATTTAAATAATACGATGATGGAGATAATGTTTAAGGATACATCCTAGTTAATTAGATCAATCAAGTTTATTAATTAATTAGTGCTAAGATTATGTGAGTGTGGTTACAATAGCCCTATCATTGTATTGAAAGTAGTAATATTAGATTCATTATGATGTGATTGATTTTAGTTATCTACACCCACTAGTTGAGATAGTATACAAATATCATACTCTTTGGTGCCATTTATTACTAAATAAATATCATATTAATTTTTATGTTATTATTTAAGTAAACACATGCCTACAATTTTGTAACACTTTCACAATTAAAAGAAATAATAGGAAATCTAAGAAAACCAATAAAGAAAGTGATGTCAATAAAGTAATTTACATCTAAAATGTAGCACCCCACTAGGAATCCCAGAGACTAACATATAATATAACATGCAATTATGGACATTTTCAATTATGCATAGCATAACATCATTGAATTACATTATAGATGAAATGAAGAACAAGGATGATCAAAAGGAACACACACCACTATACATTTGTTGAGGTCTTCTATCGGCACTACGATTAGAAGATTCACTCACCTACTTAACATTTAAGCGCTTAAACATTAATCCATATCAAATACATACTTTTAAAATTAAATAAAAATTATGGCATTTTCCTTACATCAAATGAGATGCACATTCATTCTAAAAAAATAACATGATACCCCAATCAAGAATGTGTCCTAAAATAATACATCAAACCCCGTGAGGAGAATCTTATTGACCAATATAAATTTTAATTATAATACAAGGAAAGACAAATACATAAATATAATGCATCATTGAAACACTAAATAAGGGAGCTAGAAACCTTCCAATGCTCATACACCTTCCCATAAAACCACAATAATCAAACAACAACAAGGGCCATTAAAAAAATTAATAACCCAAAAAATTGTGATCAATTAGAACAATATCAAATGTCTCCACTCAATATACATAGGAATAGATTCTAGATGCACATGAAGGAGAGAGTGTCATCATACTGGACCAATATGGGTTATCTTAGCAGGCTCTCAAAACCTCGACCCCCATCTGGAAACTCATGTGGAACTGAACAATCCTTTCATAAAGATAAGGAAGTTTGATTATGTCAGCTCTGAATGTCTCATGGAAGGACATACATCATCACATTCCCATCCTTAGTCTAGTTAAGCACTCAAGGTATGAGTGAGGCATCATATTATCTTATTTAATGTTTATTTCTCCCATCCATCTCATTTCATTAATTAGGTTTTCACTTATTTAACAACCCACTCATGGATTATCTTAATAGCCACTTTATGGCTCTAAACCCTATTGAGAGGAACTCTCCCTTGATAACTATAGACATCCATCCTAAGGTTTGACCGATATGTACATATGAAACATACTTAATTAAAATAATATAAACTCATAATCATGGAGGTAAATTTTCTCTTATGTCATAACTAAGATTGCCACATCCAATTCATGAAGTGTACCTAGGAGACAAATTTAGAAAAAAAAAATTATATTAACAATGAGAATATCATATAAACAAAAATCAACTATCTTAAACACAATTCTCTTTTGGTACATTACTTCAAACATGCGTTAAAAATTCTTGAAACACAAATATGTACATAATATTGACTTTGTATTAAAAAAATATTTAAGAAGCCATAACAATTTAAAACTCCTATTTATGAGTACACAAATACTAAATTGCACTTAAAAGAAAATGATTAACATACAAGCAATTCGTGTCCTCATGGGATAACAAGAAGGTGTTGGTTGGGGGTTTTCACTTTCAGCTAAAGGAAGAGGTCATTGCCAAGTCTTCCATGTTGATATAAATGTTCCTTTTCACTTTTAACCTCCCTTTCTTTTTCTAGGGTTCCTAATTTGAGTCATCCAGGTTATTTTTCCATTCCCCCTCCTCTGAATAACTCGAACCCAACTGCAATCTCAGAAATTGAAATAGGAGAAGCATTTGATGGAGAGGGAAATGATTCCAAATCCCCATAAATAAGCAATAATAAACCCTCATGAATAATTGAATTCTTCTTAGGGTTCCTCCTATGATCCCTAATACTAGAATTCACCAAAGAAATCAAGAAGTAAGGAAGACAAATTCTAGCCTTGTGCCTAAAATGATTAATAGTAGTAAAGTTGTGACCAAAAGCCCTAGTAAAGCATCTATCTAAACTAATGTATTTGACAATTTCCTTGAGGACTACATGCTAGACCAACTTAATCTGAGAAGTGTCATAACCTCTTTTAGATGCTTTGACCAACTTGTTTCTCTCCTTTCCCTCTTTGGAGAATTTCTTGATGGCCACGTGTGAAAGCTTCTTATAACTAAATAATCTTGTTCCATTTGTATAAATACTAGTGACATTGATGACGGGATTTTCATCAATATTGAACTTCTTTCCAAATAGGTAAAATTTTCCATCTTTATAGCCTTTTACAAACATCATTGTGACCTTAGGATCCCAACAATGGATTTTTTCAATATATAGGGTAACTTGGCCCTGATTCAAAATTCTCTCTATAGTATTGTTTGTCTTGAGCTCCACATAGTCAATGATTCTTCTAGATGAATTATGGTTCTTGTGACAAAATAATCACATGTAAAAAAAATATATGTTGTATTAGAAATTAGTATTATGACATCACCATGTGTTAGTCAACAAAAATATTTTATCATAATTCATTAAAAATTAAAATATTATAGGTGTACAAATATTTTCTTCCTACAAGGACTCTCTATGCCTTAATATCAACAATTTTCTAATATTAGATCCTATTTTCTAATAGTAGAATGAGAAAATAACTTCATTCTTAAGAGTCGCATGATACCATATCATATCTACACCACATAAGTTTGGTAACACTTATAAGTTCTTTTAAAGAATTTGTAGTGTTTATCTAAGTATCATTTTTTTACATTGTTTTCTCTCTCAACCATCTCATTCACAAGATATACCATGCATTAATATGTTTTTCTATAGAATGGTAAATATGATCCTTGGCCAAATTTGATGAATTACATTTCACCATTTTTTATTTTTTCACTAAATATATGTAAAATTATATATTTATGAAAGTCAAGGATACCAATGCTTATATCATTCGAAAAAATGAATAACTAGTTCTGTTTATGTAGCTTGTTTAGGGGTCTCGTTACCCTCTTTTTTGCTATTTTTGGCATTTGGATCTTCTTTCATTTTACTGTAGCTCATCTTTTTTACATGATATTTGTTCATGTTGTTTAAAATAGCGTCTCTACTCCCTATAATACTAGTCTTCCTCTAATAAAAAATATAAACTATTTTTATTTTAAGAATGGATGAAAGCTCTTCCACTAGATAAAGTTCTGTAAATATTATTTTGATGAATGATCCAAGACTATTATGAAATTATTAACCACTCTATAAAAGTATATCAAAATCACCTTCTAGAGGAAACTATAGAAAAATCCTCATTTATTACAAAGAAAAATTTTCATCCTAGGCTTGATAAGCCCCTGTGTGAGGCCTCACCCCGACCCGTCATAGCATCTTTCTTTTTCTGCATTTTGATACAGTGATACACTTGTTGATCTATTTTGGATTGAGACTCGAGATACGATATTTTGATGGTGATTATTATATTATGTATGTGTGGATGTGAATCTAGAGTACATCATGATTTTTATTATGCATCGTTGATTAAGTGAATTATTCATGATTAGATTTGATTATTTCACATGATGATTATGTACTTATGATGTTCTAATATTATTGAATGGAAAATTGTGATTTGAATTGAGCTATACATATTGAGTTATGATACTAAATAGGAAATTGAATATGTATATTTCATGTAATGTTATCATCTTGAACTACTGATGCTCGATGTGAAGTGTGCAGGTACGAGAACCATGGGAATTATCAGAGAACCAAGGTTAAACACATGTGAACTGAGTAAACCAAGGCTTAGTCCAATGTGGGATTACAAAGCCTCGTTGTAATGTGAACTTGTCGTAAAAGTGAATTTTCATGTGCATTAGTAGTTAGCTTCGTGTTGTCTTTCTTGGCATTTGTATGTAATGTGCAATTATTAGTGTCACTTGACACTTGTAATGTACTCATTTAAATTTATTTTATTCCAGCTACTTCTAGAGGCCAATAAGAAGTCCTAGGGGTCATTTTTGGCATAATTTATGTATCTTAATGTTAGGGGTATGGGTTAGGAAGGTTTTGAGCATATCCTAAACCCCCTAGAGACTTTGGCAACCCTTTTTTGGACCCATTTACCCTTACCTACGAGATTGGATGGATCTTGACCCTTACCCAACTTCACCTTTCCTTCCAATCAAGCATTAATCATGGGGGGACAAGAGAAATCAAGGAGACCTTAGAGTCAAATCTGCAATTATGATTGGTGGGTGGGTAGAATTTGGAGCCCTTTTTAGAGGCCTTGGATAGAATTAGAGGGTGTTCACCCACTCTCTAATTTTAGAGACTTTAGGGTTTTGGAGGAGGAAGAAAAGTGGATAAGCTCTTCTCAAATTTCCATTTCCATCACACTTGTGGAGGTTGGTTACTCTTCTCATGGAAGTCTTTCTACTTGTGCATTAGATTAGCTTGTATCTTTCCCTCTCATGTATATGAATCTTGATTCTTGTTGTGGCAATGTGTTGTAAGGGAGGGATTTTGGGTTTGATTTCATGGTTTGATCTTGTTCTTTTTGCTTGATTGAGGGAGTTCTTGTTTATGGGTGTGAGGCATTACTCACCCTTTGGGAAGGGAAGAAGTGGCCTATGGGTGGAGGGGTTAGTTGTGCTCTCCATGAGGTGAGAGTCTCTTCTCTTGGAGAAGAGGGATAAGTCCATGGTGTATGGGCACCATGGAAGCCATTGCATTCTTGTATTTTGAAGAGGATGTTAAGAAAAGTATGTGTATGAAGAGGCATTTGGATATGCATGGATATGTAGCCTTGAAGAGGCATTTGAATACTCATGGTGAGAAAATTTGTATGTAATGGCATTCTCCCCTTGGAAAAGCCCACCTCCACCCTCTCAATGAGCTTGTAAGACTCATTTGTGTAACCTTGGAAGGGAGTAATTTGTTGTATGTGCATTGTGTAAATTGTTTGTGAGCATCTTGTTGATCTTGTTGCATACATATTTAGCCTTGGTTCTCCAAGCTTGGGGGTGGTCTCATAAGAGACCTTGGTTGGGTGGTGAGCACCCATGGTTCTCTCCTTTGTTGCAGGTTTTGAGGTCAACACCCAAGTGGAAAAGCTTAAAGAAGTTTCTCTTGTTGAGCTTGTATCAACTCTCCTAAGTTGTTGTATTATTGACCTTGAAGGAGATCTTTCTCTCTTGTATATTGTAAAGAATTTCCATTATTGAGTTCATTGTAAAATAGTAGATGTATATGAAAGGGTATATGTAATATGATGAAGTGAAGTAGCTCTTTTATGTTGATCTCTCATTGAGTATTCCATCAAAGTGTAATATATAATTGTAATGTAAATGCTTCTTCATCATAGAGATTATGTAATGAAATTGATAGGATGTCTATAATGAAAATGCAATGTATTTCTATCTTGTCTAATTGATTTTTGCTTCTTAAGATAGTGGAGTTATTTTCTTTAAAAAAAAAAAAAGTTATTCAAAGTTGGCAAGAGAAGATATGAAATCATTCAATAGTATGTAAAATTGCATTAATATGGATAGCCATGAAACTCTTAATACTTGGATTCATAGTTGTAAGCTCATTGCAATCTATCTAATTTTAGACCAAACTCATACTTAATAAAACTATACTTGGATGAAGAAACTTGGTCTCCTCTTATTCTCTTTCAAATGAATTATCCATGGAATAATTGATAAGATGAAATATCAATGAAGAGACATATATACATTCTAGACTTTACTCATTACCTTCTCTGAGCAATTCTTAAACTGAACTACTAATTGCATTCTAAACACCTCACCTATGACTAGTAAATAAAATAAAGAGATCAAGCTGGTGAAGTATTAGCCATATTGTAAAAAAATGACATTCCAGAATTTTGTTTGAGCATTTAGCTCTTTGGATTTTGTATGGAGAAGGAAAATATTCCCTTACCATAGAGAATATTCTCCTTCTCTTAACATCAACATCTAATGGAATTTATTAGACTAATCTACACTTTAACCCATGCTTAGGTCAATACTATGTTGTTGATTGAGTCTAAATAAACTTTACTATAAAGAATTGCTATAAAGTTCTCCCCACTTGCTAGTGGTCCCCACCAAATCCCTCTTCCTAGGCCCAGGTGATGGGCATGGGAAAGCATTATGTTTAATGCTCAGTCAAACACCTCCCTATGTGGGTAAACAGGGGCCTTGAGAAGTGACCCTTAAGAACAAAGGAGATTTAATGCATTGTTCTTTTACTTTAGTTCCTTGTTTCTCTTGGGCTGACATGGCTTTAATAAACTCTCTAATCCTTCAAGTTACCTCCTTGCAAACGCACCTAACCCTGACTTGAAAATTTGACACCTTCTCTTTTGTCATAAAAAGAGTCCTTCCTCCTTGCTAGGCGCACCACCCACTTGGTCATCTTCTTGGGGAATGCAGCACACTTGTCTTGTTTTTTGCATTGACTTTAAACATTTTCTTACCTTCTCTAGCCTTGGTTTGTGCGAAAATCCCATCCATGAGATTGGTGGGGCCCTCAAACCTTGTCTTCCCTTTTGTCCTCTTAAAAGTGCGCTCCCCTTGGCTTTATGATTGGCTAGTGGGTGATGTAGGTTAGCATAGGGGGTAGACTAGCCTTTTTAGAATTTGAATTTTCCCCCCCTTGCTAATTTTAATTATTTTTTATTCCATGTCTTTAAGTAACTAAATTTCTTGCTAAACCATTGTTTTGCTCTAAGTAGGAGCTTAGGCTAGGACAGTGGGTGCGTAGGTTTATAGGATAGGATATTTATAATTGTGTTATTATTCTTTTTTATTATTGATTGGAATAGCATGGTAGAAATAGTTTATCAACCATTTATTTCTTATGAACTTAAGGTTGATATGTTTATTCCTTTCCTTGTAATTATTAGTAATTGGGTAATTAAGTTATAGGTTAGATGAGTTGTGTATAGAGTGGATTATGCACTAACTTTCCTTATTAAGGATAAATTATTCTAGGGATAGTTTATAATGTTAGGATATGGTTAGGAGATGATACCTGTATTTAACTTTTAATGTGTTAAAATATTAAGTAATGTTTAAGTTTAATTAATTTGGTGACCTGTCTATATTAGACCAGCTATGTTAAACCTCAGAGACTTATTGACACTTAAGACGATTGTCTAATTACTTACTAAATGTTTTAGTAGGTCATGGGTTCAATAAATAAATCAATTAGTTAACTAGGGGATGAGTACAAGATGTTTAGGAAATAATTACTTGTTGTTATGTTAGATTCTTTTAGAGGAGAGAACATAGTATTAGTATGTTAGACCGTCAATTAACCAATTGGTTAGGAAGTGATAGGTATGGTGAATCATTAGGTGAGGGTTTATTGGAGCAGGACATTAGTTATTTAGATGCCAATTATAATCCTTTAGCCATTAAATTCTAATTTTGGTAATTAATGAGTTAGACTTTTAGTTAGCAGTATTATGTTCCAACCTAACTAAGAATGAATTAAATGATTAATCTAGTATTTTTGTCGGGTTTATATTCATACACATCTAGCAGTGGAACTTCTTAACAAGATAATAGTCAATTCAATTAAAGTTCATTCTGATAACAGGACCTTCAATGTTTTCTTGATGAGGGCTTAGTTGAGATAGATTCCCCCTTGACAGATCCACTTTTTGTTACTGTCATTGCAAGCATATTCCTAACCGTTTTCAGCATAGGCGTATCCGTGTTGATCTTTGGCTAAGTAGATCGAAGTACGTGACAATGACATATGTTATTACATTTCACCCTTCAAAAAAAAATTTGTTATGTTTTTGGTTGTTTATTTTTGGGCATGACACCCTGCTACCAAAAAGTAATGAAATTTGAATACATGTACATATGTAGATCCAATAATAACTTTACAACTTAGATTTAAAAAGATAAAAAAAATACATAATTAATATTAATAACTTATATGCATTTCAATGGTCTTCTTTAAGTTACATCATTTTTATAAGAAAGGTTAGGAGGATCCCTCAAATCTCCTACACCCACTATGCAAATGCTTCAAACAATAGTAACAAGATAACAAAATCTATTGATATCAAGTAGAATATGTAGAATACAAAGGTTATTTTTTAACAATTACTTGGGTTGTTATTGTTATATGATCTATCTTTTGCAAGTGGCTATGTTTGTGTTTTGGGTCTTCTCAAAATTCATCTATACAACATTTTGGGGACCTACAAAACCTATTTTATCCTTAATACAAAGCAGGTAGAATATAAAGTGAATTACATAATTACAAAGAAATAATACACAAAATATAATATTTTGCCAAAGGGTTTTAGTTCAAGTAGTTGAGCACAATTGAACTTTAGTGAATTTATATCTTCATTGGTCAAATACAATTAGATTTAACCCTTAGCTAAATTTGACGGAATATCTGCTCAAGTGGACTAAATTTGATGGAATATCTGCTCCAAATGGACTGAATTTGATTGAATATCTGCTCCAAGTGAATCCTTAATCGAAAGAGACCAATAATTTAGATATATACTTATTCTAAATGTTATAATCCACTCTATAAAAATAAAGATGGCAATATACACTCAGATATTATATTAAAAGTATACTTTCACTTTAGCAGCTGTAATTTTTATACTACGACATCCATTTTGGGTTATTGCATACTGTAATTTTATACCATATTTACCAAATACTCTCGGATGTGAATTGTGCCATGTTAAAAGGTAAGTGAGGAGTTTTCTATTGAGGAAATCTACCAAAAAGTCATGCTCATTTTCTAAAGTAGTAAGTAACTAGATATATTCCATAACAATATCGAAAAGCAAGTCATAATGCATCGAGGCTGATTTTTTGAATACATATGTTCTACAAGGACGTTCTATGATTAATGGGTGTCTATTTCTCTCTAAAGTTGAAAATCCTGATTTGCAAATACGATTGATGGAGACGCACACATGACTATCCATCAGATCGTCAATAAATATGAAGGAAACATTACTGGCCTCCATGAATATAAAATTATCTTGGCTACATAAGATGTTTTATTTAACTGCTTTCACCATAAATTTCATTTTCGGATATTTTTATACTGTTTATTAGTTCCAATAACACAGAATATGGGAGAGACACCATAGGTTGGGCAGTTAATTTTGTTATTATGTAGATTTTATATGGAATGAAAATAGAAGACAAAATGATGGATTATTATTTTATATTTATAGATCGGAGGTATCATACATCATACAAATTATTGTCAAAAGAAGTTTAGTCAAAAGTATACAAGAAATTTTTTCAATATTTATCAAAAAAATTTCAAATAACCACCTACTCTTGACTACTAAATATAAGGACAAATCAATAAGAATCATGCACTGAATATACACTGTATTCATGTATTCACTTTTGATAGAATGAAATAAATGTAAATAGTGTTGTATTTTACAAATATTGCATGACCTAAATATTGTGAAGATTGAGAATGAACATAACTACTTCATTTTGTAGCATAATTTTATTGCATCTAAACCCTTTGTTTAAATTTTTTATTTTTTTGATTCATCGATCTAATGGCAATTGATGGAGGGCTGAGATTGCTTTAAAATGGAGGGCCATGATTCAATGAGAGGATATTTAAATTTAAGCTTAAGAGAGGGAGGGATTTAATGTTAATGATTGGTAGATGAAGGGCTATGATTCATTTTATTAGATGAATGGTTGGAATTAAATGTTAGCTTGAATTTGGATTGAAGGTAGTTGGAGATGGGTAGCTAGGGTTGGCTTGGATAATTTGATGGATATTTGATTGAACTTTGGACATTTGTCTTATATTTATGTTTATTTAAAATTTTAGGTGGGTTATGATTGTCCACTTATCAGGATATTATGCACTAGGATACATGATGTTATGTGATTGTCCCATTATTTAATCAATGATAAAAAGTAGATGCGTGATGTTGCTTCAATTAAATAAATATGATGCATTTAAATAATTGGATGATGGAGAGAATGTCTAAGGATACATCCTAGTTAATTAAATAAATTGAGTTTATTAATTAATTAGTGCTTAGATTTTATGAGTATGATTATAATAGCCTTATCTTGGTATTAAAAGTAGTAATGTTACATGTGTCATTATGATGTGGTTGATTTTACTTATCTAAACCCACTAGTTGAGAGAGTATACAAATATCATACTCTTTGATACCATTTGTTACTAAATAAATATCATACTGATTTTTATGTTATTATTTAAATCTAAATGCATTCCTACACATCTTTTACACCCAGATAAAATTAACAAAGATATTAGGAAATCTAAATAAACTTGCGAACAAAGTCATGTGAATGAGTTAATAGACCTAAAATATAACACCTCACTAGGAACCCAAGAGAAATATCATCTAATATAATATAAATGTTGACATTTTATTATTATTCATTACATAACAACATTGAATTACATTATATGTGAAATGAAGAACAAGCACGAGAAAAAGACACACACACACACACACACCACTATCTATATTTGTTGAGTTTTTTCTATTGTGGCTAACATTACAAGATTCACTCACTTAACACTGAAGCACTTAAACTTTAATCAATAACAACTACATACTTTCAAAATCAAATAAGAAATTTCACATTGTCCTTACATCAAATTAGATGCACATTCATTTAAATAAAGATAGCATGATACCCTAATAACCAATGTATCCTATAAAATATTACATAAATCCCCATGAGAATAATCCAATTTGACCAATACAAATTTTAATTATAAATACAAGGCAAGACAAGTACATAAATATAATGCATCACTAAAACACTTAACAAGGAAAATAGAAAGCATCCAATGCTCATACCACTTCCTATAAAACCAGAGGAAACAAATAACAACAAGGTCTAAGAAAAAAAACAATTATAACCAAATAGAATGTACTATCAAATGTCTCCACTCAATAGTCATAGGACTAGATTCTATATGTACATGAAGGAGAGAATGTCATCATAGTGCCTAAATATGGGTTATCTTGGCAATCTCTCAAGATGTCGACCCCCATTTGAAAAATCATGTGGAACTGAACAATCATTTCATAAATCTAAGGAATTTTGATTGTGCTTGCACCAAACATCCCATGCACAAACACACATCATCACATTCCCATCCTTAGTTTGATCAAGCACTCAAGGTATGGGCGAGGCATCATATTATCTTATTTAATGTTTATTTATCCCATCCCTCCCATTTCATTAATTACATTTTCACTTATTTAACAACTCACCAATGGGTTATCCTAGTAGCCTCTTTATGGCCCTGACCCCCATTTAGTGCCACTCTCCATTCATGACTCTAGACATCCATCCTAATGTTTGACCAATATGCACATATGAAACATCCTCAATTACAATAATATAACCTCATAATCATGGAGATAAATTTCATGTGGTTTGATATCTTAGATTTCCACATCTAATTTATGAAGTCTCCCTAGGAGATGAATTTGGAAAATAAATTATAGTAGCAATGAGAATATCATATAATTAAAAAGAAATTGTCTTAAACATAATTCTCTTTAGGTTGATTTGTTCAAACACGTATTACAAATTCCTGAAACATAAACATGTACATAATATTGACTTTGTATAAAAAATATTTAAGAGGCCATAACAATTTAAACCTCCTATTCATGAGTATATAAATGAAAATTTTTAATTAAAATAGTATAATTAACATACTCAAGACTACGAAATGTGCATAAATAATTTAACAATCATAATGGTTAATGAATTAATTTATTAATAATCTAGGGAGTGATGAGAGGGATGAGTGGAAATTTAAAATATAGGGTTTTGGGGTGTTGTAGGGGAACCTTTGTAGATACTCCTAACATGGGAAGAGTTGAAGAAGATTTATATGGGGAGGAAAAGGATGAGAATGATTGTGCTTTGGTTGGCAGAGATGTTGTGGGGATGGTTTCATTGTCCTTCCTTTCTTTCCTTCTTAGATTTGTGTCCCCTTTATTCTCCTAGGATATTTCTCAATGTGTCTTTTCTTGGCTATATCCTCTCTGGCATCTTGTTCATAGGGATCTTCTTGAGAATATTAAATATTTTAGTAGACATGTGTTCTTTTGTCCCTATGCCTATATCTTTTGTGTCTCCTGGCTTGTGGTTTTCTTCTTTTGGAGCTATTTTCATTTGAATAATAGTTATTTGGAGGCTTCATGGCTTTTACTCCAAATTTTTCCTAAGGATACGGAGGTTTGAATGGTTTATAATGTGGTTTCTATTGATTTGTTGTCTCTATTCTTGTAGTGTGGTGGGTTTCCCTATTTTAGGGTCCATCGTGCTTTGTACCATTTTTTATACCTCTTTTGTCATGTATTCTTCTAGTGTGGTGGGTTTCGCTTATTTTCTTATGGCATATTTAGTCATCTACTTTAGTGGTGGCTATAAAAAGAATTTGGAGGATATTGTTTCTTATAAACTAATTTAATCTTGTCCTTCATGGTAGTTTATCTTAAGGGGATTTGAAGACTCTCTTTTGGTCAGTATGTTTGGTCCTTCTATCGATGCAATATTTTTGGGTGTTTTACTTTCATCCTCATCTATTTTCATTATGTATGCAAGCTTAGACTTGGAGCATACCAATTCTATAGATTATATCTTTGAAGGTTATAAAGTGGTTGTACTATTTTATCTGTATCTTTATCCCATCAAGAGTGGACCTAAAAATTATCTAATATAGGCTCAAAGGCTGGTGTTTTTGAAGGTTGACTGTAATACTTCTTATTTGAATCCTTACCTCTCTTAACATGGTTTAGCGGCTTCATTTGAATGTTTATCTTCTAGAAGCATCTTTTATTTCTTGGTGGTTTGTAAACCTCTTGCATGGTTTCTTCCATTTTTTATTTGATCCATATTTTTTGTAGGTTTTTTATATTTCTCTTCCTTCTTGAGTGTTCCTTCAACCTAATGCTTTTTCTTGCCAAAGAAAATTTTTGGTAGCTCTTAGCTATAGGGTTATTGGCGGTGGCTACTTTTGAGCATTTTGTGAGGTTGTGCACATTATTATGATCATGCCATCCTTTCCCTTCTATCTATGTTGGTATATTCTTCATTTATTTTTACCTATTCTATTGGGGTGATTTAATTCTCATTGTAAGTATTTTTGGAAGTGGTTTTGTGTGTGTGTGTTATAAGAGGAGGAATATGACATTATTTCCCCCTTCCCCTTCTTCTTTCTTTTCTACTTCCTTTCTATCTTATTTTTCTTTTTTCTTGATTGACGCTTGTCTTGTGGATGTAGGCTTAGTGGTTGTTGATGGTTGAGGGTGTTTTCACTGAATGGCCTTTATTGTTATCCTTGCCTTTCCCTCCCCTATCTTATCCAAGTGATCTTTTCCTTGTTATCTCTTTTTGAAGATTGAGGAATCCTTTCGAAACCCCCTATTTATGTCCTTTCTATTTGGTTGCTTAACCATTAAAATTATATTTGTAGATGTTTGTATATATTTAGTAATGGGAGCCTTTCAAAACCTTTCCAAGGTTGAGGGAGCCTTTTAAAATCCCTTGCAATTTTTTAGGGGCTGAGGGACATCATGTGTGTAGCTAGAGTCCTTCCTTATTTTTATCATTTTGGAGACTAGGGGATTGTTTTAGGTAGGGATGATATTAATTGATGCCCTTTCATTATAGCCATTTTCATGTAGGCTCTAGATCTTAAAATTATTTTGAGTCCCTTCAAAACTTATTTGTTCCTTAATACAAATAATCGTAATGATTAATAATCCATTCTATGAAACGTCAACATATGTCTAATTAAAATTCCATAGAAAATAATATTTAATAACGATGATCGTACAAAGGCATAAACAATCATCATACCTAAGAATGCCCATGATTAAAAATTCTAAAACACAAAGGTCATCCATACATATTGGATGCCATAAAAATATAAAAAAGTCAAATTAAATCAAATTAATCAAGTTATATATTTATAAAACCTAATAATAACATAAAACAATGGGCCAAAAAATGCTCCAAATGAGGTAGGGAATCTACTAAATTTCTACCAAGGCATTTCCAACTTTAATATTTTGATAGTAATATGTCTTCCATTATGATTTGATGAATTTCCATTCCCTATTCCAAATCTTTAGAAACCATTTTCATAAATAAAAGCCATGAATCACCCTTCTATGGCTAATAAACCCACAACTCAAAATGTTGTTGCTAATGTTTGAAAACAAATTCTCCTTGGAAGATCTAATTAATGTTGTAGTTGGCTTTTTCATGGTTGGGAAACATAGAAGTGTATGAAAAGTATACATGAAATCTAAATATTAGGTGTATACGTAATACCTTCAAGCAAGAGATGTTTGAATTTGAATTTGAACAATTAATAGCCATAACCTTTTGAATGAGGAAAGAAACTAGGCACACACTAGCCACCTAGCTAACTCCAACCATTTGGATTTACTTGTAAGTTGTTGTATGCTTTATTAAAGTCAAAAAACATGGCATTTTGTCATTCAATATAACTATTATATCATAGTTCATAAAATAATTATATTAGATTATAGATTTTTTATTTGTTTGATTCATTGATCTAATGGCAATTGATGGAGGGCTGAGATTGCTTTAAAATGGAGGGCCATGATTCTATGAGAGGATATTTCAATTTAAGCTTAAGAGAGGGAGGGATTTAATGTTAATGATTGGTAGATGAAGGGCTATGATTCATTTTATTAGATGAATGGTTGGAATTAAACGTTAGCTTGAATTTGGATTGAAGGTAGTTGGAGATGGGTAGCTAGGGTTGGCTTGGATAATTTGATGTATATTTGATTGAACTTTGGACATCTGTCTTATATTTATGTTTATTTAAAATTCTAGGTGGGTTATGATTGTCCACTTATCAGGATATTATGTACCAGGATACATGATGTTACGTGATTGTCCCATTATTTAATCAATGATAAAAAGTAGATGTGTGATGTTACTTCAATTAAATAAATATGATGCATTTAAATAATTGGATGATGGAGAGAATGTCTAAGGATACATCCTAGTTAATTAAATAAATCACGTTTATTAATTAATTAGTGCTAAGATTTTGTGAGTGTGGTTATAATAGCCTTATCTTGGTATTAAAAGTAGTAATGTTAGATGTGTCATTATGATGTGGTTGATTTTAGTTATAGAAACCCCCTAGTTGAGAGGGTATACAAATATCATACTCTTTGATACCATTTGTTACTAAATAAATATCATACTGATTTTTATGTTATTATTTAAATGTAAAAGCACTTTTTTTACACTCAGTTAAAATTAATAGAAATATTAGGAAATCTAAATAAACTAGCGAACAAAGTCATGTGAATGAATTAATACACCTAAAATATAACACCTCACTAGGAACCCAAGAGAAATAACATCTAATATAATATAAATGTTGACATTTTATTATTATTCATTACATAAGAATATTGAATTACATTAGACATGAAATGAAGAATTAGCATGAGAAAAAGACACACACACACAAACACACCACTATCTATATTCGTTGAGTTTTTCTATTGTTGCTAACATTACAAGATTCACTCACTTACTTAACACTGAAGCACTTAAACTTTAATCAATAACAACTACATACTTTCAAAATCAAATAAGAAATTTCACATTGTCCTTACATCAAATTAGATGCACATTCATTTAAATAAAGATAGCATGATACCCTAATAACCAATGTATCTTATAAAATATTACATCAATCCCCATGTGAATAATCCAATTTGACCAATACAAATTTTAATTATAAATACAAGGCAAGACAAGTACATAAATATAATGCATCACTAAAACAGTTAACAAGGAAAATAGAAAGCTTCCAATGCTCATACCACTTCCTATAAAACCAGAGGAAACAAATAACAACAAGCTCTAAGAAAAAAACAATTATAACCAAATAGAATGTACTATCAAATGTCTCCACTCAATAGTCATAGGACTAGATTCTATATATACATGAAGGAGAGAATGTCATCATAGTGCCTAAATATGGGTTATCTTGGCAATCTCTCAAGATGTCGACCCCCATTTGAAAAATCATGTGGAACTGAACAATCATTTTATAAATCTAAGGAATTTTGATTGTACTTGCACCAAACATCCCATGCACAAACACACATCATCACATTCCTATCCTTAGTTTGATCAAGCACTCAAGGTATGGGTGAGGCATCATATTATCTTATTTAATGTTTATTTATCCAATCCCTCCCATTTCATTAATTACATTTTCACTTATTTAACAACTCACTAATGGGTTATCCTAGTAGCCTCTTTATGGCCCTGACCCCCATTTAGAGCCACTCTCCATTCATGACTCTAGACATCCATCCTAATGTTTGACCAATATGCACATATGAAACATCCTCAATTACAATAATATAACCTCATAATCATGGAGATAAATTTCATGTGATTTGATATCTTAGATTTCCACATCTAATTTATGAAGTCTCCCTAGGAGATGAATTTGGAAAATAAATTTTATTAGCAATGAGAATATCATATAATTAAAAACCAATTGTCTTAAACATAATTCTCTTTAGGTTGATTTGTCGAAACACGTATTACAAATTCTTGAAACATAAACATGTACATAATATTGACTTTGTATAAAAAAAATTTAAGTGGCCATAACAATTTAAAACTCCTATTCATGAGTATATAAATACAAAATTTTAATTAAAATAGTATAATTAACATACTCAAGACTACGAAATGTGCATAAATAATTTAACAATCATAATGGTTAATGAATTAATTTATTAACAATCTAGGGAGCGATGAGAGGGAGGAGTCAAAATTTAAAATATAGGGTTTTGGGGTGTTGTATGAGACCCTTTGTAGATACTCCTAACATGGGAGGAGCTGAAGAAGATTTATATGGGGAGGAAAAGGATGAGAATGATTGTGCTTTGGTTGGTAGAGATGTTGTGGGGATGGTTTCGTTGCCCTTCCTTTTTTTCCTTCTTAGATTTGTGTCCCCTTTCTCCTCCTAGGATATTTCTCGGTGTGTCTTTTCTTGGCTATATCCCCTCTGGCATCTTGTTCATAGGAATCTTCTTGAGAATATTAAATATTTTAGTTGACATGTGTTCTTTTGTCCCTATGCCTATATCTTTTGTGTCTCTTGGCTTGTGGTTTTCTTATTTTGGAGCTATTTTCATTTGGATAATAGTTATTTGGAGGCTTCCTGGCTTTTACTCCAGATTTTTGCTAAGGAAATGGAGGTTTGAATGGTTTATAATGTGGTTTCTATTGAGTTGTTGTCTCTATTCTTGTACTGTGGTGGGTTTCACTATTTTAGGGTCCACGGTACTTTGTGCCATTTTTTATACCTCTTTTGTCATTTGACACTCTGTTTGGGCATTTGTCTCTATATCGATGATCTTCAACCTTTGGCCTTTAGGTATTTCATTTTGTGCTTTTCTATGTAGGTGTTGGTGTATTGGAAGGATTGGATCACTCTAGGACTTTTATCCCCTATTTTCTTATGGTGTATTTAGTCATCTACTTCAATGGTGGCTATAAAAAGAATTTGGAGTATATTTTTTGTTATAAACTAATTTAATCTTGTCCTTCATGGTACTTTATCTTAAGAGGATTTGAAGACTCTCTTTTGGTTAGTATGTTGGGTGCTTCTATTGATGCAACATTTTAGGGTGTTTTACTTTCATGCTCATCTATTTTCATTATGTATGCAAGCTTAGACTTGGAGCATACCAATGCTATAGATTATATTTTTGAAGGTTATAAAGTGGTTGCACTATTTTATCCATATCTTTCTCCCATCAAGAGTGGACTTAAAAATTATCTAATATAGGCTCATAGGCTGGTGTTTGTGAAGGTTGACTATAATATTTCTTATTCAAATCCTTACCTCTCTTAACATTGTTTAGTGGCTTCATTTGAATGTTTATCTTCTAGAAGGATCTTTTATTTCTTGGTGGTTTGTAAACCTCTTGCATGGTTTCTTCAATTTTTTATTTGATCCATATTTTTTGTAGGTTTTTTATATTTCTTTGGTTTCTTGGAAGATAGATATTGGTGTTTATGTTAAAGATTTTATTTTCCTTTCTTGGGAGGCTTCTATTTTGGGGTGTTTGGCTTTGTATCTGGTGATTTGTTGGATTTTTTAGGGTTTTATTTTATTAAGAGGGTGGGCTTTGGTTATTTACACCATTTCTTTCTCTTCCTTCTTTTGTGTTCCTTCAACCTAATGCTTTTTCTTGCCAGAGAAAATGTTTGGTAGCTCTTAGCTATAGGGTTATTGGCAGTGGCTACTTTTGAGCATTTTGTGAGCTTATGCATTATTATGCTCATGTCATCCTTCCCCTTCTCTCTATGTTGGTATATTCTTCATTTATTTTTACCTATTCTATTGGGGTGATTTAATTATCATTTTAAGTATTTTTGGAAGTGGTTTTGTGTGTGTGTGTGTGTGTGTGTGTGTTATAAGAGGAGGAATATGACATGCTTTCCCCCTTCCCCTTCTTCTTGCTTTTCTAGTTCCTTTCTATCTTATTTTTCTTTTTTCTTGATTGATGCTTGTCTTGTGGATGTAGGCTTGGTCGTTGTTGATGATTGAGGGTGTTTTCATTGAATGGCCTTTATTTTTATCCTTGCCTTGCCCTTCCCTATCTTATGCAAGTGATCTTTTCCTTGTTAGCTCTTTTTGGCAATGCTGGTAGTTGGTTTTGGGGTGTAGTACTCTTGGTGGAGTTTGGGGGTAGGTTTTTCTGGTGGTTGTGCATTGATTCTCTCACTCGCTCTCTTCCACACTTGTTGTGATAGGTTCCTTCTACTATGTTGGTGGCTTCTATCTTGACTAATGTTCATATTAAGGTGGAGGGAACTCTCTTGTTATGGTGTTGGCTTTTATCGAGTTTGACTATGATGGTGTAGATGAAAACTTTATTAAGAGATTTTTTTCCTTATTGAAGATTGAGGAATCCTTTCGAAACCCCCTATTTATGTCCTTTCTATTTGGTTGCTTGACCATTAAAATTATTTTTGTAGATTTTTGTATATATTTAGTTATGGGAGCTTGTCAAAACCTTTCCAAGGTTAAGGGGGCCTTTTAAAATCCCTTGCAATTTTTTAGGGGCTGAGGGACATCATGTGTGTAGCGAGAGTCCTTCCTTATTTTTATCATTTTGGCTGCTAGCAGTTTGTTTTAGGTAGGGATGATATTAATTGATGCCCTTTCATTATAGCCATTTTCATGTAGGCTCTAGATCTTAAAATTATTTTGAGTCCCTTCAAAACCTGTTTGGTCCCTAATAAAAATAATCATAATGATTAATAATCCATTCTATGAAATGTCAACATATGTCTAATTACAAAATTCCTTAGAAAATAATATTTAATAATGATGATCGTACAAAGGCATAAATAATCATCATACCTAAGAATTCCCACCATTAAAAATACTAAAACACAAAGGTCGTCCATACATATTGGATGCCATACAAATATAAAAAAGTCAAATTAAATCAAAGTAATCAAGTTATATATTTATAAAACCTAATAATAACATAAAACAATGGGCCAAATAATGTTCCAAATGAGGTAGGGAATCTACTAAATTTCTACCAAGGCATTTCCAACATTAATATTTTGATAGTAATACATCTTCCATTATGATTTGATGGATTTCCATTCCCTATTCCAAATCTTTAGAAACCATTTTCATAAATAAAAGCCATGAATCACCGTTCTATCGGTAATAAACCCACAACATAATACCTTCAAGCAGGAGATGTTTGAATTTGAATTTGAACAATTATTAGCAATAACTTTTTGAATGAGGAAAGAAACTAGGCCTACACTAGCCACCTAGCTAACTCCAACCATTTGGATTTACTTGTAAGTTGTTGTATGCTTTATTAAAGTCAAAAAACATGGCATTTTGTCATTCAATAGAACTATTATATCACAATTCATAAAATAATTATATTAGATTATAGATGTACAATTATTCTCTTCCTATAAGGACTCTATAAATTAATATCGTCTATTTTCTAATAATATTAGATTATAAATGTACAATTATTCTCTTCCTATAAGGACTCTATAAATTAATATCATCTATTTTCTAATAATATCCTATTTTATATTTTTCTTGAAGGGAGAGTAATATTTAGCTTAATAAAATAACCTCATGCTTAAGAGTGGGTTAATACCATATCATATCTACACCACATAAATTTTGCAATGTTTATAAGTTATTTCAAAGAAGTTGTAGTGTTTATCCAAGTATTAATTGTTTTCATACATTAGTTTCACTCTGAACCATGTCATTCACAAGATATAACATACATTAATGTATTTATGACTCCCATTGTAAATATGATTCTTAGATAAATTCCATGAATTACATACCACCATTTTTTTTTAACTAAATATTTTGGACCATGATATATTTTTTAATTTAATAATGGATGGGAGATCTTCCATAGATTGAATTTTACTTCATTTATTGTATTACCCTAAAAGTGACCAATGTTGTCATGCCCTAATGAGGAAGGTTCATCCCACCGAAAAATATTTTAATAAGAAAAGATAGGACGATCCCTTAGTTCACGTAGACCCACTGTGCAAATGCCTTAAACAATAGTAAGAAAGATAAAGAAATCTAATGATATCACGTAGAATAACATGTAGAAC
Organism: Chamaecyparis obtusa; assembly: GCA_027943335.1. Classification (NCBI taxonomy): domain Eukaryota; kingdom Viridiplantae; phylum Streptophyta; class Pinopsida; order Cupressales; family Cupressaceae; genus Chamaecyparis; species Chamaecyparis obtusa. The sequence continues at coordinate 13,297 of BSBK01004699.1, read as the reverse complement.
TCAAAGGTTGTTGTTTTTTCACTATTATTTGGGTTTTTTTTTGGTAACTGATCTATCTTTTTCAAATGGTTGTATTTGTGTTTTGGGTCCCCTCAAAATCCATCTATGCAAGGTTTTGGGACCCTTCAAAACCTAATTTATCTTTAATTAAAGACTTGTAGAATACAAAGTGAATCACCATACCTATGAAGAAAGAATTGACAAAATATAGTCATTTTCCAAAGGTTTGTAGATCAATTGGTTGAGCACAATTAAGCTTTAGTGAATTTGTAGTTCAATTGGTTGAACACAATTGAATTTCACCATTGGTTAAATTTTACAAAATAATCCATTGTAAGTGGACTCTCAACTAAAAGATGCCACTAATTTAGATATATGCTTACTCTAAACAATATAATCCACTATATTAAAATAGAGATGCTAATACCCATATATGCTAACCTTTCACTTAAACAATATACCTCCAGCTGTAAACATCACATACTAATGACTAACTCTTAAGTAAAAAGTGTTAAATAATTAAAGTCTTAATTTTCCCCAGCTTAATTTTTTCCTTCATATATATTGTTTAAGGATGGCCACAATATATTTTCACTTTGGCAGCTAACCTCTTTAAACTACTACATCTATTTAGGGTTATTGCATACCTAATTTAATATCATATTTACCAAATACTTTTTAGATGTGAATAGTACAGTCATGTTATAAGGTAGGTGAGGAATTTTTTGATCCACAAGATCTCCCAAAAAGTCGTGTTCATTTTCTAAAGTAGGGACTCAAGTAACCAGCTTCATGGATGTCGAGATTTATTCCACAACGGTATCAAAAAGAATGAGTCAGAAGGCATCAAGGCTAATGTTTTCTTAACAGATATGTACTCCAAGTAGGTATTATGATTAATGGGTGTCTATTTCTTATCTCAACTTTAGAAGCCTGATTTGTAAACATGATTGATGGAGATGCACACAAGACTATTCAGCTGATAATATCAAGGAAACATTACTGGCCTTCGTGAATATAAAATTATCTTGGGTAGATAAGATGTTTATTTAACAACTTCACAACACATTTCATTTTTAGATGTTTTTATACTGTTTATTAGTTCCAATCTCACGGGATATGGGAGAGACATCATTGGGAGAGACATTATTAGTTCCAATGTCAATAAGAATCATATTTTATTCATGTATCCACCTTTGATAGAACAAAATAAATGCAAATGGTGTTGTATTTTATACATATTGTATAACCTAAGTTAGTGAAGATTGAGATTGAACATAATTAACTAATTTTGTAGCATAATCTTGTTGTATCCAATAGTTTTGTTTAAAATTTTTGTATTCTTTGAATCATTGATCTGATAGGAATATATGGAGGGTTGAGATTACTTTAAAATGGAGGGCCAAGATTCTATAAGAGAATATTTAAATTTAAGCCTAAGAGAGGGAGGGATTTAATGTCAGGGATTGGTGGATGAAGGGCTATCATTCATTTCATTAATTGAATGGTTGGGATTAAAAGTTAGTTTGAATTTAGATTTATGGTAGTTGGAGATGGGTAGCTAGGGTTGGTTTGGATGATTTGATGGATATTTGATTGGGTATTTAATTATATTTGGACTTGTGACTTATATTTATTTCTATTTAAAATTCTAGGTGTGACATGATTGTCCCATTATTAAGGTATTACATTAGGAGACAAGGCATTACATGATTGTCCCATAATTTAATCAACAAGAAAAAGTAGATGTGTGATGTTACTTCAATTAAATAAATGCAATGCATTTAAATAATAGGATGATGGAGAGAATGTTTAAGGATACATCCTAGTTAATTAAATCAATCAAGTTTATTAATTAATTAGTACTAAGATTATGTGAGTGGTTACAATAGCCCTATCATTATATTGAAAGTAGTAATATTAGATGTTTCATTATGATGTGATTGTTATCTACACCCACTAGTTGAGATAGTATACAAATATCATACTCTTTGATGCCATTTACTACTAAATAAAGATCATATTAATTTTCATGTTATTATTTAAGTAAACACATGCCTTCAATTTTTTAACACTTTCAAAATTAAAAGAAATAATAGGAAATATAAGAAAACCAATAAACAAAGTGATTTCAATGAAGTAATTTACATCTAAAATGTAACACCCCACTAGGAATCCCAGAGACTAACATATAATATAACATGCAATTACGGACATTTTTAATTATTCATAGCATAAAATCATTGAATTGCATTATATATGAAGTGAAGAACAAGCATGATCAAAAGGAAGACACACCACTATACATTTGTTGAGGTCTTCTATTGACACTAGCATTACAAGATTCACTCACCTACTTAACATTTAGGCACTTAAACATTAATCCATATCAACTACATACTTTTAAAATTAAATAGAAATTATGGCATTGTCCATACATCAAATGAGATGCACATTCATTCTAAAAAAACTAACATGATACCCCAATCAAGAATGTGTCCTCTCAAAGAATACATCAAACCCCATGAGGAGAATCTTATCTGACCAATATAAATTTTAATTATAATACAAGGAAAGATAGATACATAAATATAATGCATCATTGAAACACTAAATAAGGGAACTGGAAACCTTCCAATGCTCATACACCTTCCCATAAAACCACAAGAATCAAACAACAACAAGGGCCAAGAAAAAAAATAATAACCCAAAAAACTGTGATCAATTAGAACAATATCGAATGTCTCCACTCAATATACATAGGACTAGATTCTAGATGTACTTGAAGGAGAGAGTGTCATCATACTAGATCAATATGGGTTATCTTAGCTATCTCTCAAGACCTCGACCCCCATTTGAAAACTCATGTGGAACTGAAAAATCCTTTCATAAAGATAAGGAAGTTTGATTATGTCAGCTTTGAATGTCTCATGGAAGGACATACATCATTACATTCCCATCCTTAGTTTGGTCAAGCACTCAAGGTATGAGTGAGGCATCATATTATCTTATTTAATGTTTATTTATCCCATCCATCTCATTTCATTAATTAGGTTTTCACTTATTTAACAACCCACTAATGGATTATCTTAGTAGCCACTTTATGGCCCTAAACCCTATTGAGAGCCACTCTCCCTTGATAAATGAAGACATCCATCCTAAGGTTTGACCAATATGTACATATCAAACATACTTAATTACAATAATATAAACTCATAATCATGGAGGTAGATTTTTTCTTATGTCATAACTAAGATTGCCACATCCAATTCATGAAGTGTACCTAGGAGACAAATTTAGAAAAAATAAATTATATTAACAATGAGAATATCATATAAACAAAAATTAACTATCTTAAACACAATTCTCTTTTGGTACATTACTTCAAACAAGCATTAAAAATTCTTGAAACACAAATATGTACATAATATTGAGTTTGTATTAAAAAAATATTTAAGAAGCCATAACAATTTAAAACTCTTATTTATGAGTACACAAATACTAAATTTCACTTCAAAGAAAATGATTAACATACAAGCGATTCGTGTCCTCATGGGATAACAGGAAGGTGTCGGTTGGGGGCTTGTGTTGGCATTAAGCAGAATTGCCACTAGTGACAACACTTATTTGCATTCTGGGTGCAAATCGAGCAAACAGTGCAAACCGAGAAAATAGTGCAAACCGAGCAAACAGTGCAAACCGAGCAAACAGTGCAAACCGAGCAGACAGTGCAAACCGAGCAAAGAGTGCAAACTGAGCAAAGAGTGCAAACCGAGCAGACAGTGCAAACCGAGCAGACAGTGCAAACCGAGCAGATAGTGCAAACCGAGCAGACAGTGCAAACCGAGCAGATAGTGCAAACCGAGCAAACAGTGCAAACCGAGCAAACAGTGCAAACCGAGGAAGTTAGTACAAACGGAACAGGACAATGTAAACCGAGTAACATCATGTCTACCGAGTCACCAGTATTTACCGAGTTCAAAACCTACCCAGTGATCAGTATGAACCGTGCCTTCACTTCTACCGAGTGCATGACGATGCGGAGTAATGCAGTGGACGCCAAGTATCAGAAAGTCACCGAGTCAGTTTGCAGGAACCGTGTAATCATACTTGGGCCGACTTAGTAGCTCTTATGTTTATTTGTCAAGCCGACTGTGTAATTGTAATTGTAATTAATTGTTTAAGACTTGTATATAAACAATGTTGTAAAAATGTAAAGATGTATGAATGAAAAAGAATATATGTGAAAAAGAAAGGCAGAGATAAGCGAATTACAGAAGGCTTCAAAAGTATAAGGATCAGCAAAGACAAATTCATCACAGAAGGTGATCAGTACATCAGTGAATCTCAATCAGCAATCCAGTTGCAAAGCATGAGATCTACTGTTTCATTTTAACAGGTGAATCAGTACTAAATCCTTTAACCGGGTAGACTTAACAGTCTTTGTAAAATCTCTTTACCGAGTGCATACTTCATTGTATGTTTTGTAAATCCTTTAACAGGGTGGATTTAGCAATCCTTATTGCTCCTAACAGGGCAGATCATCAGAAGTGATCAAATTGTAAGCCTTAACCAGCCAACTTTATTCTACAGTATTAAAGCTTTGTGGGTTTCATCCCCACCCCAGTTTTACTTTCTTTTGGAAGGTTTCTGGGTAACCAAATCTATGTGTCATTATTGTGAATGCTTTTAAGTTTCATGCTTTCTGTATGCAAAGGTTAAAAGTAAATTACATGTTAAAATTGTAAGAAAAATTGGAGTTACTGATTCACCCCTCCCCTCTCAGTAACTCGGTTAATTCCTGAATATTTCCAACAATTGGTATCAGAGCTACATTGGTTCTCAAGATAAAGCTTAACTAGCTTGAGCAAAGATCCAGGACATTGGAGGTATTCAAACTGAACAAGGTGATTGAAAATGAAAAGCTAGATCTAGAAATGGCCATAGCTAAACTCAAAGAAGCAAAAGAACATCTTTCCCAATCCCTAAGAAGGAAGGAACTTGCAAATCAGATGAATGATCAGAATTACATTGAAGAAAAGATTGAAGATCTTTTTCCCTCAAATAACTCAGATGAAGCAAACAATGCTGTCAAAGAACTCCTAGAAAAGAATGGGTCTCTGCAGGAAGAAGTGAGAAAATTGAAAAGAGAACAAGAACTACACTCTACAAGATTCTGTGAGATCTTGGAACAAAGAAACAAGTTGAAAGATGAATTAGATGGAAGAAACATTGAAGTACAAAATAAAACCCTTCAGCTAGAAAACCTAATTGATCAGATCTCTCATACAAATGAGGAAATTCTGAATCTAAGATCAGAAATAGAAAGCACAAGAGAAGAACTAAGATCTGAAAAGGAAATCAATCTAAGATTGGTGGATGACCTAAATGCTGAAAAACAAATCAATGAAAGAATGCTGAAAAGCCAAGAAGACCTGAATCAGCTGTATGAGCGAAATCTTCATAGGCAAAAAGGAAAAGCAGGACTTGGATACAAAGGAGAAGGTGAATCTTCTAAGCAAGGTACTCAAAGAAATCAAAAACCTACTTGTAATCATTGTGGTAAAATAGGACATACTTCAAATAAATGTTGGGATAATGAAAAAGCAGAATTCAATGGAAAATGCTACAACTGCAATCAACCTGGTCACAAAGCAAATGAATGTAGGGAAAAACCTAGATTCAGAGGTAATTGTCACAAGTGCAACAAACAGGGTCATAAGGCATCCGAGTGCAGATCCAAGACACTTAATCCAGCAGAACAAATTATGAAAGCAATGTTTGGATGGGACTACAACACCTGGTGTAGATGTCATTACTGTGGAGAATATGGACACATTGGCATGAATTGCATAAAACATCATCTAAGGAAAAGAGATACTACCGTAAGATGTTTCAAATGCACTAAACTCGGTCACATAGCCAGAAACTGCATGAATGCTAGTGAAATTGAAGAAGGAAAGAAGAATGAAGCAACTAAGGTCAGGAAACAGGTGAGACAAAAATGGATTCCTAAAGCTACCGAGCAATCCACTCCAAGTAATGGAATGGATGGCTCTACCAACTCAAACTAAATTTCCAAGAAAGCACTGGAACTGTATTCTCATAGACCAATCTCAAGCAGTTCCAGAACTGAATTAAAAGAAAGATCTAAATCAGCATGCAAGATGCAGTAAGATCACAGCGAGGTCGGTATCAGTCTTCACCGAGCAAGGTCGGTACCCATCTTTACCGAGCGAGGTCGGAGTATTATGAATTCCCGAGTTCACCGAGTTGCGAAGTCTTTACCAAGCAATTAATTCTTAGTGGGTGATAGTCTGTCAGAATTCATACCCTAATTTGAAATGAGCATTAATGACAGAGTTGTAAACAAAAAGGCAAGTAATCGAACTCATTCTTCACCGTGAATCTTTAGCACTTTGAGAGAAGAAAATTTCAAGAGCAACCCAGTGATTCAATACTTTTGCGAAAAGAATTTTCTGTGAGCTACCATGGCATCATCCAGCACTTCAGCGAAGAAAGGATCTGATATGTTAGTCCAAGGAGAATGGAAAGCACCAGATTTTAAGATTGTGCCCGCAATTGCAGCAGCCCTAGATCTGAACGGAGCTCAATCTCAGATTCCTCCTAAGGTACTACTTATTAACGATATCCGCAATCATTTTAACTATTCAATTCATGATATGGGGAACCTAGAACTAGATATTGTGCGTGAGGAACTATGTGTGGATGGTATTCTGAAACCCGAGCACAAACATCTGGAAGATAAAGGTTTAGTTCACATTGCACATCTACCTCGAAACTTTTGAGATAAATGGGTTAGGTACATTCTCAGCCGAGTACATGATGGCAAGATTTGGCTTGAGCAACCTATTGAGATTACAAAGAAGATGATTCATCAAGTCACTGGTCTTCCCATGTTGAACAAAGCTAAAACTACCAAAACCCTAGGTCGGACGGAACTAGAGAAGAAAACCCTAGCCGAGTGGGACGGTAGAGGCATGAAAGTTAGCAGCATTACCGATGCTGAACTAAAGTTTGGTACACACATCATTGCCCATAAGATTTATAGTTCTAGTCGACAGAACAGTGTCTCCTGTGAAGCTATTGACCTAGCATACAAAGTGGTCAAGAACAACTTAACATTTGACCTAGCAGACTTATTGTTAAAACAGTTTAACAAAAACATGGAAAGCATTAAAACTTCCAAGAACAATCCATGTAAGTTTGGATCCTTGTTGGTCTGTTTATTCTTCTATGTTCTAAAATTCTTCCCTTCTAAAGGAAAAGTTGTATGGAGAAAAGATGTGCCAGTCCTCTATGAAATAAATGAATACATCTCAGAAATGGGTGAGAATTTTGAAAGCATCATGGATAACTATTTTGAGTCTTTCAAAGAGAAAATGAATGACAGATTCCGGATTCCACAGAAGTTGGTGGAAGATTACAAAGATGACATTTGTTTTATGGTGGATTGTGATAATGTATATATTCAAGCAGTTAAACCAAGGACTGTATATGTAAAACCTCTTCCTTATGAGGTAAATATTGATGAAACCAAGGATATCATTGAAGCTCTTCTTAATCAGCCTGTCAATCCCAAAGTTCCATATTTTGGAACATATGATGAAGCTAAGGTGAGAATTGAACTAAGCATAAAGCTTCCACAGGTGGTAAACAAAGGAAAGAAGAGGATAGCCAAAATGCAAATGATAACCGAGGACAAAGAAGAAAAAGATGAAAAAGAAGAAGAAAAGGATGAGGAAACAGAGGAACCAAAACCTGCAAAGAAGAAAGGAAAAGTTTTCATCACTAAGGCAACTATGCCTCCCACTACTGTGTTTACAAGAAGAAACGCAAGAGGCAAGGCAGACAAGGCAGAAAAGGCAGATAAAGACATAGTATTCAAAAGGCCTCCTCTAAACCTTCAAGAAAAGCTCAAACTCTTTAGAGACGGATCAGGATCTGGAGTAACATAAAATCCTTAAGATATGAAACCAGATCGGAAGCAGAACAGAAGGAAATAGAAGATGCTGTTATTGAGAAGATGGGACAGTGGAAATACTCTCCTGAAGAAATTGCCCCACAAGTTCTAGCAGTTCTATTGAATCCAATAAAAATGAGATGGAGCAATGCAAGGCAAACTGTGATAGACATATTTGATCAAAACCTGAGACAGTTGATGCCGAGCTTGAAAAATGATGAAGTAAAGAAGGCATTAAAAGAAAATGAAAATAAGATGACATTGAAGTTCAATACTTGTTTGATTTTGATCAACAATATTGAATCGGTTGTGAAGGCTGCAAATGCTACATGGAAGAACATTTACCACCTTCACCAACCGAGTATTGAAACAGTAATAATAAAAGATATTGAAGATGACAGTGATGAACAAGAAGAAGACACTGAGGTAGATGATACTGTGAGGATAGCAGCAGAAGTCATTGCATCCCTTCCTACCTCTCCAGTGAAAGTTTCTACATCCAGCCCGGAGACACCTTCAAGCATGGTTGTGACAACTTCCACATTTGTCCAATCATCCCTAGCAACATCAGAAGCAGCTATCATCTCTTCTACCGAGCTGCAGTCTCCTGCACCATCAAGTTTTCCAACAGTAAGTTTTCCAGTTTTTGAATCTTCAAGTGTAAATATTTTAAGTTCTCCAGTAGAAAGTATGCCAGTATCTATAGCCAGCCCTACTTTATCTACTGTCACTACTACCAAATCATTAAGTACAGATAAGCCTAAGGCTCTACCGAGTATAAAATTTTTGGGTAAGAATATAGTAGAGGATATAGACCTAGATGAAGAGATAGAGATTCCTACATTAGATTTTGCAAATCTATCAGTGGACCAGGTGCAAAGTATAGGTGAGATCCTCCAAAGGAAAGCAAAACAAAAGAAGATTAAAGAGGAGAGAGACAAGGAGTATCAAATCATTAAGGATGCTAAGGACATTTTGTCTGATGCATTAGGCATTAAAGTAGACTCCTCCTAGCATGTTTTGTTACAGTTAGCAGAAGCAGTTGAGAAATACAATGAGGATTCATCCGGGACAAAAAAGTTAGTCGAAAGAGCCGAGAAGAGATTCAACAATAAAGTGCTTGAGCACATTGCTCAGCACATAGCTATTAACCAAGTAGAATTGTCTTCAGTTTTGTCTAACATTGAATCTATCTATTCGAATGCTACCTCTCTTTTGGCTAGATTGTGCAACATTGCTGAGTTCACAAAGGATATTAAGGATAAAATGAATAAAATGGATGAGGATATGAAGATTAGTATATAGAAGCTGCAACTTGAACCAAGTTCAAGCTCTGCTCATCACATGAAAATCTCACACCTATCACATATGCAGTCTGATCTACTGAAAGAAGACATAGGGATCCGGTCCACACTGCTAGACATCCAACACATGATCCTTCCCATCATGAATATAATGTTTAAGCACATTGAACATTCCAAAACATTGATTCATGACAATCAGTTCTCTATAGCAGATCACATGATTGAACTCTCTGCAGAAGTCCAAATTGCTTATACAAACATGTAAAATTCTGCAAGAAAGTTGGGACAGAACCCTGCACTAATAATGAAGGTACATTCTGATTTTCTATCAATTTTGGATTCTCTCTGTAAATAACTTGTATATGCACCTTTGGCATTATCGTCAAAAAGGGGGAGATATGTACTAGAAGGAGAGATATGTATAGAAGAAGATTTGTATAGAAATAGTTAGCACATGAAAGGGGGAGACAATGTATAAAGCCCTATAACAAAGACAAATTTTGAAAAATCCAAAATAAGACTCAGCATAATTAATGTATAAGTTTTGCCAATAAGTGTTTTGTCACTAATGCCAAAGGGGGAGATTGTTGGCATTAAGTAGAATTGCCACTAGTGACAACACTTATTTGCATTCTGGGTGCAAACCGAGCAAACAGTGCAAACCGAGCAAACAGTGCAAACCGAGCAAATAGTGCAAACCGAGCCAGACAGTGCAAACCGAGCAAACAGTGCAAACCGAGCAAACAGTGCAAACTGAGCAGACAGTGCAAAACCGAGCAGACAGTGCAAACTGAGCAGACAGCTGCAAACCGAGCAAACAGTGCAAACTGAGCAAACAGTGCAAACCGAGGAAGTTAGTACAAACCGAACAGGGACAATGTAAACCGAGTAACATCCATGTCTACCGAGTCACCAGTATTACCGAGTTCAAAACCTACCCAGTGATCAGTATGACCGTGCCTCACTTCTACCAAGTGCATGATGATGCCGAGTAATGCAGTGGATGCCGAGTATCAGAAAGTCACCGAGTTAGTTTGCAGGAACCGTGTAATCATACTTGGGCTGACTTAGTAGCTCTTATGTTTATTTGTCAAGCCGACTGTGTAATTGTAATTGTAATTAATTGTTTAAGACTTGTATATAAACAATGTTGTAAAAATGTAAAGATGTATGAATGAAAAAGAATATATGTGAAAAAGAAAGGTAGAGATAAGCGAATTACAGAAGGCTTCAGAAGTATAAGGATCAGCAAAGACAAATCATCACAGAAGGTGATCAGTACATCAGCGAATCTCAATCAGCAATCCAGTTGCAAAGCATGAGATCTACTGTTTCATTTTAACAGGTGAATCAGTACTAAATCCTTTAACCCGGTAGACTTAACAGTCTTTGTAAAATCTCTTACCGAGTGCATACTTCATTGTATGTTTTGTAAATCCTTTAACAGGGTGGATTTAGCAATCCTTATTGCTCCTAACAGGGCAGATCATCAGAAGTGATCAAATTGTAAGCCTTACCGGCCAACTTTATTCTGCAGTATTAAAGCTTTGTGGGTTTCATCCCCACCCCAGTTTTACGTTCTTTTGGAAGGTTTCTGGGTATCCAAATCTATGGTGTCATTATTGTGAATGCTTTTAAGTTTCATGCTTTCTGTATGCAAAGGTTAAAAGTAAATTACATGTTAAATTGTAAGAAATTTGGAGTTTTGGATTCACCCCTCCCCTCTCAGTAACTCGGTAATTCCTGAATATTTCCAACAGCTTGCACTTTCAGCTAAATGAAGAGGTCATTGCTAAGGCTATGGGGCTATCTATGGAGGGTAGGAAAGTATAAAAAGGACTAGCCGAATGCCAGACTTAACCTGTCTAAACCAGTTCTTCAGGCGGGGGAGAAACTTGTTAAAAAGTCTAGTGGCTTTAAATCGTGAGCAGCTCCCTGACCCTAATTTCCAATGTCTGGGTGGGAGATCCTAGTTGCTGCGGTCGATGAGGTGTTTGTGCTAGCATGGGCCTGTTTGTTCCAAGTCCTTTTTTTGATTTCCTATTTTCTGGTTAAGTTCTTAAAACATTGGTTTAGCCCTGTGTGGCTTGTTATTGTTAACATTGTGTCTACTTACCTGTTATGCTACTTTTTTTTTTCTTTTTTTGAAAGGACCTACATGTTTGTTTTTGATAGAGGCAGACTAGACAATTTTGTTTCTAATGACTTTCTGTTGTTAAACTGCTATGTGACTAGTGCTATTAATATGTTGTTAATGTGCTGTCTAGTCTTACTATACCATGGGCCAACACCCTCTTGCTACTTTTTTCTATCAAAAACATACACAAGAATATCAAATGTGCATAAATAACGTTACCAATCATGATAATTAAGGAATTAATTTATCACTAATCTAGTGAGCAATAAGAGGGACAACAAGAATTTTAAAATATAGGATTTTGGGGGGTTGTAGGGGAACCTTTGCAAATCCTCCTGACATTGAAGGAGTTGAAGATGATGTGGATGAGAAAGTAAAAGATGCAAAGCATGGTGCTTTGGTTGATGGAGATATTGCGGGGATGGTTTTGTTGGATTTCTTTTCTCCCTTCTCATATCTATGTCCCATGTCTCCTACTAGGGTTCTCTTAGTTTATCTTTGTTCAACCTATATGGCTTGGTTGTATCCTCTATGACATCTTGTCCAAAGGGATCTTCTCAAGGTTATTCAATATTTTACTAGACATTGGTTTTTATGTCCCCAGGTTTATATCCTTTGTGTATATTGGCTTGAGGTTTCCTTCTTTTAGAGCTATTTGTATTTGGGCAATAGTTATTCAGAGGCTTGATGGCTTTGAGATTATTGTTTCCTAAGGATTTGGTGGTTGGCAATGGTTTATAATATGATTTATTTTGGGTTGCTGACTCCTTTCCTATGGTGTTGTGGGTGTCCCTATTTTAGGGATCCATGGTTTTTTGTGCCATTTTTTACACCTCTTTTGTCATTTGAAACTTTTTTCAATGGTGCATTCATCTCTAGCTTGATGATCTTTATCCCTATGGACTTCAGATATTTCCTTTGGTGTTGTTCTATGTAGGTGCTAGTGCATTGGAAGACTTTGATCACTCTAGGACTTTTATCCCCTTTTTTCCATGAGGGTATAGTTTAGCTACATAAATGGTGGCTACGTTGAGGATCGGATGGATTGTTTTTACTATAAACTAATTTATTCTATCCTAATGGGTACTATGTCTTTAAGGGAGTTGAAGACTCTCTTTTGGTCAATGTGTTGGGTCTGTTGATTGATGCAATATTTTGGGATATTTTTATTCCATCCTCATCTTTTTGGTTGTCTATTCAGGCTTAGACTTAGAGCATGTCGATGCTAGGGAGTATATCATTTAAAGATGTAGAGAGGCTCCACTATTTCTCCTTGTCTATCTCCATTAAAGTGTGGACCTAAAAATTATCTAATTTGGGCTCAAAGGTTGGTTTTTTTGAAGGTTGGCTATGCTAATTCCTAGTTTGGACTTCCCTACGCCACATAACATGGATTGGTGGATTCATTTTAATGTTTATCTCTAGAAGCATTATTTATTTATTGGTAGGTTGGTATCTCTTGTAGTGGTGGCATCCACCTTTTATTTGATCCATCTACATGGTAAGTTTTGTTGTATCTTTTGTTTCTTGGAGATAGATAGTTGTTTTGATGTTAAAGAGTTTTTGGATTTCTTGGGAGGCTTCTATTATGGGGTGTTTGGTTTTTCTATCTTGTTAGTTAGTGAATTTTTTAGAGTTTTATTTTATTAAGAGGGAGAGATTTGATGATTTAAATCCTTTTTTTATCCTCCTTGGTTGGTGTTCCTTAACCCTAATGATTTGTATTCTTAGAGAAGACATTTAATGGATACTAGCTTAGGGTTGTTGGTGCTGGCTAGTTTTGAGAATTTTGTGAGGTTGTGAATTATTATGCTCATGCCATCCTTCCCATTCTCTCTCTATTGGGATTTTTCTTCCCTTCTTTTGTGCTCT